>CM050163.1:488916532-489516532 GCA_027410445.1 Discoglossus pictus
TTATTAGATGATGGCCGAATTTTTACAAACACATTGTCTACTATGAAGTACTGTAAATTAAATTAGAAAAAACAAACAAACAATAAAACTAATCTTCAAATAACCCAATTAAAACAGCAACAGTGCTCTTATATCTATGACAAATTCACAAAAAATACCACAACAATTATAGAGAACAGTGGTTTTATTTCAAGGATGCAATTTTATGTCACTCAGACTCTTTTTAGAAGACCACTATTTTGCTAAGGAAACTCTATAAAATGGCAAAAAAACGAGAACAGTGGTTATACCCCACGGACAAACTTTGATGTCTGGTGGTCTCTTTTTAGAGGACCACTATTTGACTTAGGAAACTTTATGAGCCATTTTCAAGAATACAAAAAACAAGTGAAAAAATATAAATAAACAATAGTAAACAGTGCTTATATCCCATAGACAAAATTACAAGACTGTTGGGCTATTTTTAAGGGAACCGCTTTGACATACAAAACTCAATTTGAATACATTAAGTTCATGTTTGTAATGTTAAAATTCTGTTTTTAAAGGACTGAAAGGTTGTTTTATTGTATGTAATTAATGGTTCATGTTAGAAGAAGGATGATCATTTGTTCTAAAATTTAAATGTTTAATTACATAGGGCCTCATTCTATTAACGGCCGTAGGAGATGCGGGGCCGCAAGGACCGGCCGCAAGCTATTCGCCTATTCTATTCCCTTCCGGCCAGGGATTCCGGCAGGCTTGCGGCCGGCGCCTTGCTATACCTTGCGGCCGCTCGCGCCGGAGGAAAGCCTTTGATCTTAAATGGCCGCAAGAGTTTCGGCCGCAAGAAAGCCCCGGTTGCTATTCAATTGCTCCGGGAAACCTCTCTGCAAGGCTATAACCGAGCGCAGCTTACTTGCAGAAAAAAGGTCCCGCAGGCACACAATTAAGCACATTTTAAAGCCATAATAAAGCCATCCTGCACTCTTATGAGACTATAAAGTCATTGTAGGTGTTAGCATTAATAGCACAACATTCCCCTACACTCAAATCCGTAAATATATATTTTTTTAATTTATGTAACATATCCATGGAAAAAGTCCAGAGGGCTTGCGCCCACGCTGCGGCCAGAAAATAAACAGTTAATGTAATCTCGGATTTGGGCTCATGTGCAAGCTTGAGAGGGGGTTGCTATTAATCCTCATGTCCTCCATTATGATCCCTAGCATTTACAGAGCTTTACAGTGCCGTCTTGAATTTATTTTTGTGTTTAAAGATTTCTGAGCTTAGGGCCGGTTGCAAGATATATGGCCGGCCGTAAGGTGAGATACTTGCGGGGCCATATAATTGAATTGCAAGATAACGGAACCTCCGCAAGGAATCGCAGCCTTGCGGCCGTTTTACGGCCGATAATAGAATGAGGGCCATAGAGTGTATTGATCCAGCCAGTAATCTAATCACCAGTTAATGGGGTGAGAAAGGAATTAATTTTTTGGCCCACTTTGAAACAATTGACCAAGTTTCACTAGGTTGTTTTGGGTTTGCCTTCCTCTGGATTAAATATTCAAGATCACTATATTTTTAAATAATTTAATTTAAAATGTTATTTCATTACATCAATGTTTGAATTGCTAACATTGTATTTTACAATGTTTGAAAAGTTGTTTTATTGGATGTTATTAAGGGTTTATGTCAGTACCAGCATAAGCATTTGTTCGAAATTTAAAGTATAATTAAATAGACAGGATTCATCCAGGGAGTAATCCGATCACCAGTTACTGGGGTCAGGAAGGAATTCATTTTCCCCCTTTGATACAACTAAGTTTCAATGGGGGTTTTTACTGACAATGAAAAAGGTTAATATGGTTTAACAGTTGTTGAAATACAAGTTGAATGTTCAAAAAATAAAAAAAATATATTATAATTGTGGACTTGTTTGTAGATAACAAAAAGGTTAAGAGTGTCAGAGACTCACAGTGCCTCATTCAATTGCGATTTGGCCAATTGAATAGGGCTCTAAATAAGCACATAGCATATTTTTTTAAATAAGTTTTTAGTTAGTGAAAACCTTGCTTTTCAATAGATGTTTACTAACTAAAAACTTCTTTAAAATATATGTTATGTGCTTATTTAGACCCATATTCAATTGGCCAAATTGCAATTGAATGAGGGCCACAGTGTCTGGCAAACAGCATTCACAGCTTTAAAATGTTATTGACTGTCATTTTTTGACCGGCAAGTCGCTAGTGTATATATAATGTAAAATAATATAACAGATTCTAGATTTACAAATTGCTATACTCTACTTTTCTACATACATTTCTAAGCTGGCATTATATTTATTTGAGCCGTTTGGTCTCCAAGGATAATATGTATTTGTTTCCATATTTTGACATTTGCTGCATTAGATGTTTTAAAAAAGTCTATGCATATCATTTCAAATTTGATATATGAATCATTAAACCACTCAGCTCCAACTATCAAGTTTTTATTCACTTTAAAACTTGCTTGATGCATATACAGTGGGGATATGTACAATGTTTGACTAATTGGTAGCCAGAAAGTTACTGACAGTTAGAAAGAGATCAGGAAAATTTAATGTACGTTTTCAGTATACGATTTGAGACACTGTGTTATTTCACTATCCAAAATGTTTCCTAAACAATGTGGCATGTGTCACTTCAGTGCATATCAGTGTAATATACATTGCATAGATTTGTTTGGGGAGGCAATTAAAGCAATTCAACTTTCACAATACGGTATATGTATTGTTTTCAGCCCTGGATATTTTTTTTTTCATTCCAATTTCTCTGGATGATTGTCAAATACAGTACCTTGCAAAAGTATTAACCCCCCTTGACTTTTTACCTATTTTGTTACATTACAGCTTTAAGTTCAATGTTTTGTTAATCTGAATTTTATGTGATGGATCAGAACCCATTTGTCTAAGTTGGTGAAGTAAAATTAAAAAATATATATACATAAAAGTATTATTTGAAATAGAAAACAGAAAATTGGCATGTGCGTATGTATTCACCCCCTTTATTATGTAGCCATAAAAAGCTCTGGTGCAACCAAGAACCTCCAGTAGTCAAATAATTATTGAAATGATGTCCACCTGTGTACAATCTAAGTGTCACATGATCTGTCATTACATATACACACCTGTCTTGAAAGGCCCCAGAGGCTTCAACACCTAAGCAAAAGGCACCACTAACCAAACACTGCCATAAAGACCAAGGAACTCTCCAAATAAGTAAGGGACAATGTTGTTGAGATGTACAAGTCAGGGTTAGGTTATAAAAAAATATCCAAATCGTTGTTGATCCCCAGGAGCACTATCAAATCTATCATAGCCAAGTGGAAAGAACATGGCACAACAGCAAACCTGCCAAGAGACGGCCGCCCACCAAAACTCACGGACCGGGTAAGGAGGGCGTTAATCAGAGAGGCAGCACAGAGACCTAAGATAACCCTGGAGGAGCTGCAGAGTTCCACAGCAGAGACTGGAGTATCTGTACATAGGATGACAATAAGCCGTACACTCCATAAAGTTGGGCTTTATGGTAGAGTGGCCAGAAGAAAGCCATTACTTTCAGCAAAAAAACAAAATGGCATGTTTTGAGTTTGTGAAAAGGCATGTGGGAGATTACCAAAATGTTTGGAGGAATGTGCTCTAGTCTGATGAGACTAAAATTGAACTTTCCGGACATCAAAGAAAACGCTTTGTCTGGCGTAAACCCAACACATCACATCACCCAAAGAACACCATCCCCACAGTGAAACATGGTGGTGGTAGCATCATGCTCTGGGGATATTTTTCAGCAGCCAGGACTAGGAAACTGGTCAGAGTTGAGGGAAAGATGAACAGGGCACTGAATATGGAATGGCCCAATCAGTTTTAGGTGCCTATGCACCCAATACTGATGTCATCGGTCTGCGTTGCGGCGTTACGTAACGTACAACCCGACGTACGTTTCTCAACTATTTGTACGTTACGTAACACCGCAACGCTGATCCATGCCGTCAGTATTGGGTGCATAGGCAGCGTTCGCGGAGCTGTAACTTTTTCTCTCTGTATGGGCCTACAGCCTGTCCATTAGACTCAACAAGTCCTTCTTCCTTTTTTCTAAATTACGAGTATTATACCAAAAATATTCAGGAATTAGGATTTCCAGTCTTTTTCTATTATCAGCTCCTATTTATTGGTAGTAGGAGTGGTACTACATAGTTTTAAAGATCTTGTGCAATTATTACTATTATTTGTTGCTATCCAATTAGACTTTAATAATCAACATTCAGCATTGAGCACTGAGATATATCTTATTTTGGGCATATTCATTTTTTGGATATTTTACATCCATCATATCTAATACTTAATACCCAATATTCATTAAATTTATGATTATGTGATTCAGCATAATCATTACTTGCACTTAGCACTATTCACTTTCATCTTTGTGCAATATTTATCACAGTTATTTATTCACAGTTGTTCACGAGCACCTAGCACTTTATAACTGAATCACATTTTTTCAGTGGTCTTAAGGTATTATTTATTCAATGGATATAGTAGCACATTGAGTCATTTCCAACCCTTATCCAATTTCACGTGACGTCAAAACATCAAGATTTTAACTTTAGTTTTTAATTATATTATTAAACGTTAAGTTTTAATATACACTACTCTCTATGTTACAAGTAGGCCCTGGGTGTACTCTATGCAAAAGGGACATCCTTTTCTCTTTGTTTCTAAAATTATATATATTGATTTATTCATAGCGTCTTCTCAAGGGAATCCTGTCTTCTCATGATATGGCCAAAATATTTTAGCCTCATGATCAAAACTTGCAGTGAACTGTATGTACTGCCCGTTTTTGTGGATTGGGATTTAGACTGACTGACCTTTTCCAGACCACAGGTCACTGTTGAGTTCTAAATTTGTTAGCATAAAGCAAGCAACACTTCACAGAATAATCTTGTAGGGTTATGAACAGTTCAGCTAGAATTCCACCAAACCTTTTTATCAGCAAGGTTTCATAGGACCAATCTCACTTCACTCTCCAAGATGACTGCAGCTCATTGGACAAACTGTGGAGGGTATCATTGTTGTTAATATCCTTCCTGTATAGATCTTCTGTGTATTCCTGCCACTATTCTTTTATCTAATCTACTTTTGTTAAGTCCCTATAATTTTTTGTCTTTTATCACACCCACATTGACATGAAAGGTTTCCTTGAGATCCCCAATTTTCTTTTGAAGATCTCTTGACTTTAGCATTCTGTTATCTTATTCTATCTCTTTACATCACTCTTTGTAGAATGTCTCCTTGTTTTCTTGCTATACACAAATACTTGATAATGCTGAGATAAAACAATATTTAAAAAAAAAAAATTTTAAAACAAAAAACTAAGATCAAGAAAGTAATAGTAACCAATTTGCGTAAGGTCAGAGTATATTTAATACAAGTATTTTCAATATACTATGCACAAAAGTAATGTACTACAGTATAATAGCATCTATATAATGTGCTCTGTACATTAAATGCAGGTAGGAGTGATGTATATATATATGCTAGAGAATTGCCCGTCAAAAAAATGACGGCAATGAAATTGTAACGTAGCTAATGCTGTTTGGTGTATAATAATGAAATATATAATACATGAATAAATGAATATACTTTACCTATTTTGAACCATTGTGTTGAAGAGCTGGCAATCTGTTTTGATGTTGCTGCAGCATTAGTGGTGTGGAGCTGCTGTGTAAGCATGCTGAATGTGTGCAGTGTAATATTATGCGTGCGCGAAACCAAACCGTTAGCGTAGTTGTGTACTTCCGCATTGTCGTAAAATGGCGGGTAATGTGTGGTATGCATCTTAGCGGAATATCCATAGGTTTTTTGTGTTGTTTTGCGAGATTAATGTGGTGTTTTGCGTGTTTAGAGTGCTGTAGCCTCGTTTTCGTTTTGTTCGGCGGCCATTTTTTTTCTTGCTTAGATAATTTTTTAGTGTCTAAACTCTTTTATTTTGATTTAAATGAAGGTGTAAGTTGCTTTTTTGAGGTCCTGGATGCACCCTCTTGCTGTAGGTAAGCTTTTTATGAATGTGTATTTATTGTGTTTTGAATTTTTTCATATTCGCGGGTTGCGGACGATTTTTGCGAGGTCGTAATGAGTGGTAACGTGATTTGTATGTTGTTTACGTTGCGACGTAAAGTTTGCAAGGGTCGCAGTTGCTGTGTCGTGTTGTTTGCGTTGCGAGGTAAAGTTTGAGAGGGTCGCAGTTGCTGTGTCGTGTTGTTTGCGTTACAACGTAAAGTTTGTGAGGGTCGCAGTTGCTGGCAAGGAGCACCTTCGGCGCTCCTTGCCAGCAACTGTGGCCCTTGCTTCAGAATCTCAGGGGCTAAAAACCAATCTCGCAAAAATACTAATTTATTGTCTGACCCGCGGAAATCGAAAAACGCGAAAAACAAGAAAAAAATTATAATAAAACCACACTCTCACGACTAAGCAAGAAAAAAAATGGCGGCCCAAAAAAATGAAAACAAGGCTAAAGGAGACCAAGGTGCACGCAGCCTACTTACACTGCACACTTGCAACATTGCTGACACTTTCTCCTCAGATGATTGAAACTGTACATTTTCAGATGCAGGAAAATCCAAATAGATTGTTAGGTCTTCAGGATATTGATTGCTGCATATTACATATAAATAGATAAAGTATATTCATTTATTCATTCATATTGCTTTATTAATTCAATGTACTCACATTTTTATTTTATTTTACACTGTACTTATATATCTGTCTTCGCGATGAGCGCCAAAGGTGATCGCTGCAAAGCCGGACACTTGAAGTACACAAGCCCAAAGGCGCTCAGCGAGGGACTCGCAATGAGCGCCAAAGGTCCACAGAGGAGCAAAAGCTTTCCATTGTGTGGCAAACAGCATTGCCATGGCTTAAAATTTTATTGCCATCATTTTTGATGGGCAAGTCGCTAGTATATATATATATTGTGATGGAGTGCCACTAGGGGTCACAAGAGAGCTCTGTAAGAGGATGGAAAGAGTTAAATCCAGACAGTTATCAGAGGCTAAATGGAAACCCAGCTGGATACTGCCTTTAAAAGCAGCAGAGAGATGGGTGGAGTTTCTCTCACTTAGGCTTGGGCCTAACAGCCGTGAGCTGTGTGTGAAAGCCCTGGACAGCTCAGCTGCGGGGATCATAAGAGCTGGGATTTGTGCTGGAGCGAGACAGTCAGGAAGGCTGCGGAGTTCCAGAGTTTGCGCACAGAGAAGACTTCTGTGGTATTGGAGATATTCCACTGAGAGAGGATTATCTAAAGACCCCATCCCTGGGAAGCCGAACGCAACAAGGGATAAAGAGGTTGGTGACAAATACACGTTTACACCCTATGAGGATGAGAAGTACAAATGCCCCAGGAAGAAGAGTGCATTGAGAGAAAGTGATAGTTCCTCATTTCAAGAGGGTGACAAGGGCCCTATGCTTCACCCACTATTGGCAGAAGCCATAGAGGAAAAGACATCCAAAGACTGTTTTGTTTCCTGGCCACAAGGTGGCGATATAACGCAAACAAGAGACTGTTTGTTCCCTGGCCACAAGGTGGCACTCTCCGGAGCCAGAGAAGCTGGCCGGATATAGTCAGGGCGTTGCAGAGTTTAGTCAGCACGTTTATGCAGGGTTTTATTTTATTTGCTGAATACAAGCACTGTTTTTGTTATTTTTGTGCTATGAATAAAATAGCAGTACAACTCAACTTTGAACAAGCCTGCTGTGTCTTCCTCCCTGTATAAAGAAAAGATAAGAAAGTGCAGGACGCAAACCCCGGCCAGAAGGGGGCGCCCTGTTACACTGGTGGGCAGTGGTGGGATGGTGAAGTGTCTGAGTGCAAGAAGACAGCCCACAGTACAGTACAGTGATGGAGGATATACTGAAGGCCTTGCTGCAACAGCAGCAACAGCAGCAACTGCAGCACCAGCAGGAACAGCAGGAACAGCAGCGACAAGCCGAGGAGGAAGCAATCCGCATGAGAGAGGCCACAGCTGCTCATCAAGAGTTCACTAGAAAGTGGGCCATCCAGCTAGCCCAGAATGAAGCTATGCTGGAAAAATATAGAAAAGATGCGGCCAGAGTTAGAGCCAATGAAATTCTTTGGGAGCTGACAGAGGATGATGATGTTATCATATACCTCACCATTTTTGAGCGAACAGCCATTAGGGAGGCGTGGCACAAACGGTACTGGGCCAGCCTCATTGCCCCGTATTTGACGGGCGAAGCTCAGAAAGCTTATCTGAGCTTGAATGAAGAAAATAAAGAAAATTATGATGACCTCAAAGCTGAGATCCTTGCCAGAGTTGGAGTTACCCGGGATGTCAGAGCACAGAGAATCAGTACCCAGAATGAACAGAAGGCGTACTTTACAGCCAGCATAAAGGCACTGGGGGTGCAACAAGCTAGCCGGAGAAGTGCTCCTATACTTCAACCACACGAGAAAGGTGCGACTGGCATGACAAGGAGAGATTTCCATCCAAATATTATGGACACCCCATTGGAGCTTGGCGTTGAGAAGTCATTTGGTGATATTGTCCAAGATAGACAAGCAAGGAACTGGCGGGCTGACAGAGGAGCCGCCACAGAGACGGCAGGAGCCGCCACAGAGACGGCAGGAGCCGCCACAGAGACGGCAGGAGCCGCCACAGAGACGGCAGGAGCCGCCACAGAGACGGCAGGAGCCGCTGATGAGAATGCAGAGTGCACAAAAGAAACTGCAGAGACAGTAACAGAGATTGCTGAGAAAGCAAAAGAGCCTGCTAGTGCAGACAGAATGGCCTTAGAGGAGATGAAGAAAGAAATGGAATCTGTTATCCAGTCCCAAAACAGGAAGGTTCAAGAGTTGCACAAGCAGCTACATGAGCTGGAATACAGTCGTGAGAAAGAGGAGAGACTGATTCTGGAACTGAAGACAGCAGCACACACAGTAAAAAGACTGGAAGAAGATATCGAATCGGAAAGAGCAGCCCATCGGGAGTCTAAGGTTAACTCTGAAGTTATCCAGTTGCGGATCCTGGACCTTGAGTCTTCACTTCAAGTGGAAAAGGCCAGCTACTCGCAAAGTGCATCCGACTTAGAGATGATAAAAAACCAGTTCAGAGAAGTGGAAGCTGCTTATAACAGAGAAAAGAAACGGGCTGACCGCAATGCGGAAAAACTCAAGGAGTACACACTGTCCCAGACAGGACATATGACGCAGAGCATGGAGATGTGTCATACCAAACCAGACCAGCGAGAGGTAAAGATGATGCAAGACTATATTCCTGAATGGCGGAGGATGCCTGCATTTGAGGACTACAGAGTGTCCTGCAGGAATGAGAAACTGATGCCAATTTGGGAGCAGAGGAAGAATACTCCCAAGTCTAAGCTGCAAAACACGGGGGACATCCTGAAGATGGAAGGATTGACCCAGGAAGTAGCTGAAATCACTGCTAGGTGTACAGCCCTCCAAGTACAGATCACCAAGCTAGAACAAGAGAAGAGCTCCACCAATGCAGAACTAGAAACCCAGAGAGCCCGGTTTGATTCTGAGAAACTGCAGCTACAGGGAATAATTACCAATCTGCAGACATCCCTTTCAGAGAACGCTGTACAGAAGGAGAGACAAGACCAAGCGGCTAAAACTCAAGAGGAGCAGCTGATTTGTCAAATAACCATATTGAAACTGGAAATCTCCAAGCTGAAGACAGTATTAACGCAAAAGGACAAGGAGCTTGAGGGACTCCAATATCGGGTGGAAGATGAGAAGAGGCAGAAGGAGCAGGTGATTGAAGACATGCAAAGAAATGAAGAGTCATCAAGACAAAACATAGCTGGACTCAATCACCACGTGGACAATCTAAGCAGTATATTGAAGCAAACTGAGGACAAGCTTGCAAAGTTCACCAGAAAACTGGAGAGCGAGGCCCAGCAGATGGTTCAGTTAATGGAAGAGCACAATAAGGTGATTAGTGAGAGAGAGTCAACTCTTAATGTGTTTAATGAGTACCAATCCACAAATGAACAAGAATTAAACTCTTTAAACCAAGCTGTTGAGATTCTGGAGAAAAGTCTTCAATCAAGTTTGGCCACATCCGAGGAGCTAAAAAAGGAAAAATCAGAGTTGGCAGTTAAAGTGCAAGAACGGGATGCAACCATCCTTGATCTAATTGCTAAATGCCAGAATCTGGACACTGAGAATGAGGCACAAAGTAAGACTCACGCAGCCACAATGGAGTCTCTAAAGACGCAATTAATTGAGAAGAACAACCAGTTACGGCTTTATGAACAGAGAATCTCCGGGAAGGAGATAATGACAGAAGAAATCCTTCACCTAAAAGAACAATTGCTTGCTAGGGAAGAGACTGTGAAAAATCTGAAAGATCTCTTAGAGAGTGACGTAAACCAAAGTCTACATAACCTCAAAGAGAACAGTAAGCTTTCAAGCTCAGAGAATTTAGAAAAATCCCCAGATCTTGGAAATGATCACATTACTTCATCTCTTGAAAAATCAAACCAAAAAGTACTTTCAAAAGAAGAGCTGCGTAAGACCGATTCAAACAAAACCAGTGCCAAGGATGAAGAGACAGAGAAAAAGAAAGACATTATTTCTGTCTCTAATAAAGAGAGAGCGAGTGTAGGCAAAGAAGCATCTAGTAAAGTTGAGAGTGGTGCAAAGCAAACTAAGGCGTCAGCTGTGATAGATCAGCCAGAAGAAAGCAGGGAAACAAAGGTTTCACGAACCATAGCGGATCAGTGTGATACAGAGCAAACGGACAGAGCAAACTCAGTGGTTGAGTCTCAATTGACAGAGGATGGAGCTGCAACTCCAGAAGTAGAGAAGTCTTCAAAACCAGAGAAGCAAGCTCCAGGTTTAAGAAATAAGCATAGATCCAAGTTAGTACCTGAAGATGAAAACAGTGGAACAGAAGGGAAGGAACTGACAACCCGGATCTCCAACAAGAGGCAGAGAGGTGACGCATTATTTGTGGTTTCCGCAGTTGCAGAAGCTGAGGAGCCTGAAGCAGAGGAAAGCATAGGCCGGACATTAAGACGGTCGCCGGGAATTTCACGTCCCTCTGTCAAGGCCGTTGAAGTCAAAGAGCGTAAACCTGAAAAGAAACCCATTAAAGAGGAGGACAAACCTACTGCCCAGAAAGCAGAAAAAGAATTGGAAGAATGGAAACATAAGAGTAAGGAACTCAAGGCAAATCGTTATAGAGATTATGTAAAAGAAACCGGTTGTGAGAGGAAGGATACAACCAAATCGCTCTCTGCAGAATTATCTGAACTGCAGGTCCTATTAAAAGAAATTGAAGAAAAACAAAGCAATGAAGAGAAAGTGATGTCGATGACTCCGGTCCAGAAGGACGAGCTTCTGTTGTACCAAGGAAAACCTGTTCTTCTGAAAAGAAAGAAGAGACAGAAAACTGCGTACAAAGGTCGTACAGATGACACTTGCCTAGATGAGAAGATCAGGAGGAACAGAGTTGTGTGTAACAACCTAAAGGTGTGGTTTGGAGATACTGTCAGTATCCAACCAGGTCCAGGGGTGCCATGTGGCGAACAAAACGGTGTGTTCCCCATAGATGATGCGGTGGACGAAATCCATGGTAGTCTATTCGAGGGGTATCTCAAGCCTTGCTTCGTCAAAGTTGATGGATCAATTGAAGAAGGGAAAATTCTCCTGGCGCATGGAAGTACGCGTGCTGTTGAGCTCAAGAGAATAGAGCAAGACCCAAGCCCATACTGCATAGTTGCACCAGGGAATATTATGCCCTATAAGGATGAGCCCCTTAAACGAGAAGACAAGAGGAGGATAAAGTTACGAGTGAGCGTTTACGGCCTCTCGGCTCATGTAGCTCAACTACATGGTGTTGAGCTGAGGGGGAGGATATGTGATGGAGTGCCACTAGGGGTCACAAGAGAGCTCTGTAAGAGGATGGAAAGAGTTAAATCCAGACAGTTATCAGAGGCTAAATGGAAACCCAGCTGGATACTGCCTTTAAAAGCAGCAGAGAGATGGGTGGAGTTTCTCTCACTTAGGCTTGGGCCTAACAGCCGTGAGCTGTGTGTGAAAGCCCTGGACAGCTCAGCTGCGGGGATCATAAGAGCTGGGATTTGTGCTGGAGCGAGACAGTCAGGAAGGCTGCGGAGTTCCAGAGTTTGCGCACAGAGAAGACTTCTGTGGTATTGGAGATATTCCACTGAGAGAGGATTATCTAAAGACCCCATCCCTGGGAAGCCGAACGCAACAAGGGATAAAGAGGTTGGTGACAAATACACGTTTACACCCTATGAGGATGAGAAGTACAAATGCCCCAGGAAGAAGAGTGCATTGAGAGAAAGTGATAGTTCCTCATTTCAAGAGGGTGACAAGGGCCCTATGCTTCACCCACTATTGGCAGAAGCCATAGAGGAAAAGACATCCAAAGACTGTTTTGTTTCCTGGCCACAAGGTGGCGATATAACGCAAACAAGAGACTGTTTGTTCCCTGGCCACAAGGTGGCACTCTCCGGAGCCAGAGAAGCTGGCCGGATATAGTCAGGGCGTTGCAGAGTTTAGTCAGCACGTTTATGCAGGGTTTTATTTTATTTGCTGAATACAAGCACTGTTTTTGTTATTTTTGTGCTATGAATAAAATAGCAGTACAACTCAACTTTGAACAAGCCTGCTGTGTCTTCCTCCCTATATAAAGAAAAGATAAGAAAGTGCAGGACGCAAACCCCGCCAGAAGGGGGCGCCCTGTTACAATATATATATATATATATATATATATATATATATATATATACAGTATCTCATAAAAGTGAGTATACCCCTCACATTTGTGTACATATTTGATTATATATTTTCATGTGACAACACTGAAGAAATTACACTCTGCTACAATGTAAAGTAGTAAGTGTACAGCCCTCAAAATAGCTCAACACACAGCCATTAATGTCTAAACAGGAGGCAACAAAAGTGAGTACACCCCTAAGTGGAAATCTCCAAATTGGGCCCAATAGGGCATTTTCCCTCCCCGGTGTCATGTGACTCATTAGTGTTACAAGGTCTCAGGTGTGAATTGGGAGCAGGTGTATTAAATATGTGTTATCGCTCTCACACTCTCTCATACTGGTCACTGGTAGTTCAACATGGCACCCCATGGCAAAGAACTCTCTGAGGATCTGAAAAAAAGATTTGCTGCTCTACATGAAGATGGCCTAGGCTATAAGTAATGTAGTAGACACCTTCTGATAAGTTGCTCATTTTCTGATTCCATAATGTTATGTCTCTGGTTGTACTTTACCACACAGTTTACTTGGCAAAGATACCAGATTGAGTTGCCATTTACTTCTCCAATGGGCAACTATTGGTCTATCCTCTGTGCTTTGACCTGCCCATCTTGGGTGACCCTACATGGTATAGCTCACAGCTTTATTGAGTTACACAAGCCCCTTCACCATGATAAGGGAGTGATCCAAAAGTGATGTATACATATTGTAGTTAGTTGTATTTCATAAAATTTAGCACCAAGTTTTTTTTCATAATATTTTCATAATCCTACTTGCATTAAGGATAATTTTGAATGGAGCTCACAGACTACTGATCTAGATTGTTTGCTATGAGTATGTTTAATTGTCTTATTGTCTTAATTCTTGTGCATATTTTTCTAGTTTTCTTCTTTTTCATCTTGTTGTTATTATATAGTACAATGGAATACTAAGATTGAATAGGTAATTCAACTTTTTTTCTGGTTAATGCTAATCTATTTTGTCAGTAAACATGGCAATGACCTTAAGGGACTTACTGTATGTCATTTAACAAATATGTATTCAATGGAACCCTTTTAAAATTGGTCATCAAGTAAATTCTTACACTCTCCAAGAAATGTAATGCTTAGACAAAAATAGAAAAAAAAATAATGCTCTGAAATGCTACATGTTTTTATAGAGTTGTAAAGATGATTCTACACAAATAATGGTTATTTATGTTAGTGAAAATAGTACAATTACAAGACTTTAGCAATAAGCAATCTGTAAAACTAAGTGCAGTAGAATAAAGTTATAGTCTTAATAAATTGAGTAAAACTGAAAGACATTGTTCATATGATTATAGAATAATATAGCTTTTTGAAAGAGCAAAGTACTGTAGCAGAGTCTGCATTTTAAGTAGCCTATTTTTGATACCCTACATCTGCAAAGTGACAAAAATGACACTTTACAAATGTACAACCATTTCCACGGTTTTATTTTTTATTCATGTAACGCTACACAGGAAATCCATAACAATGGAATGATGCTAGAAATATACATAGCCTTCTTTTAAATATATTTTTACCTTTTGTGTTTTTGTAGCTTTATAGTGTATCATTACATCAATATAATATCGAATTGTACAAATTATATTATATGCTATTTAATGTGTGGCTCAGTCAAGATTGTGGAGATGTCCCCATATTCCTTAACATACTCCAAGTTACGTATTGTAATTGCTACATTCATGCTGATAAATACTGATTCATCAATGAAAGTGACATATTTGTAGTTTTCAGTTTTACCCATTATCCACATTATTTGCAGCATTTAATTGTTAATTATTAAACCATGTTTGTGTGCAAATGCTGTTTGTACTTCGTTTTTAAAGTGTCTTATAAACATGTCTTGGTAAGCTTTTAGGTCCTGTAGAAAGATACATTTTCTTTAGGCATGTATTCAAAAGTTTTCTCATATATATAAAGCATTTCTTATCTAGATTGTGGGAGTATTATAACTGTCAATTGTACAATGCCCCAAGGTATTTATATTATAAGCCTTTTATACTCAAAGGGTTAACAAAGCAACTGATATTCTGACAGATAAGACCATTCTGGCTCAACCAACATTTACAAGAACCTCCCTTGTCCTTTTTTGGGACATATTCAGCACTATTCAATTAGAAGCTTGTAGCAGCTGCGGGCTTGAAATTTGGCTGTGTTATATAACATGAATTAGAACATGCCGCTAGTTATAGGCTTGAGACGCAAACCCGTAAACCATTTTTCGAATGTTGGATGAGCGGCCGTGAACATGATCAATTAGTCGAACCCGTAGTTACAGATTTAGATGGAGCCAATGGCAACAGAAATCGTCATTATTATGTCTAAAAAAGAGAGGTTGGATTTCAAAGTCTTACAGGCTTCAATTACGAGTTATGATCGGACCCACATTCCAGAAATAATGGAATATTGATAAAGCCGTAAATATGATATTCTAGTCCATGCGAGTTCCATTATATGTTTTAACACATTGATTGCTGGGATCGATATAACACAGAATTTAAACATGAAAACAATTATTTTATATTGCAGATTTGCGAGCTTGAGAATGTTGTGCTATTAATTCTAATACTTAACATTACTTTTCCTTTTATTATGAGTACAGTAGTGTGTGTATATTTGCATTTACAGTGCTACAGATTGGATTTTAACCCCCTTGCAGGTCCTCTCTGGTACCCTTTGGCTTCTTGGCTCCATTCGCGGGTTACGGGGTTAAATGCCAGCAACTTTAGAGCAATTTAGTAGCATGAAGGGAAACGTAACTGTTACGGCCTTCACAGATCAAATAATTTGTGGGCGCACAGTTCGGATTTCCATGTCCAGTAGCCTTTTCTCATCCTTACCGCACAAGTCATCGGTGGGTTGCTTTACGGGGCCAATTTAATAGCTGTAAATCTTGCGGGCTACATTAGGGACTACAGTTTTCAACATTGAGCTAATTTAATAGGGCTGTAAGTGTCTGAAGGCATTTATGGACTTGTGTGGTCATTCCCTTTATATTAAACTTATATTTAAAAGCTAAGGGCCATATTAAATTCTAACAACGTGAAGCTCATAACGGCTACAGGCTTAAAATTTCCACGAGTTACACTGCTATTAAATGCTACGGAGACACAGTACCGTAAACTATCTGTCGTCCAGCAGTTTTGAGGGCTATAACTTACTCAATTAAGCAAGCCCGTAGTTACAGGTTTAGACGGAGCCAATTGAAACAGAGATTGTCAGCATTGTGTCACAAGAAAACGGAGAATTCATTTAAAAAAAAAAATCTTTGTATTGAATTTTTAAATACAATACAAAAGACATTTCAAAGCATTACTGGAACAGAAAAACAATCTGTACAATCATACCAGTTGGGATAAAATGTTTAACCTTATTAATATAAGCATCTCCCATAGCAGCATGGACCTTTATTTACCATTTCATTTACAGCGGCCTATCACCGCAAGCTCACGAAAAAAAAAATATATATTTTAAATTTCTCTCTCCAAAACCTGCTTCCTCCTACCTGTACTCACACTCAAACTGAAACCTCTCACCTACATCTTACTCCACAGTTTGTATGCATATATCCCATACCTTCCATTTCAAATTATCCTGACCTATCAGCTCAGCTGTACAGAAGTGCTTTTTGAAGCACTCTAATCATTATAGTTATAATGTCTTTCCATGCTGGCACTATATTCGTTTTCCATCTATGAGCTATAAGACTTTTTGCCTAAAGTCAAAATTTGGTCTACAAGCGCTTGATTGGCTTTATTGAGATCTGAGGCAAAAATATGGATCAAAGCAGTTTGGGCCGAGGGAGTAATCTTTTTCTCCAAAATGGTGTAAATCTTTTGGAAACATTCTATACAAAATAGTTGGATAGCCAGGCATTTCCACCCTATGTGTGTGTGTGTGAACCCGGGAAGCCATAATTCCTCCAACAAAATGTATCTTCAGTTTTGTTCGATATCATACAAAAAATGTTCAGGAACATAATAACACCTATTTAGTACTTTAATATAGGTCGCCCTATGAGCAGAGTTTTTAACAAATTGGTTGTTTATACACAATTCCGCTCTCCAAAACTCTTTTGAAAATTAGGTCTTTAAATCTCTTTCTCAGGCCATAAGAGTGGAAAATGTATCTTCAACCCTTTATTTTCTAAGTAAGTCAAAGATTCTTGATCTTGTTTCTTACTGTCAGACTTCATTCATTTTTCAAAATTGTTTAAGACATTCCTTTTACACTTTCCATATCCTGCAGTTTCAAGGGAAGTTTTAATTCTTAAATAGGATAACCAATCCTGATGGGAAATATTATATCGTTTTTGTTGTTGATCAAATAAGTCCAATTGCCCTCTGTAAACAGCTTATATAATCTATCCACTCCTTTATCAATCTAATCATTAATTGAAGGAAGTTGTATGCTAATAGAGAGATCCTTAATAAGGATACACGGACTTGGATAAGGTAATAGTTGTTGCTTGTTATTCAGTTTGAACTAAAAGGAAAGATTTTTCCTAATTATCAACAGATTTGACACAAAAGCATTTTTAACAGTGGGTTCTAGATATATTAACTGACTAAGGGTTTCCTCCTTCAAAGAAACCCTTTCTATGTGAGCCCATGAATACTTTGAGCAAGATTCTATCCATTTTATAATATGAGCCAACAGAGTGACATCATGATACATCTTCAAATCTGGGTATCCAAGCCCAACATTTTGAAATTTTCCCACGAGAATTGAAAGTCTATTAAAGCTTGGAATTTACTTATCCAGTTTGATGGAAAGGGAATTGGAATATTTCTAAACAGATAATTAATCTTTGGAAGGAGTATCATCCTAGATGCAGCCATTCTACCTGACAATTAAATATATTTTCCCTTCCAATCTTTTATGGTATCTAAACATTTTTGGTAGACATTCTTACAGTTTTCAAGGATCATATTTTTAATTCCCTTATCATACTTTATCCCTAAATTTATGAAATTATTATTGTCCCATTTGAAAGCATATTTTAAATTCAAAAGACCCATGGTTTCTGATGTTAAACCAATATTTAATACTTCAGTTGTAAAATTAATTTTATAATACAATATTATGCCAAAAGTATAAATCAATTCCTGAAGGGCATAAACTGATTGTATAGGGTCTGTCAATATTATAACCACATCATCTGCAAATAATATTGCTTTATGCACTCTTTCTCTGATCTTAATACCACATATATTTGCATGGGCTCTTATAGCCTCAATAAATGGTTCCATAACCAGGGGAAAAAAACACCAGGGACAGGGGGCAAACCTGTCTGGTGCCATTGCTTATAATAAAGTTTTCTGACTTAAAACCAAATCCAGAGACAAATGCTTCTGGGTTGGATCCCTCTTATAAAAGGTTTTATAGTAGGCCAGCAAGGCACGAATAACACACACAAATTGATCAACTTGATAGATTATGCGTTTTCCAAACGCGTAATCTATAAAGTTGATCAATTTGTGTGTGTTATTCGTGCCTTGCCGGCCTACTATAAAACCGGCTTGATCTATGTGTACCAATTTATCAATAATATTATTTAGACGTATTGCCAAAATCTAAAAAAGAACAGTTTCAAGTCGGTGTTTAATAATGCAATAGGATTAAACCATTACATTTTGGCAGATCTACTTTTTTCTTTGGAATTGTCACTATGTCTGACAGCAGAAATCCCTTAGACACCTTACCTGTGTCTTTAATTTTGTTAAAAAGCTCTTTCAGATGACGGAGACACTCGATTGACATATTTTATAAAACTCATTTGAGAAGCCATCAGGCCCAGGAGATGAGTATGCTTTTAACTCTTTGATTACAAATTCAACTTATTTTAGCTGAATTGGTTTATTAAGCTCCTCTTACTGAACTTTGATTAATATAGGTAATTTAATATTTTCGAGAATTTTTTTTATAACTTCTAAAATCGGTTTATAAAAACTTGGGTTAGACTCCAAGTTATAAAGGTCACAATAATAAATAGCAATTTCTTCCACTACACCCTGTGGCTTCCTCAACACTTTATCTTTGACTCGTATAGTATCAATTCCATTACTTGAGTGTAGCGATGTTGCGAACATCAAATTTTAGGTTCGCGAACAGCGGACGCGAACTTCCATCAAATGTTCGCGAACGGGCGAACCCGGCGAACCTCCATAGACTTCAATGGGCAGGCGAATTTCATAACCAACTATTGGCCACAATAGTGATGGGAAAGTTGTTTCAAGGGGACTAACACCTGGACTGTGGCATGCCGGAGGGGGATCCATGGCAAAACTCCCAAGGAAAATTACATAGTTGATGCAGATTCTGGTTTTAAGCCATAAAGGGCATAAATCACCTAACATTCCTAAATTGTTTGGAATAACATGCTTTAAAACATCAGGTATGATGTTGTATCGATTAGGTAGTGTAAGGGTTACACCCGGTTCACATTAACAGACCAATCTCCCCGTTTAATGCACCGCAAACAACCACAAACTCGCCATTTGCACAAGGTTGGATACCAAGCTAGCCATGTCCCGTTCCTTGTCCTCACTGATGTCATTGAAGGTCTCTTCCTCCACCCAGCTACCAAGGGTCCCCGAAAGGTGACAACAAGCCCCCTGGGACGCCTGCTGTGTTTGGTCTTCCACCTCCTCAAAGCCACCTCCCTCCTCTGACTCCTCTTCTTCAGACTCCTCTCTCTGCGTTGCCTCTGTCTGCGTTATTATAAGGTGTGTACTGTTAAGTAGTACTATTCCTATCGGTTTAATCCCTGTTACGTCCACTATTAGGGGACGTGTATATGGCATTGATTTTTGGAACAGGGAGATGGAAAAAGATGCTTGGTCGGACCTTCTACTTCGAATTTGGGGCACTGCACGTGCAATGTAATGTGCCACCAGATAGGAGTGGTGTATTAAGTTGTACTATTTATTCCTATCAGTTTGATACCTGTTACGTCACCTATCAGGTGACGTGTATATGGCATGGATTTTTGGAAGCGGGAGATGGAAAAAGATGCTTGGTCGGTCCTCCCACTTCAAATTTGTGGCACTGCGCATGCAATCTAAGGTGCCACCAGATATGAGTGTCACTGTGCACTGGCAAAAGTTGGCAGAGTAGGCGCTGTAGGCCTCACACACACTCCTGTAGGCAGGCAACTGATATTCAATCGATTACAGTCAAAAAAGTGTTGGTTTATGTCACTGTATTCTACGGTTGCACCAGATATGACGTATCACTGTGCACTGGCAAAAGTTGGCAGAGTAGATGCAATAGGCTTCACACACATGCCTGTAGGCAGGCAATTGCTATTCAATCTATTACAGTCAAAAAAGTGTTGTTTTATTTCACTGAGCACAATATAAGCTGTGAGCCTGACACAGGCAGGCAACTGAAATTAAATTAAAGGAAAAAAGGGTTGTTTTTTACACTATCTGTCCTCTCACAACGAATGCAGCTTCAGAATGATTCTAAAATGTATACTGTCCTTCAGATGGAAGGCCCTGGAAGGGTGTGTATGCTGCTGATTGGCTGGAATGTGTCTGCTGACTGTGAGGTTCAGGGTCAAAGTTTCCTCAATGATAAAGAATAGGAGGCGAACCGAAAAGCGCATGTGTTCGCCATCCGATGGGAACGCGAACATGCCAAAATCTCCGCGAATAGTCCGCTGGCGAACTGTTCGCGGCATCTCTACTTGAGTGTTAATTCTTCAATTTATTAGCCAGAAATGTGCTAATTTTATTACCATATCTATGTAATCTCTGTTGAATTTTCCACACGGATCTGCCAGAAATTGCTTGATTTCTTACTTTAATCTCAGCTTGACACTCTCTTATTTTAGTTGAAAATGCTTTATTTGGATGAATTTTATTCCTCATCTCCAAATCAAAAAGTTGGATATATCTCTCTCTAAGGGTTGCTCCTCTTAGTTTTTTCCTATGTGCTTTCCAGCTTATAAGGATACCCATTATGTATGCTTTCTGAGCATTCATGATTAACAGCCTTATTAAATAGTGATTCAGTAAATTTAAAAGGGCTCTATTTAAGCACACAGCATATTTTTTTACAGAAGTGTTTAATTAGTGAACTTCTATCCAAAAGCAAAGTCTTCACTAACTAAAAACTTTACAGAATCGCAATTTAATAAGGCTGTAAATCTTTAGAAATGTGAGAATAACATGGAGAAAAAAGCGGCAACTAATAATATACATATGAAAAACACATTGATTCCAAAATAGGAGAGAGGGTGAAGAAACGGAACCCACAGCTCATACGGTTTGACCACGAGATTGTAAAAGCATAACAATCAAGAGAAAAGGTCAAGGACATACCAAATCATCGCTGAATAGGTGTGATGAAAGCACCAAAAGGTGAATTAAAATATAACCTTTAATTGATATGTTAAAAGGGTATGTAAGCAAAAGAAAAAATATAAATAATGTGTGCTCACACAGGACCACAGAGCCTAAATAAGGTAATGTGACAAATAAGTGCTACCAAAAATGGTGGGGAAACAGGGAAATGGAATATAGCCTCTAATTGAGGCTAAGAGAAGGCTATAAATTGGGAGAGTGAAAGCCCCTGCTCCTAAAAGGAATATAAGGGACAAGCACAATGGTGAGCACTGACAGACGTAGTCTTGTCAAAAAAACCTAAAGCAACATATGTGCCAATGTATACAATCGTTCGTATAGTGCTCTCAATTGTGAATGTCCCAAGCCTTAGAACTGTAGATAGGTTGTTTCACACATTGGATGATCTCGCAAGAGACCTAAATCAGGTTGGTGCTGCAAATAAATGCTGATAGAAAAAAGGAAATAAATATCTAGAGAAGGCTATAGATAAAAAACTATAAAAACCTCTGCGCCTTACGGGGGATACACGGGACAAGCACAATAGTGGATACTAACAGACACAATCGTGTCGCAAAGCAATATATGCGCCTATATAAACGAAAATACATAAAGTACCCACCATTGTGAATGTCCCGAGTCTCCAAACTCGAAAGTAAGCCTGTGTGTAGATTTCGCAGGTTCGTTTGTATTCCGCGCCACTTGCTGGCGTGCTGCAGCGCTGCGTCACTCGTCGGTGACGTGCTCGCGTATAGGTCGCGGCCAGCGCCGACCAGACGTGCGCGTGCTTGCGCTAAAGCGCGTCCTGGCTCTGCAGGCCAAAAGTGATCGCGCATGCGCTTGCCGGATCGCCCAACGCGCGTTTCGCACTAGGAGGCTTCAACTGGGGCTGTATTGATGGTGATAACACCTGCTATATATACCTGTGTATGGTAACATTAACCCTTCATGGGTATATCAATTCTTAAAGGGGTAGACAAGAAAGAAATGAACAAAATAAGAATAGACAGCAATCAGTTATTACATGGAAAAAACTAAAGTATGTAATACCTACGAGTAAATGGTGTTGAGGGAATAAATCCAAAAGAAAGAGGAAAGGGGATGAGGCTAAAAAAGATAATCCAAAATATCAAAAAAATATAAGTGAAAATGGACAGTAAGTGTCTAAAAGGGACAGCAAAAATTAAAAAAGTTAATGCTAGTAAGGCGAGGAGACCACTGATACTAAAGCGACGGATAAGTAAATACTGACCTAATATGGTCTTATAATGTTGAATGAGAATGGGACTGAAAGAGAGAACGGCTGTCAGAGGAGTGATGAGACTAACCCCCCCTAGTGGGGATAGTGTTAAAGAAATACAGTGTAATTAATGGCCTCATTGAGGCCTGACGGAGCCATGGAGTTAAAGAGGAAAATCCATTTGCTTTCTGCTTTTAAAAGGGCATTCTCCAGGTTACCTCCTCTTATGCCAAGGGAGATTTGTTGGACCATCCAACATTGCAATAGTGTGGGATCCGATTTGTGAAACTGAAAAAAATGTCTGGCTACCGATGTCAATTTCTTGAAATTTTCCAAGTCTTTCCTACTGTTTTTAATATTGCGAATGTGTTCTCCCAGGCGTTTACGCATCTCGCGTGTGGTCATACCTACGTATTTCTTGGAGGGTTTACAGGGGCATTCAAGAACATATATGATTTGTTTAGAGCTACAACTAAAAAGTTGTGGGACAGAGTGTTGATGTCCAAAATGATCTTTGAAAGTTGTCACATTTTTAATATGTGAACAAATGCTGCAGTGTGCACAGCGGTAATTGCCCTTGATTTTGTGCTTTTTGTTGGTCCGTTCTTGGATGAAATGACTCTTTACTAGCATATCCCCTAGCGAGGGAGAACGTTTCCAGCTTGTGGAAATACCATCTTTAAACCACAGGTTGAGATCTTCATCAGTTTTCAGGATATGTAAGTGTTTGTGTAGTATATTAAGAATTTGCTTCCATTGTGCGTGATCGGATCCAATGAATCTGATCTCGTCATCAGCAAGTTTCTTCGGTTTAGAGGTTAGGAGGGTATCTCGGTCTAAATAGAGGGCACGATGATAAGCCTTCTTGATGTGTCTGTTACTGTATCCTCTTAATTTAAGGCGGTCGCGCAATTCTTGTGCTCTTTTGTTGAAAATTTCTATTTGAGAGCAATTACGCCTTAAGCGGATAAATTCCCCAAAGGGTTTGCTTCGTTTAGTTGAAGGAAGATGAAAACTGTCATTGTGTAATACACTATTTGTGGCAGTCTCTTTGCGGAAAAGATCTGTTGTGAGTTGACCGTTGGATCCTCGTGAGATGGTAATATCAAGGAAGTCTACTTTGTTCATATCCATGTGATATGTTAACCTGAGGTTAAGATCATTATCATTCAGCTTTTGCATATATTCATCCAAAAGTTCTTTAGGACCATCCCACAATATAAAAAGATCGTCTATGTATCTTAACCAGATCTGAACATGCTCTGTGTACTGATACATGTTATCTCCAAGAGCTATTTGATGCTCCCACCACCCCATGTAAAGGTTAGCATAAGTTGGGGCACATGAAGTGCCCATTGCTGTACCTCTCAGTTGCAAGAAGAATTTATCATTAAATGTAAAGTAATTATGAGTCAAAACAAAATGTAGAAGTTGAATAATGAATTCATTCCTCTCCTGGGAATACTGAGATTGCATACTCAAAAAGAACCGTACTGCCTCCTCTCCTTTTTGATGTTTGATTGATGTATACAAGGATTCGACGTCGCAAGTTACCAGATATGTGGTTCCGTTTCTTCACCCTCTCTCCTATTTTGGAATCAATGTGTTTTTCATATGTATATTATTAGTTGCCGCTTTTTTCTCCATGTTATTCTCACATTTTATAGCAATTACCTTTACATATGAGCACATCCATTTAGTTCTCCTTTCTCTCTCTGTTCCAGCTTATCTGTGTAAATTGACAACGCTGGTGAAACCAAACCCCCCTTTTTTTCTCAAATCTTTAGAAATGTCCGGACTATTATTTATCTAAATTTTTTTGTTTTATTTCTTCTCTTAATTTAATTTTATATTCTCCTTTTCTGGTAAAGAATTGTCTAATCTCCAATGAGAAATAGGAATTTTATCCCTGTCCATATCTAACTTTAATACTATATAGGCATGATCAGAAATAACTATTGGGCCAATTTTCATATCAAGTATCTTATTAATTGTTTTTAAATCTGTTAATATCAGATCAATCCCTGTATATGTAGTGTGCCAATGGGAAAAAAACGTATACTCTCTAGATTGTGGAAAAAGAGTCCTCCATATATCATACAGATTATGTTTCACCATTAACTTTGAAATGTATTTGGCCTTAGCTTTCACTCTGCTATCACACTCAGGAATTTTTGTTGATATTCTGTCTAGGTCACTATTCATGATCATGTTGAAGTCGTCCCCTATAATTGATCTTCCTTGTACATATTTATTCAGAATCTTACTTATAAATTTGTTCTGATTATAATTTGGAGCGTACAAATTTAAAATCGTGATCTTTTCATAATTAATCTTACCGACCCATAAAATATATCTACTCTCATCATCACGCTTCACAAACTCTTCAGACATAAAGAGTTCTTAAAAACTATAGACACTCCTCTAGATTTTTGAGTAAAAGTAAAATTATGATGTATATCAAAGTATTTCATTTTGAATTTTGGGACTCTCTTTTTGCCAATGTGTTTCTTGGACTAGTAGGAGATCATCTTTTTCCTTGTTTACTACCTTTGCTAAATTATTTCTTTTAGCTGGGTAATTAAGTCCCTGAACATGATAACTTTGTATATTTACCATAACTTATTTTTTATATATTGCAGACTCAAATACCACTGAGTGTAGGACAGGTCACCAGAAGGGGAGCGAGAAGAAAAAGAAAACACACACGAAAAAAAAAAGAAAACACAAAATTTCCCCCATACACCCACCCACACACTCTATTCCCAACTCCACCCACAAATAACATACTGTACATACATCAAGAATCCTGTTGCCATATGTACCCCCCAACCTCCATCCACCTCAGATGGAGCTAAAAGGTATGCGGTGTACAGCCAAATCAAACAAACTAAAAATTAAAGTTTGAATGTCTAGTCGACAGTTAATTTTTCAGTATCTTTACCCCCCTGAGCTTAATTCCAATTTTCCTTAAATTCTGAAAACCATTCAATGACAATCACATATCAACAGGGCATAAAAAAGACTTTCCTCTTAAATATTTTATTTTAAATACTTTCCACTTCCTAAACCCTACACCATTTGATTGTATACAAGATATCTAATTAATCCTCCATATATTTTATCTATATAAACATTTATTTTTCTACCGTGTTTGTGTCACAAAATTATATACAATTTCAGTTAATTAGTCAATCATATAGACAAAATTACAACGTGCCGGTAGATTAATCTACCACATCTATGTTCTAAATCATTATAAAGTGTTTCTTTACTTAGTGATAAATGTAGCTATTCTTGTTATATTCTCCTTGTAGGACACAATCAATTTGGGCGGGAAAGCCCATTTATATAAAATTCCTTTTTCGCTTAACTTTCTTGCCGGTTCTCTTAACAGTTTCACCTAAGATATCTGGATAGATTTATATATTCTCATAAGAGGAATGGAAGACCTTTCTCTCAAATGCAGTTTTCATAATTGTATCCTTTGTGGAAAAGTATCTTAATTTGACAATCACATCCCTAGCTGTCACCTTACCCAAATTTCTCAGAATGGGGATACAATAGATATTTTCAATTTGTTCTTCCATATTGATTTCATTTTTCATAAAGTCTTTTACAGTTTTTACATGAAGTTTAAATTCACTATCTACATCTCTTTCTTGTATTCTCCGTATTCTAATATTATTCATCTTAACACCCTCTTCCTATTAATAGCATTTAAAGTTTACCATTATGATTTGCTCTTTGAGAACTTTAACCTCAAGAGATAAATATAATTGTGAACTTTAAACTAGATAAACGCTGGAACAAACTATACCAGTATTCGGACTATGAAGAATGATGGTCTCAATTAGTAACACCTCAAGAATGTTACCAATTAAAGAGTCTCCTCAAAGGAAGAGGGTCTATCCGTCCAATGAGAAATATTCCAACTGGAAATATAAAAAGCACAACCAATACTCCATTTCAACCATCCAGGAATGTGTTGGCATTGTTGATAATCCCCATCCCAACCCAACTTTGCAATGCAGCAAGAAAAATATTACTTTAAACTAAAAGAACATAATATACCTACCACCATGGATAATATGAGACTGATCATGGATGAAGTTAATGAGTACTAAGCACTCTTTCCTGGAGTAAATGGAAGCCCCAAAATTCTCTTTAGCATCTTAACTCCCTAACTGTGCTGGAGATCTTTGCCAGTGCTTGCTTCCTCATCTGCCCCTGAGTATCACCCTAATGATCCCAGCAATCTCCTCCATTGTACTCAGCTTTTGTGTGCCAGATCTTTTTAGGCTCCTGGTGCTCCTCTCTTCTCACTACCTGGCATCCTCTCTTCACTCCTCCTCTTCTCACTCCTACTCTTCTCTCCTTCTCTCCCCTTCTCTTAACCTCTCAGTGCCTCTACTTTTCTAGAAGCTGTGAGCAGACATTAATGCTAGAGAGCTAGTACCAAAATCCCCTGGGTATGAGTCTTATGGATTTTTTCTGAGAGGGAACCATATAGTGGCTCTGCAAGTCTGCTTATAAGAACCCCCATAGCTACAAATAAGCTTTGCTAGAATTCCTGCATATAATCATGTTCTGAAATTGGTGAATGAGTCATTTTTTTGTGGAATTTATTATCTACATTGTCTGTGTATATATTGAAATCTACCATCAAAATACTTGATTTACTACAAAGATAATTTAAATCTTTAACATTTCAATATCATTTACTAATATCCCCCCCTTTGCTTCTTATAAAAAAAGAGAAAGCTGTTTGTTACTTTGTAAAACTATAAACAAGTTGTTGTTTAAGAATAGCATAAACTTGCCTCTACCCTTTGTTCTATTATCTTCCCTATTATATAGTGGATTCCAAATAGTCAGTCTCGAATTAGTAGGTATAAGGTATAGTCAAAGCATTTGGTGAGCTTCTTTATTACACTAGTTACAAAATTAATTTGTTTCAAAGTGGATATTTTTATAGAAGAAATTGAATCATTCCCACCAAATTGTTACTTTTTTGTCCATGGAATTGAGTAATAAATATTTTCTTGCCATGGCTCCAGGTAATTTCAAGCTGATTAAGTTTTTTATTTTAAGATGTGTTTTGTACTACTTTAAAAGTTAAGGATGTACTTGAATATTATCTATAAAAAGTTGTCCTTAAGTGCAATTTGGTATAATATACAATTTTGTTTTCACTTTTTTATTTTTAGCATTTTCTGAAAGTGCTGTAGATATTTTGTATTACAGCACATTTGAATTCACAGTGAATATTATTAAAAGCTCAGTTGCATGCAAGTGTCAATAACATAATGGTCATTTTAAGTTTGCAGAGTTAAATGTATTTTTTGCAGATTATTTTCATACATTTTCTTATTTTACCTTAATTGTAACTGTACCAGTGATGTTATCTCATAGACTAAAGTTGTTTTAGTTGAAATGTGTAAATGCCATTATTCAATAAACTTTCCCAGCAAAATGCATATATCATTGTGACCCAATGTTGCAATGAATGAAACATAACATTTGATATACAGTATGCAGCTCATTGTAACAGTATGTTATTTATCATTCCCTTTACAGAAACAATAAATTCTTTCATGCTTTGAAAGAAAATCCTGAGGCATTTTTTTATGAGATTTTTTTTTCTTTGATATATGAGGCAATTTGGAGTTAATGACAATTCATTATATATAAATTCACTTATAGTTTTGAAATGTATTACTTTTATGAAAATTATAAAATTTAACACATAATGTATGGATAGATGCAAAGTTTTTGTTATGGATATGTTGTATAATCATACTAAATATAGATAAATTATGAATTTGAATTACTTGAGTCAACTCAAATTTTAAACTTTTTTGGTATTTTGTTTCAGTAAAATGAAATAAATCTCTCTGAAAATAATGCAGTGAAACATAATAAAATGCAAAATCCAAGCACTTCAAGAAATATTGTATACAACTTTTCTTAAACATGTGGGTTATTAATTTATACAGTCAAGTTTTTGCACTTGCTACCTTCGATTTTGAGGGCTGATTACTTCCATTTGCATTTTTCTTGGGTATGAGAAGTAATTTCACAGCATGAGCTAGAATCACCAAAATGAACACCAGGTGAGAGCCATCCTATTACATTTTAACTATATAAAACTGGGTCAGAGAACATAACTTTCAGTAGTAAAATGTCACGGGTTGCATCAGTAATACAGAAAAAGATTAAAATATGTGAAGAATTAATTGAAAGACATGAATAAATCAAATAATATAAAATGATAAATGTATCATATTGAAGAGAATTGTAGCAAGTTTGCAATTTTATTTAATGTATGTGCTCCTAGCTGAACTTTTTTTGCGGATTGGATTGGTCTTCTTGGTCTTTTCAAGCCCACGAAATTCTGGTTGTGACATTGCACATGGCACAGTGTATAGGAAGAGGATTTATTAGACAACACAGTTTTGAAATAAAATCATTACTATGGGGACCCAATCGTAAAAAAATTAAAATTAAAATATAAAAGACAACTTAATAGTAAATAAATGCATACAAAATAACAAAAATGTATATATATAAGCCCCATTTAACACTTCCCAATTTAGCACCACTTCAATTAAAAACTGTTTTTGCATGACCCATCCCCGATTTGATACAACACAGTTTTTGCCTGACACGTCCCTGTGATATTTAAATGGATATATATATATATATATATATATATATATATATATAAATATATATATTGTGATGAAGTGCCACCAGGTCAGAGAAGAGCACTTTATGATTTCTGCCCCGGAGTGAGAAGTTCACACGCAGCTTTAAAGGCATGGGTGTGGCTGCAATAGAGAGCTTCGTGCAGGGAGAGATTTGTTTGGAAGTTTGGATCCTGAGCTCAGTCTGAGCTGGGATGGAGATCCTAAGACAGCTCTGTGTGTGGAGACAGAAGCAGGCAGTAAGAGAGACTGCCTGAAGCATACAGACAGCAGAATTGTGAGACACTGAGAAGAGTGTTCAGTGTGATCTGAGAGTCAAGAGAGACAGCACCTATGCACCCTGAAGCAGGCCCACAGACTGTTGGAGCAGACAAGCATACAGGCCTGTATATTTTAAGACTTTACTTTGCATTAGTTTTGGTAGTGAGGGAACAGCAGCCAAAGTCTGGTCAGTGCTTCAAGGAGAAGCCAGGTTTTTGTTTTCTCTGTTGATTTCTGTTGTATGCTGACAAATATCCAGTAAAACCTGGTAAAACATTTATAGGCCTCCTGAGTCCTCCATTATAGTGCCGGAAACTAGGGCACGGATCCTGACGTGGCAGTGGAGCTTCGAATCTTGTAAAAAGTGCTTTTTTCCAAATCAACCTACAAGGTTGGAAACTTACTACTTACAATTTAAAGTGAATGGAAGAGGCAGAAACCCAGGGAGGAGCAAATAAGGAATAGGAAGGTTAGGAAGGAAATGAAAAGTTAAATGGTTATTTATTATTTGGAGACGGAAGGGATCTTATGTAAAGTGAATGATACTATTATATAATATGGTATCTGCCCCTAGTGGACAGATAATGTAACCTGCAGATTGGAATTTCAGGAGACACATAGTTTAACCACAGCTTGAGAAAAATTAGCTCATGGGAGAATAAAAGAGGATTGAAGGGCATGTAATGTAAGATGGTTATGTTGGAGACAAGAAGTGGAAAAGTTATGATAACCAATCTCCCGAATAACCACCATGTACAGTACGGACAGCAGCTGGATGGCGTGGTAGTGAGTCAATAAGATGGAAGGGTATCTGGAGCCATACAGACTGCAGTGCATCTGACAACTGCTGAAGAGTGTGTGGTGGAGGACCCATACAGCGAACATGGTGATTAAGGTAGCCCCACAGGGGCTCAATGCAGTTCAAGTCTGGGGAATTTAAAGGCCAGGGAAGTACTTGGAAGTCTTCGTCATGCTCCTCCAATCACACAAAAAGACCATTCTGGCCATATGACATGTTGCATTGTCCTGCTGGAAGATCCCATCCGCTCCAGGGAAAAACGTCAACATGTATGGGTGTACTTGATCTGTAAGGATGGATAGATAACCCAATTGGTTGAGAGCGCCTTTCAGAGGAATAATTTGACCCAGTGTTTGTCTCAGTGGTTTTGTGTTTGACACCCTGAAAACCATAACTCATCAGGGAAGCCAACCCTTTGCCAATCAGAAGAGGCACAATTTCGATATTATCGTGCAAGCCATTTCTCACCATTAACCTTTGTAAGCACGGGTGCAGTCATTTTAGACACACGCCTGGTAGCCGCCTGGTTCGTTCGGGCAGTGATATATATATTAGTGTTTTCAGTTGTATTTGAATGTCCGTGACCATATGGATTGCACTACTCCAATCACATCTCTCAGTTACTGCTCCTCCTAGCTCCATCAAGTTCATGTTCATTGCTTCGGGGACCTTATCTATCCATCTCCACCTCTGTCGTCCCATTCTTCTTGTGCTTTCAATCTTTCCCAGCATCAGAGTCTTCTCTAGGGAATCCTGCCATCTCATGATATGGCCAAAATATTTGAGCTTCAGCCTCATGATCATACCTTCTAGTACACTGTTTGTCTTGAAGTATTGATTTATTGGATCTGAGGGGCTCACAATTCAAAGGCATCAGTTCTACGGCTCTCAGACTTCTTTATCGTCCAGCTCTCACAATCTTATTTTACTACTGGGAATACCATAGTTCTAGCTATGCAGACCTTTGTTGATAGTTTAAAATCTTGATTTTTTTGTAGCTTGTCCATGCTTGCCATAGCTTTCATCCCCAGAAGCAAACATCTTTTAATTTCATGGCCACAGTCACCATCTGAGGAGATCTTGAATCCCAGGAAAATAAAATCTGTCACTTCCTCCAATTCTTCCCTGTCTATTTGTGAAGAACTGAGATTGCCATTTGCCATGATTTTAATCTTTTTAATATTGAGCAATAGACCAGCTTTTGCACTTTCTTCTTTTACCCTCATCAATAGGTCCTTTAGCTCCTCCTCAATTTCAGCCAACAAAGTAGTATCATCTGCGTATCTGAAGTTGTTAATATTGTTCCAGCACAACTAATAAGTTGAATAAATACAGTGACAATACACAACCTTGTTGCCCACCTTTTCTGATCTTGAACTATTCCGTTGTCCCATGTTCAGTTCTTACCCTGGCTTCGTGGTCCAAATACAGATTCTTCAAGAGGCAGATGAGATGATCTGGTAATCCCATCTCTTTCAGAACTTGCCACATTCAAAGGTTTTCAAATAGTCTATGAAGCAGAAGTAAATGTTTTTTCTGGAAATCTGTTGCTTTCTCTATTATCCATCAGATATTGGAAATTTGATTTTTTGTGCCCCTTCTCTGTGGAACCAGGCTTGCACATCTAGCAGTTCGCAGTGCATATATTGTTGGAGTTGAGCTTAGGAAATGAGTGCAATTGTTAAATTATTTTTGGCACTTTTTGGGGGAATTGGGATGTAGACTGGCCTTTTCCAATCTATTGGCCATTGTTGAGTTTTCCAAATGTGTTGGCATACAAGCAAGACTTTCACAGCATCATCTTGTAGAATTTTGAATAGTTCAACTGGGATTCTATTAACTCCTGCATCCTTGTTATCAACAAGGCATCCTAGGAACCATCTCACTTTGCTCTCTAAGATGTCTGGCTCCAGCTCAATGAACAAACTATTGATGTCATCACTGCTGTTAAGATCCTTCCAGTATAGATCTTCAGTGTATTCCTGCCACTTCTCCTTTATCTGATATTCTTCTGTTAAGTCCCTAGAATTCAGTCTTTTATCATGCCCACGTTGGCAGGAATGGTGCCTTTCAGATCCCCAATTTTCCTGAAGAGGTCACTTGACTTACACATTCTATTATATTATTGTCTCTTCTTGTTATCCTCTTTAATTCTGCATTTGTTTGGACTTTCCTTCTTTCCTGGGCTACTTTCAAAGCATCATCAGATAGCCAGTTTGCAATATCCTTTATTATTGTTTCCTGGATAATTTTGCAAACTTTGATCCAAAGTTCTTCGGAAATTCCATCTTCCATGTCCTGTCCCGTAAGTATATTCTTTACTTCCACTGCATATTCACAAGGGATATTATTTATTTTGTATCTACTTGGTCTGATGATTTTTCCCTCTTTTCTTCCGTTTAATTTTCAACTTTGCAATAAGAAGCTCATGGTCTGAGCCAGGTCTTGGTTTTGCTGATTGTGTAGAGCAACTCCATCTTTCTCTGCAAAGTATATAGTCTATCTGATTTCTATATTGTCCGTCTGGTGATTCCCACATGTAGAGTCGTCTCTGAGGTTGTTGGATGATGGTGTTTGCGATAACTTTATCTATGACGTGTTGAATATCTTTGTATAACTGGACAACTTCAGCCTCTTCAGCATGCATGACTGGAGCATAGACTTGGATCAGTGTGATGTTAAAAGACTTGCCTTGAATTTGAATTGAAATCATTCTGTCATTTATTGGGTTTTAAACAAACACTGCTTTGGCCACCATTTGTTTGACTATGACTGCTTGCAGATTCTTGACCACAGTAGCAGATCTGGTGGTTGTCTGAAGTGAAATGTCCCATTCCAGTCCATTTAAGTTCACTAATTCCCAGGATATCAATATTTAACCTTGTAGTCTCATTCTTGACCATGTCTAGTTTGCCTTGGTTCATTGTTCTAGCACTTTACGGTCCAATGCTGAATTGTCCTTTGCAGCAGCAGATTTTCCTTTCCTCTCCAAACATATCCACAGCTGGGTGTCCTTTTGGCTTCATTAGATCTGGTGCTATTGGACTTCCCTCTGCTCTTCCAAAGTAATGTGGTAGGCACCTACTGAGTTTAGGGGCTCATCTTTAAGTCTCTCGTTGTGCCTGTCCACAAAGTTATCTTAGCAAAGTTACTGGAATGGGTTGCATGTTCCTTCTTCAGTGGACCCCAATTTGTCTGACCTTTCTGCCATGACCTGACCATCTTGGGTGACCCTATGTGGTATAGCTCATAGCTCCATTGAAGTATACAAGCCCCTTAACCAACGACAAGGTAGCAACCCAGAAGGGGATATATTTATTTATGTATGTATATATATATATATATATATATATATATATACCCTTTAGAATGTAAGTTTTACAGTTTTCACTCTTTGAGGTGCTTTAGGGAAAGCACAGTGTATATCTGATTGAAAGCTCAATAACAGGGTCTTCCATTATTTTCATTGTGGGGAAATTGTTTATACTTGTACCTAACCCCTGTATATTGCTACAGAATATGTTGTCTCGTTACAAATAAAGGATAATAATAATAATAATAATAATAATAATTATATATATATATATATATATATATATATATATATATATATATATATATATATATATACATATGTAAGTAGAGATACACAGTGGAACCTCTATATTTATCGGTGCCTATATTTGTCAAATCCAATGAAAAGTCACCCACCACATAATAACCAAAATATAAAATAATTGAATGATAATATAATTTCTATATTTGTCCAATTCAGTATTCGTCTATCTCTCAGGAACAGATTAATGATGAATATAAAGGTTTGGTAGCCATGGGTGACCAGTAATCTAGACAATAATATTTTTGTATCAATAAAAAAAAACACTCCATTCGTCACCATGATTATCATATTGTGCTTCATCAGGGTATAGAGTTCTGCACAATAGCACTTTATGTATTTTATCTATTTAAAATTTTAAAATGATCAGTTATTCAATTAATTCCTTGTTAATTACTTCTTATTTACCAATTAGTTTTTGTTTTTTTCTACAGGTTAGGTTCATAAAATTATTCATTCATTGTCCAATTGGAAGAAAATATTATTTTTATAGCTAATGTGTTAATTATTTTAATAATGGGAAGAAAAAATAGCAATGCAATTTATAATCTTAAAGGAGCAAATCTAGGGGTATCAGATATTAAAAGGTATTTGTGAGTACTTGTGGACAACTGCCTAGGTAACAGTGCTCAATGCCAAGCAACATCTGCAAAGGCAAGTAAAATATTAGCATGTATTAAGAAGGTTATAGAAACAAAGGAAGCAAATATAATTCTCCCACTATACAAATCCCTAGTATGCCCTCATTTGGAATATGGAGTACAATTTTGGGCACCACTACATAAAAAGGGCATTTTAGAGCAGGAAAAAGTACAGAGAAGGGCAACAAAGCTAATATAGGCAATGGAGGGGCTAAGTTATGAAGAAAGACTAACGCAATTAAACGTATTTACTCTTGAGAAAAGGCGTCTAAGAGGGGATATGATTACCTTATATAAATATATCCCGGGTAAATACAAGGCTTTGTCAAGGGAACTTTTTGTGCGAAGAGGTTTTCAACTGAAAAGGGGACATCCTTTGAGATTAGAAGTAAAAAGATTTCACCTTAAAGAAAGAAAAGGGTTTGTTCAAAGTAAGGGTGGTTAATCTGTGGAATTATCTACCAAAGGAGATGGTGATAGTGGATTCAATTGATAAAGTTAAAAAGGGATTAGAAAAGTAAAAAGCGCATTCAGGGTTATTCTGGATAAATAGAGAGGGAGTATTGATCCAGTGATGAATCTCATTGCCAGTATCTGGGGTCAGGAAGGAATTTTATATTTTTTTTCCCTGTTAAGACAATTGGCAACGTTTCCCTGTTTTTTCTTTCTGTTTGCCTTCCTCAGGATCAATTAACAATTAATCAGTGTATTGCAGATCAAAGGAGGTCTAAAAAGGTTGAACTTGATGGACTAAAGTCTTTTTTTAACCTAAATTACTATGTAACTGTGTAACTATTTATTACAATAAAAAAAAAAGAATAATGTATAGAGTAAGTTAAAAACAACACAGACGGGTGCTCGATTAGAGAACAAACTTACCTTAATAGGTTAGTTCTCTGGACATGATAACCCACTCTAAGAGCAACCTCTTTTAGCCACTTGTGCCCTTCAGATGGATAAGTATCCTTAGTTAATTTTAATGCTGTGAAAACTGTTTGCCAAACAATATGAATCCCTGACATTCTTAACCTTTTTTTTTATCTACAAAGAAATACAACATTTTGAATAAAACTTTTTTATTTTTTTTTCAACTTGTATTTCACCAACAGGTATAGAAAATATTAACTCTTTTAATTGTCATACATGGAATAACAATATAACAATGTCTGAAGTTTTCATGAATACATATTGTAAACCATAACATGAAAGTTTGTAACATGCAACTTGTATTTAAAAAAATCTTTAACCATTTTTTTTAACAATACAAACATTTTGAATTGATATTTATCCATGAATAACAGAAGACTATGTAAACTTTCTGTAAATAACTATTTAGAACAATTACATGCTTTGTAACATTCTTTTTTTTTATAAACTGTTAAACTAAATTGGTATTAAATCCAGAGGAAAGCAAACAATAAAACCCCCCATTGAAACTTGGCCAAATTTATCAAAGAGGGAAAAACATGAATTCCTTCCTGACTCCATTAACTGGTGATTGGATTACTCCCTGAATCAATACTCTGTATTTAATAATACAGTTCAATGTATTAACAAATGTTGAAACTTGTACTAACGGAAATCCTTGACTATATACAATATACAATGAACCAACTTTCCACAACTTTGAAAATACAATGTTAACATGTGAAATAGTAACATACAACAATAACATTTAACCTTCAATTTAAAAAAAAATGCCACCTAGTTGTTTTGTGGGGCCAATCATGTAAAAGGTAAGTTCTAACACATTCCAATCTGTATAACAACTGTTTACTGTTGTTTTTCTTTTTTCCCTTTTTTTGTTCTTGTTGTACTTTGTGCAAATGGCACATAGAGTTTCCTAAGTGAAATAGTGGTCCCCTATTTAAAGAGTCCCAGTGAGCTAAAATTGTGTCCTGGAAGTAAAACCACTGTTCTCTATGTTTTTTTGCCATTGTATAGAGTTTCTTATTGAAATAGTGGTCCTCTAAAATTAGCCCGAGCAATATAAACTGTTGTAGTTGAAATGAAACCACAGTCCTCTATATTTACAGCACCTCATAGTACACAATGTTTTTTGTAAAAACGCATCCATCTTCCAATAAATCACCCTGACTTGGGTTTTCTTCAACATGTACTTTAATTTCCTCTGGATTATTGCATCTTGAAAATGCAACGTATAGTTGACCATGTGCAAACACAGGTTCCTTCAAAAAAATACCCACAGACTTAAACGTTTGTCCTTGGGATTTTTTTTATGGTCATGGCAAATGCCATGATAATGGGAAATTGTCTCCTTTGAAGGACAAAAGGCAACCCACTCTCATTTGGAGCCAAATCAATTCTCGGTATAAGAACTGGTTTGCCTTTATACGTACCACTCATAATTTCGTCATGTATAAAATGATCCTTTAAATCCTTCACAATTAATCTGGTCCCATTACAAAGTCCTTTTTTTGGCATTCATGTTTCTCAGTAGCATGACAATTGCCCATTTTTTAAATTGCAAAACATGTGGTGGCATTCCAGAGGGAGTTAAATAATTAATAAATTCCATAGTAAAGTTTGCTTCACTATCTTTGTCATCAGCCAGAACAGAATCTGCACTGTAATAGTTTTTTTGGGGTGCAATGATTAATTTCGACAATGTCAGTCCGATTGCCATGTGGCGCCACAGGTAATGTTTGCCTGAAATCTCCTCCTAACAACATCACCTTTCCACCAAATGGCAAATCATTAGCCATAACTTATTTTAATAATCGATCAATACATTGCAGGGCATGATATGACATCATAGTTGCCTCATCTATTATAATTCATTTACTCTTGTGACATTTTTTTGCTTGTAATAAATTAATTCAAATATCCGACACTGATGTTTCCAGAATGGGAACTGGCAGTTTAAATACACTATGCACAGTTCTACCACCTTCTAACAAAAGTGCAGCAATTCCAGTGGTTGCAAATGGCAGTGCTATTTAACCCTGTGCTTGAATGCAACTCAACAACAAATTATATATATACGTTTTTCCTGATCCATCCAGATAGAAATAACGCTCTTTGAGCATGTCATCTTCTATTGCATTTGTGATGGTCTTAAATGCAATGCATTTAAAGTTCAGATTTTTTCTTGTGTTTTTTTGGTATTCAATGTCAGTGTCGTACAAAGTTAATTTCATCTATAATTCCCGGATCAGGCAGATTAAAATTGGCACAATTTAATCCATGACAAAGAAAGATTTAGTGTATTTCCATTAATGCTTTCAATTGTGAAATGGTCTCATATTAAGGTTTCAAGAAATCTTCACACATATGTAATTTAAATTTTCCCACAAAGTTAATGTATCAGGTACATTGCAAAAGATGCAAATGAAAGCAAATTGTTCTCTCATTTGTTTTGGCATTTGACATAGTGCTGCTTCCTCGAGACATCTCTCCCATTCTGTATTATCTTCCAGAAAGTTAAGCTAACTGGAAAGTATCATAAACTATGTCATTGACTGTGCGTAAATGTTCATAACTTTGTGCACCAGCAACATGTAAAAGAAGTAATCTTAAACTGAAACGTTCAATGTCTCATGGACTGACGGTATATATTCTTGGAATAATTTTATAATTATGTTTTTTTTGTTGTCTCCATTTACCATTTACAAATACATAGTGATTTGGAATGTCAATGTATAAAAATTGTCTGCCCTGAGTGTACTGACAATTTAATTGAAACCAAGCAGTAAGCGTTGTTGCTCTATGTTCACTTTGTGTTAAAGCATTTCTTTCATTGCCTGCAGTGAAGCAAACAAATTGACTTTGTGACAAATGGACAGCTATTCGATACACAGCATGTGAAAGATCATGCATCTCAAATTTGAGAAGATGCCACATTGCTTCAGGAGCACTGACATAGTGAGCATCTAAATAAGATGAAAGTTCGTCATGTAAAATTGGATTGTCTTTTTCATTTTGTGCACCTTGCACAACAACAGTTGCTGCATCATAGCCTTTATATATATATATATATATATATATATATATTTATATACATATTTGATGGATTTGATAGAAGTGCAAGCTTCCACATTGATATGTGCATTGTACTTCATCAGCAAATGTGGATTGTATGGAACCACATATCTATTATCATAGCTTCTCTTCTTTTATACAAGGGGTATCCATCACAATTAACATAAGTTTGCATTTGAAATTGTTTTGGAAACTCTTTTATGCATTTTTTAATTTTTGTACATGGTGAATTTGGATTGATATCTCCACATGGACCATGTATCATTCTATGAGTTACAATCTCATAAAGTTTGGAATGTTTCTCTAGATGTGGCAGTTCAGCAGAAATTACTGAATCCACTCTGTCTGCCGTATTCAATTTATCTTTTTCTTGCAAGATTAAAAGTATATGTGCATGTGGCAAGACTTTTTTTCTAAATTGAATGGTATAAACAAAAGCCACAGATTTTCCAAATAAGTCTGCTTTAGTTATATCATGAATTAATGAATTGAGTTTTATTTTGAATACTCTTGCCACCAAATCTGGTAGGTCAGAAGTAGTTTGTCCAAGATGTACATTTTCTTTGATCTCTGGCCATTGTGGATTACATGTAAATGTAATGAATAAATCTGGTTTGCCAAATGTAGTGACAATAGCCATGGCATCATTGTATCTCTCTCGCATATTGCGAGGAGATCCTTGGAAAGAGGATGGCAAAATCATTGCTCGTCCAGCAGGAATGTCTCTGTTTGCAGCCAATTCAGCGACATAATCCATCAATACACAATATTGTTCTACTCAAAGCTTGCTTTGTTGAAATTTTTAAATTTTTTGATTATTTGCTTCGACTTGTAGATAGGAATCAATAATCCATTGTTGTGTGAGTTTGCTCCCACATAAAATAGGATTAAAATCATCCCAAACAGCATGGAAATATTGTTTCTAACACAAACTTTACTATTGGGATAACTTTGCAACTGTAATTTTGGTTGCCATCCTGGCTCCCCATTTAAAAAGAAAATGGGATATGTCATAGGATTCGAATTACTGCCTAAAATATTTATGTTTATAAAAGGTTGTTCTTGATTGCGTGAATATATTCTAATATCCCGCTCAAATGGTGGTTCCCCATCGTCATTTTTAAATACCATGGCAACCTCATTTGCTGTTGGTAAATTATACCCTCTTTGATCAGTATGGAGATCTCTTTTGAGAACCATATTTACTCTTGGCATTGGCAATTGATGTCTTTGCGCATGTGCCAGTTGTTCTTTTTCAACCTCAGCTAATTTTTTGTATGCTTTACTATATGGGTTGTTGGCCATAATGTTATCAAGCTGTTCAAAGACTATCGGTAAGCATTGTTTATTTTCAGGAAGCATCATTTGTTGTTCAACAGCTTCCATTGTATCATGGACATATAGCTGTGCAAATTTCCTCTGTTCTCCTGATTCTGGGTGTAAATGTGAAGTCCGGTGGTATATTTGTCCTTGGACTTTAAAGCAGTAAGGACCATGCCCTGGGACATTTTTGGCTAATGTTGCACACATTGAAGCAACTGAAATTGCACTGTTATAAGACCAAATGTTTTTTTTAAATTGGTGTAATTTGGAAATGTAGGATCACTCATTATACTTTTTAAATATTCTGGAAGTGTGTGTCTTTCTGGAAGTCTTACCTTTCCTTTCTGAAAGCAACTAATAAAGTCTCCATCAGTTGGTCTTTCTTTTACAAAATGATAGGCCCCACAAAACTGACAAACCACATTCATTAATCCACAATAATGAGTGTCTACTGTTAGTGCTCTAAATAAAGGACTATCATGACCTTCCTCAAAATAGATCTCAGTACAACTTTCTATATCTACATTGGTGTCATCTATATCAACATTGGTGGCAAAATAGGGTGATTAGAGAATGTTTTAGAGACATTTTATTGTTTACTTTTTCTTTTCTTTGAATCTCCAGCAGACTCATTTTGTGCTTTTTTAGCCATTTTTCTTTTATTTAGAAGTCTGTGTGTGTCGATCTTCTTCTCTTATACGTTGTGAAGTCTCAGGGGTCTGTGCATCTGTCCATCTCTGCTTCCTTTCCCTTGCCATTCTTCTTTTATATTCTTACTTATCTTCTGCGTTGTCCGCCATTGTAATCTGTTATTGGAAAAATAATTGCATTTGTTTTAGTATATATATTTTTAACCTGTCATATATTTCTAACAAATGTAATGGTAATCTGTCTCTGTCTGTCTCTCTGGGGGTCTGTCTCTCTGTGTGTCTGTATCTGTGTGTGTCTGTGTCTGTATGTGTGTATCTGCATATCTCTATGTGTGTGTGTATCTTTATGTGTTTGTGTATCTGTATGTGTGTGTGTGTATCTCTATGTGTGTGAAACTCTATGTGTGTGTATGTGTGTGTCTCTGTGTGTGTCTCTTTGTGTGTGTGTGTCTCTGTGTGTGTGTGTCTCTGTGTGTCTGTGTCTCTGTTTGTGTGCGTCTCTGTTTGTGTGTTTCTCTGTGTGTGTCTGTGTGTGTGTCTGTTTGTGTCTCTCTGTATCTCTCTCTGTATCTCTCTCTGTGTGTGTCTCTCTGTGTTTGTCTCTCTCTCTGTGTGTGTCTCTCTCCGTGTCTCTCTCTGTGTCTCTCTGTGTCTCTGTCTGTCTATCTGTCTGTCTGTCTGTCTGTCTGTCTCTCTGTATGTCTGTCTGTCTCTCTGTATGTCTGTCTGTCTCTCTGTATGTCTGTCTGTCTCTCTGTCTCTCTCTCTGTATCTCTCTCTCTGTCTCTTTCTTTATGTCTCTCTCTCTCTCTGTGTGTCTCTCTCTCTGTGTGTCTCTCTCTCTCTCTCTCTGTGTCTCTCTCTCTAAACCATAAACAGGTAATCATGTGTCCTAAAGAAGGGCAAAGTAAAAGAGCTTTTAGCAAACTATAGATTGACATGAAAAAAATATCTGAAGTGTAATTCTCCTTCATGTAAAGATAAATGTGTTTTCATATATGTATTTTTTTATGAATGACAACTGTGAATAATGTTGATAAAAAAACATTTAGAGATTTCTTAAATTGCGATTTAACGAATTGAATAGGGCTCTATATAACCACATAACATATTTTGGTTATCTAAGTTTGTAGTTAGTTATCTTCTATCCAAAAGCAAGGTCTTCAGCAAGTAAAAAAAATATGCGGTGTGCTTATATTGCTCTCTATTTAATAGGGCAACTTGCAATTTAATAAGGCTGTTAATCCTGTTTTTATAAATAATGTCATCAATAATGATACCTGTCAATTAGATGTGATATCAACTGAAATACTGCAGATGTCTCTCTGTGTCTTCAGGGAGGTGCAGAGATGATGGATCTGTAAAATTACATGTAAAGAGTTTTAAAATATGCATTTTAATTGGCATACATAGCAAACGTAAATCCTAATCATAAATATATGTCAATAGCATTTTAAAATGTTAAAAAGTGACCTCATATAATACATGAAATTAAATATTTAACTGCTGCTAAGGTCCTATCCCTGTTAGACAATGAGCAGTAACATAATGATGAATTAAAGAATGAAAGAATACACATGAATAAAATAATGTAAAAGTGTTATCACTGCAAATCTAAACCTGTAAACATGTTTTCATAAGAGAAGGGCAAACGGAAATAGCTCTGAGCAAAGTATAGATTGGCGTGAAAGGCTTTTTTTTTGGTAGTACATAAATTAATGAATAAATGAAGATTTGATGCATAATTAATCAATAAATCAAGATATGATGTTAAAGTGTAATTAGTTAAAACATCAATAGCTTAGTATATATGTATTCCTTTTTTTTTGCTTGTAATTATTGATTAATTTTTAAAATGGGTGACTTAAATTAATTAAGCAATATCTGTCATCAATGAGCTTACAAAAATACTTAATCCTATATTTGTAAAGAATGTCATCACAAAACCATATACCTGTGAATTAGATGTTCTATAATGTTAATTCCTGCAGAGACGACTCCTGTGTTCAGGCAGGTGGAGACGTGAGAAATCTGTTGAAAGATGTAAAAATTATATTTCATTTTTTGTTTGAATGAATGTATGAATCATTGAAAGTACTTGTTGTCCTTGTCATACATGCATCTACTAAAATAAATGTAAATTTAGAAAAATGATATACCTGTGAAGGTGATCTGATTGCAGTTGAAATGCTGCAAACGCCCCTCTGTGTAGTCAGGTGCCCAGATGATCAAAATGTGAAACAAAATGAAAAGCATTGTTAACGTTTGTATGATGTTTACCATACATACAAAATATAAGTAAATGCACTTTAAAATGTACTAAAGTGATCTAAATATTTAAGCGGTTTGAGAATCCTATTCCTTTGAGACAAAGAGCAGCAACTGTAAAATCTCCCTATTTTGCGATGCATTTTAGCACATTTAATTTTAAATGCTTTAAAATAAATGACTAATTAAATAATTAATCATGAACATTAATAATTAAGCATCAACACACGAAAATAAGTGCATCACATATATAGTTGTGAGCGTACGAGTCGTTGCTCACGCTTGCGGGCTCGCGTAGCGAGCCCGCAAGAACTGCGTCCCTCGCGAAGCGAGGGACGCAGTTCGCCGCAAATGCGGGTCCTCGCGAAGCGAGGGCCCGCATTTGCGGTTGTCGAGGCTCAACGTCGGCTGTGTTAACACACACATACACACACACGACTTTTTTAACAGAATAAACCCAACCGCCCAGCCAACAAAAACCCAAGTCGTTGCTCACGCTTGCGGGCTCGCGTAGCGAGCCCGCAAGAAACTGCGTCCCTCGCGAAGCGAGGGACGCAGTTCGCCGCAAATGCGGGTCCTCGCGAAGCGAGGGCCCGCATTTGCGGTTGTGGAGGCTCAACGTCGGCTGTGTTAACACACACATACACACACACGACTTTTTTAACAGAATAAACCCAACCGCCCAGCCAACAAAAACCAAACAACGTCCCCGCAAATGCGGATCCTCGCGAAGCGAGGGTCCGCATTTGCGGTGGTGGGAGCATCCCAACATCGGCTGTGTTAACACACACATACACACACACACAACTTCATAACAAAAAAAAACTCAAAGTCGCCTCACACCCGCTTACACCCAGACACACAGACGCAAGACTTAACAAAAAAACAGTAAAAAAGGCCCCTCACACGCTCTTAACACACATACGCACGACTTAGAAACAAATACACTGCGTCGTACACGTAAAGGTAACTGCGTATATCGCAACAAAATACGGCCGCATCGGAAAAAAATACGGCCGCGAAAGACCCATTCCAACCGCTGCGCATCAAAACATCACAAACACAAGAAATAAACACAACAAACACATAAAAAGCTTACTTACAGCACGGGGGGGCATCCGGCACCTCCAAAAGTTCATTTACACGTCCATTTCAGTGAAAACAAAGAGTTTAAACGACCGAAAATCGGCTAAGCGAGAGAAAAAATGGCCGCCGAACAAAACGAAAACGAGGCTCCAGACGTAACTACACTACACTTACTCGCAACAAAATACGGCCGCATCGGAAAAAAATACGGCCGCGAAAGACCCATTCCAACCGCCGCGCATCAAAACATCACAAACACAAGAAATAAACACAACAAACACATAAAAAGCTTACTTACAGCACGGGGGGGCATCCGGCACCTCCAAAAGTTCATTTACACGTCCATTTAAGTGAAAACAAACAGTTTAAACGACCGAAAATCGGCTAAGCGAGAGAAAAAATGGCCGCCGAACAAAACGAAAACGAGGCTCCAGACGTAACTACACTACACTTACTCGCAATAATGAAACACATACTATGCGGAACGGATCACACTCATATTAAACACCATTTTAACCACTACTACGCACAAAATGGCGGATGGAACGCAAATTGTAAGCTGGAACGCAAATAGCGCATGCGTATTACGTTCTAACGGTCTAACTTTCCAGAATGTTCTACAAGTTTATAAATACTGTCTATTTGACAGAGAAAAATACATTTCTCCTCAGGTGATGAACAGAGTGACTTCGGAGATAACTGCTGCTAAAACTTGAGAAGATAATTCTTTCCTAATTTACTACTTTACATTGTGCAAATTACAACTGAGAGGTAAGCTATAATATATTACTTATTTTCAAGACAGGACATCAAAAAAAAAAATTAAAGAAGACAAAGAGGTTTATGTATACTGACAAGTGACACGCACATATATGCGTATAATGTATACTGACATGTGACACGCACATTTATGCGTATAATGTATACTGACAAGTGACACGCACATTTATGCGTATAATGTATACTGACAAGTGACACGCACATATATGCGTATAATGTATACTGACATGTGACACGCACATATATGCGTATAATGTATACTAACATGTGACACGCACATTTATGTGTATAATGTATACTGACAAGTGACACGCACATTTATGTGTATAATGTATAGTGACAAGTGACACGCACATTTATGCGTATAATGTATACTGACAAGTGACACGCACATTTATGCGTATAATGTATAGTGACATGTGACACGCACATTTATGCGTATAATGTATACTGACAAGTGACACGCACATTTATGTGTATAATGTATAGTGACAAGTGACACGCACATTTATGCGTATAATGTATACTGACAAGTGACACGCACATTTATGCGTATAATGTATAGTGACATGTGACACGCACATTTATGTGTATTGCCCCTGCAACAAACTAATTAAACAACTACATTTAAATTACATTACAAAAAAATAAGTTGGGACTATTAAAATACTATTAAAATATGAGTCATGTATACTGATATGTGACACGCACATATATGTGTATCATCTATAGTCACATGTCACACACACATTTATGTATGTTGGCCAAAAATAAAAATAAGGTTAATTTAACAATTAAAATATGATTCATGTATACTGATATGTCACACGCACACAAAAAAATTACTTTCAACTATGGAAATGTGCTTCATGTATGTGACATATGTGTGTAGCACCCACCAAAAAATAATGTTAATTCAAATTAATTACAGAAGTATAATTCAATGAAATTAATTTACTGCAATTCAATAGATCACCTAAAACTCAATCTTTCTACTTTTTTAAATATTCAAACAGACTCTGCATCAACAGCGTCTTTCAACAATTTGCACTGTGCACTGTGAAGAACAATCCCTTTTAAAGAACACCAACAAAGAACAAGAGGTAAGATACAAAAATACTTTAAATGCTGAAAAGGCCATGGTTTGTTAAATACAAATAAAAAATTCTATAATTCACTATTTCACTTTATTTTTCAAACAGACACTACAAGAAGACCGGCGGATTAAGATTGGCAGGAGGGGACCCTCTGTCATTCCACACTTCAATCAAGGTAAAGTATTTAAGTATAAAAAAGAACCGAACCATGAGCCTTATTCAATTGTGAGTTGGCTAATTGAATAGGGCTTTATATAAGCACATAATAGGTCTTCACTAACTAAAAACTTCTGTCAAAAAATATTTTATGTGCTTATATAGAGCCCTATTCAATTGGTCAAAACGCAATTGATTCAGGACCTAAATATGTTTAATGGCCGAGGGCCTCATTCAAATGTGATTGTTTAACAATGTATAACCATTAGAAAAAACACTACATAAGTATAACAAAAGTGGTGCCCATCAAACAGGATTTACATTTACATTCTTATTTTAATGTTTAACAACCTATAAGCCTTAGAAAGAAGCCTAAATAAGCATACCAACATTGGTGCCCACCAAACAGGATTGTATGAAAACTCACACAAACACATAACAAACTACATTTACATTCTTATTTTATGTTTAACAACCTATTAGCATTACAAAACTACATTAATAAGCATACCAACAGTGGTGCGCATCAAACAGGATTGTATGAAAACTCACACAAACACATAGCAAACTACATTTAGATTCTTATTTAATGTTTAACAACCTATAAGCCTTAGAAAGAAGCCTAAATAAGCATACCAACATTGGTGCCCAACAAACAGGATTGTATGAAAACTCACACAAACACATAGCAAACTACATTTAGATTCTTATTTAATGTTTAACAACCTATAAGCCTTAGAAAGAAGCCTAAATAAGCATACCAACATTGGTGCCCACCAAACAGGATTGTATGAAAACTCACACAAACACATAGCAATCTACATTTACATTCTTATTTTATGTTTAACAACCTATAAGCCTTAGAAAGAAGCCTAAATAAGTATACCAACAGTGGTGCGCACCAAACAGGATTGTATGAAAACTCACACAAACACATAGCAAACTACATTTACATTCTTATTTTATGTTTAACAACCTATAAGCCTTAGAAAGAAGCCTAAATAAGCATACCAACATTGGTGCCCACCAAACAGGATTGTATGAAAACTCACACAAACACATAGCAAACTACATTTAGATTCTTATTTAATGTTTAACAACCTATAAGCCTTACAAAGAAGCCTAAATAAGCATACCAACAGTGGTGCGCACCAAACAGGATTGTATGAAAACTCACACAAACACATAGCAAACTACATTTACATTCTTATTTAATGTTTAACAACCTATAAGCCTTAGAAAGAAGCCTAAATAAGCATACCAACAGTGGTGCGCACAAAACAGGATTGTATGAAAACTCACACAAACACATAGCAAACTACATTTAGATTCTTATTTAATGTTTAACAACCTATAAGCCTTACAAAGAAGCCTAAATAAGCATACCAACAGTGGTGCGCACAAAACAGGATTGTATGAAAACTCACACAAACACATAGCAAACTACATTTACATTCTTATTTAATGTTTAACAACCTATAAGCCTTAGAAAGAAGCCTAAATAAGCATACCAACAGTGGTGCGCACCAAACAGGATTGTATGAAAACTCACACAAACACATAGCAAACTACATTTAGATTCTTATTTAATGTTTAACAACCTATAAGCCTTACAAAGAAGCCTAAATAAGCATACCAACAGTGGTGCGCACCAAACAGGATTGTATGAAAACTCACACAAACACATAGCAAACTACATTTACATTCTTATTTAATGTTTAACAACCTATAAGCCTTAGAAAGAAGCCTAAATAAGCATACCAACAGTGGTGCGCACCAAACAGGATTGTATGAAAACTCACACAAACACATACCAAAGTACATTTAGATACTTATTTTATGTTTAACAATCTATAAGCCTTAGAAAAAGGCCTAAATAAGCATACCAAAAGTGGTGGACACCAAACGGGGTTGTAGAAAAACAAAGAAATAATGTCATTTTTTACTTCATACAAATACATTAAAATAATATTACATTTTCATTTTTATTTTATATCAGATACTGCGTCAAGAACATCGGACCAGGAGTTTCAACTGAGGACCACACCAGCGGACGAGGACTTTCAACAGAGGACCAGACCATTGGACGAGGACTTTCAACAGAGGACTACACCATCGGACGAGGACTTTCAACAGAGGACCAGACGATTGGACGAGGACTTTCAACACAGGACCAGACCATCAGACGAAGGCTTTCAACACAGGACCAACAAAGATTCTGCTTCAAATCAAACTTCAACCAAGGTACAGTATAACAAGTAAAAAAAGAGAAAAATTAATTAATATTCTTCTTTAATGTTTAACCACCTATAAGCCTTAGAAAATAGCCTACAGAAGCATACCAAAATTGTGGCGCACCAAAAAGGATTGTAGAAAAACACAGAAATAATGCCATTTTTTCATTCATACAAAGACATTCAAATAACATAACATTTTCATTTTTATTTTATAACAGATACTGCGTCAACAACATCGGAACAGGAGTTGGAACTGAGGACCACACCAGAGGACGAGGACTTTCAACAGAGGACTACACCATCGGACGAGGACTTTCAACACAGGACCAGACCATCGGACGAAGGCTTTCAACACAGGACCAACAAAGAATTTTGCTTGAAATCAAACTTCAACCAAGGTACAGTATAAAAAGTAATATCTATCATCTATCTCTTATTTGTCTTTTAGGGCCAATAATCTTTAACAATAAAAACAAACTTCAATGTAAACTTAAAAAATAAATTGGCAGAGTCCAAAAAAGTCTAAAAACACAGAATCTATACAATTTGTCATTGTAACATTCCAGTCCTAAACCCTAATTTAATTGCCATTTGACAAATTGAATAGTGCTGTAAATAAGGACATAACATCTTTTTTAAAATACCTTTTTAGTTACTGAAACACTTGCTTTTGGATACATGTTTAATAAATAAAAATGTCTTTAAATAATTATCTCATGCCCTTATTTAGACTTTTATTCAATTGAACGCATTGAAATTGATTAACTATAAAATGTTAACACACTATTGATAACTATATGTCATGAAAAACAACTTAACATCTCAAAATAAACTAATGGTACATTATTTTATTTTTACAGATTAACATGGCTGATAATGAGAGTAAACAAGAAAAGAAAAGACGCCAAGCTAGAGAACGACGACAGAGAGCAGACAGCCAGCAGACACCGGAGAAGAAGGAAATTCGACGAGAAAAAGAACGCAAAAGAATTGCAAGCAAAAGACTGTCACTTGCAGAAATTAAAGATATGTAAAAAAAAACTACAAAGAAAATAAAGCATTTACAACCTGTTGCTCAAACATCAGATGACATTTTGCCAGAAAAAAGACAAGAGATACCAAAAAAAGCAACAAAGAAAACAAAGCATTTAGAACCGTTTCATGAAACATTAGATGACATTTTACCTCAAACAATACAACATATACCAAGAAAAGCAACGAAAAAAACAAAACATTTAGAACCTGTTGTTGAAACATTATATGACATTTCACCTGATGAATATGAAAGGCAAAATCCTATATGCTTTGCAAATTGTCCTCTACTCAAGTCTTTAGCAGTAGAGGTTCATAGTTGTGGGGACATGACTACTCAATGTCAGTTTTGTGAGGCTTATTATTTTAAACAGGAGAGACCCAGAGATGGACAATTTATTAGTTGTTGTCAAAAAGGCAAGTTCAAACTTCCAGAAAGGAAAGAATTTCCAATTTATTTACAAAATATTATGACTGAACCTACTTTTCCAAACTACAAAAATTTTAAGACAAACATAAGATCCTACAATAGTGCCATATCCTTTGCATCCATGGGGGCAACATTAGCTGCTAATGTACCAGGACATGGTCCTTACTGTTTTAAAGTCCAAGGACAAATTTATCATCGCACTTCCCATTTACATCCAGAGGAAGGAAATAAAAGAAAATTCGCTCAACTATATGTCCTAGATACAATGGAAGCTGTTGACCAACGTATGCAGATGGAAGAAAATAAAAAATGCTTACCCACTGTTTTCATAGAGCTAAATAACATTATGGACAACAATCCCTACAGTAAAGCTTATAAAAAATTGGCAGAAGTAGAAAATGAACAACTACTTCATTCACAAACACATCAATTACCAATGCCGAAGGTTAATATGGTGCTTAAAAGAGACAGACATACTGATAAACGTCGTTATAACTTGCCAACAACAAATGAGGTTGCAATGGTGTTTCACAATGATGAAGGAGAACCACCATTTCAAAGAGACATACGAATATATCCTAGAAATGAGGACCAACCGTTTATTAATATGAGTATCTTAAGTCCAAATTTAGATCCAATGACATATCCCATCTTTTTCCCACACGGAGAAGCAGGTTGGCAACCAAAATTAACTCTTCCCAGTTACCCAAATGCTAAAGCCAGAATCCGAAATAATGTTTCTATGCTTGAATTTAAAGTAGCTCAAATTGCCATTCGCAATGTATTTAATCCAATTTTATGTGGTGGGAAACTAACACAACAATGGATTATTGATTCATATTTGCAAGTTGAGGCAAATAATTTAAACTTTATCAAATATCAACAAGATAAACTCCGTGTAGAACAATATTCTGGACTCATGGACTATGTTGCTGACGTGGCTACAAGCAGAGACATGACAGCTGGCAAAGCCATCATTTTACCATCTTCCTTTCAAGGATCTCCTCGGAATATGAGAGAAAGATACAATGATGCTATGGCTATTGTGACAAAATTTGGCAAACCCGATTTATTTGTGACATTTACATGTAATCTACAATGGCCAGAAATTACACTAAATCTACTTCTTGGACAAACTGCTTCAGATCGACCAGATTTAGTAGCCAGAGTTTTTAAGATTAAATTAAATGAATTAATACGTGACTTCACTATAAATCAGTTATTTGGCAAATGTCTTGCTTATGTATATACCATTGAATTTCAAAAAAGAGGCCTTCACATGCACATCTTCTAATAATACTTCAAGAAAAAGATAAATTAGATACTTCAGACAAAGTGGATGCAGTCATTGTTGCTGAACTACCAGATCCAGAACTATATGGTAGACTATATGAGATTGTTACTCATCGCATGATTCATGGACCCTGTGGTGACCTTAATCCACAATCACCATGTATGGAAAATAATAAATGTTCCAAAGAATTTCCCAAAGATTATAGAGACAAAACCTATGCCAATTGTGATGGATATCCACTTTATAAAAGAAGAGAAGGAGATAGTGCCATTATTTGTGGGAAAAAAGTGGACAATAGATATGTAGTACCCTACAATCCACATTTACTCATGAAGTACAATGCCCACATCAACGTAGAAGCCTGCACTTCCATCAAATCCATTAAATATGTCTACAAATATATTTACAAAGGTTACGATGCAGCTACTGTAGTCGTCAAAAGTGCAGACAACCCTGAAAGTAGTGAGTTAGTACATGATGAACTTGCATCTCATGTAGATGCTCGCTATGTCAGTGCGCCAGAAGCTATGTGGCGGCTTTTAAAATTTGAAATGCATGATAGATCACATGCAGTATATAGGTTAGCAGTACATTTGCCACAACGACATTTAGTCTATTTCCATGCTGGAAATGAAATGAATGCATTGGCCCAAAGTGAAGATCGTCACACTACACTAACTGCATGGTTTGCATTAAATTCCACTGATGCTGAAGCAACACAATACTTATATATTGAAATTCCATATCACTATGTTTTTGTGAATGGATTATGGAGACCAAGAAAAACCAGAGGCAATAAAATTATTCCAAGAATTTACACAGTCAGTCCAAGAGATGTTGAACGTTTTTGCTTACGGATATTACTTTTAAATGTTCCTGGAGCACAAAGTTTTGAACAATTAAGAACTGTTAATGACATTGTATATGAATCCTTCCATTTAGCTGCAAGACATAGAAACTTACTCGCTGATGATACAGAGTGGGAAAGATGCTTAGAAGAAGCAGCACAATGTCAAATGCCACGACAGATGAGAGAACAATTTGCTTTTATTTGTATCTTCTCAAATGCTCCAAATGCATTAGCTTTGTGGGAGACTTTTAAAAGTAATATGGCTGAAGACTTTATGCGACGATACAATGAACCCATTGCACACTTAAAAGCGTTAATGGAAATCCAAGAAGTCTTTTTAACTCATGGATTAAGTTGTGCAAGTTTTAATTTGCCTGATCCAGGTCTTATAGATGACATTAACTTTGAAGACTATGACATTCAACTACAAGCAGAAAGAACAGAAGAAAGACTTGCAACTTTAAATACACTACAATTGCAAGCATTTCATGCCATTAAAAATGCTATAGATGATGACATGGTGACAGAGCGTTATTTCTATCTTGATGGACCTGGCGGATCAGGAAAAACATATTTGTACAATTTATTAATGAGTTCAGTACGAGCACAAGGAAAAATAGCAATGGCGTTTGCCACTACTGGAATTGCTGCACTTTTATTAGAAGGTGGAAGAACTGTTCATAGTGGATTTAAACTGCCAGTGCCTATTTTAGAAAATTCTGTGTCAGATATTCGCATGACATCCTTACAAGCAAAGAAATTGAAGAAATGTAAATTAATTATAATAGATGAGGCCACAATGATATCATGCTATGCCCTCCAATGTATTGACCGTTTGCTTCGTGAAGTCATGGATAATATTTTTCCATTTGGTGGAAAGGTAATGTTGTTGGGTGGCGATTTTAGACAAACATTACCTGTTGTTGTACATGGAAATCGAACTGACATTATCGAAACATGTATAAAGTCAAGTACAGTATGGAAACATTTTACCCATCTTCAACTGCAACAAAATATGAGATCAGAAGGCCAAACTGATTTCAATGATTGGCTTATTAAAATTGGAGAAGGCAGAACAGAAAAAATACTAAATTTACCTGACGACACTGTAGAGATCCCACCTCATATGATTTGTCAACAAGATATTATATCGGCTATATTTGAAGGGAGCATAAATAACGAAGAATATTCCGAGCTTGCCAACCAAGTCATACTGACGTGTAAAAATAAAGATGCATTAATCCTCAATAATAAAATCTTAAAAAAAATTTATGCACCACAAAGAAATTATCACAGTGCTGATTCTGTACTTGCTGATGACAATGAAAGTCAGGCTAACTTTTCCACTGAATTCATAAACTCTTTAACTCCTTCTGGAATGCCACCACATATTTTGCAGCTAAAGAAAGGTGCAATTATCATGTTACTGCGAAATATGAATCCCAAAAAAGGCCTATGCAATGGCACAAGATTAATTGTTCAACAATTAAAGGACCATTTTATAGATGCTGAAATTTTAACTGGGACCCATAGAGGAGAGAGAGTTTTCATACCAAGAATAGATTTAGCACCAAGTGAAAGTAGTCTCCCTTTTATACTTCAAAGAAGACAATTTCCCATTATTATGGCATTTGCCATGACCATTAATAAATCACAAGGTCAAACTTTCAAATCTGTGGGTATTTTCTTGGAAGAACCAGTTTTTGCACATGGTCAATTGTACGTTGCGTTGTCAAGGTGCAAAAATCCACAGGCAATTAAAGTTTACATTGAAAACAATGAAAGTCAAGGTGATTTATTAGAAGATGGACGTATTTTTACTAAAAACATTGTCTACTATGAAGTACTATAACTTTGAAGGATACTAATTAAAGGTGCCAAGATTTTTTAAAAGCATTGCAAAATACATAACAATTGGTTGTTTAATTCAGTCATAATTAATGGAAGTCATGTTTATGAATGATTCGCCTCACAAAATACTTGCCTTGCATTGTTAGTAAAAATTATGTTAAAATGTTAAGTCACTATGTTAATGTTTCTAATGTTAAAAGTTTAAAAAATATATTTTGAAGTTATTTCATTCAACATATTACAAAGTGGATGTTAAGAGGTTAAGCACCTTTTAAGTCACAATGTAAATATTGTCTGTTATCTTAAGATTACTACCTACATTAATGTTTATCGCCAATTTATGTGCTCAGTAATAAATTAGTTTAATTACGTACGTTTTAAGAAGAGTTTGACTGTATGCCTTCCTCTACATTCAATGTATATTCAAGTTAACAATTATTGTGATAGAAATTGAATTTTAATACTGATTAATTTAAATGTCAATTGTTTTTACATTCAAATGTTAATACTTTTAATAAAAAATTACTTTACAAAATGTATTCACTATGTTCCTGTTTATAATGTTCAAAATTATACCAATGTTTTGTCAACTTCTAAACTTACATAAAAAATAAAGTTCAAGTTTAAAAATATATACTTTGATGGTTATTGCTTACATATATTTTAAACTTCATGTTAAAATTTGCAACGTTTAAAAAAGGGTTTTTACTTTTGGCTTTCCTATTCATTCAATGTATATTCAAGTTAACAATTCTTCAGATACTAATTACATTTTAAAAAACCATTACATCAACATTTTACAAAAATACACGTTCATATTAAAATACTTACAAGTGTCAAAAATATATGTTAATAACTAAACAACTTGACAAACATATACATAACATTGCCGTCATTTTTTGACGGGCAAGTCGCTAGTTAATAATAAAGGGTAAAAACCTAAATATAACAGCAATGTAATAATTAAGCAGCAACACTGAAATGTAAGTGCAGTACAAAATGTACATATGTTTTCAGACATTTTCCCCCAAAAAATTGTTCTACGAATGATCAATGAAGTAATTAATGAACGTATAGTTGAGCAGCAACCACGAAATGTAAGTCCACTGGGAAATATACATTTTTTTGTATCCCTTTTTTTCTAAATGTTACTAAATTTTTTATTATGACTAATCTATATAATGAGCATTACTAATCCTAATGATTAATTAAGTAATTAATGAATATTAACAGTTGAGCATCAACCCCAAAATGTAAGTCCAGTGTGAAATATACATATTTTCTTATACATTTTTTATTAACTTTCTTATTATGACTAATTAATTATTAATACATTAATTAACATTAGTAATTAATCAATGACTAAATATATTATAAAGAGTTAATCAATAATGTAATCATAAAGTAAAGGTAGTGACATTTGTATACACTTTTTATAAATAATTAATAATTAAAAAATGTTTGTCCATTAAAAATGAATTAATTAATTAATAAACATATTTGAAGTGATTAATGATTAATATCTTGATAAACTACTTGTATTGCAAAATGTAGTAAGGTAATGTTTTTTTTTTATTAATATTTTTTTAATTAATAAATAATTCATTCATTCATTCATTAATGTACTTTACCTATTTATAATAAATAGCCAGCAATCAATATCCTGAAGATCTAACAATCTCTTTGGATTTTCCAGCAGCAGATAATGTCCAGTCAGACTGTCATCACCTGAGGAGAAAGTGTCAGCAGTGTGGCAAGTGTGCCCTATAGAAAAAAATAAATGTGTGCGAGAGCCAGAACCGTTAGTTTAGGGGGGAAAGCCGCCATTTCAGATACGTAATTGTGTAGATTGTCGTAAAATCGCGATGATATTGTATGTGTTACTCTCTTTGGAAGAATTTTCCGTCTTTAGTAACAGTCCGTTGTAGTACCTCGTATGTGCCTTGTCAAACTGCTACGTCTCTGGCTATGTTTTGTGCGCTTCACGGTCGTGTAGCCTCGTTTTAATTTTTGGGGGCGGCCATTTTTTTCCTCGCTTAGGCGATTTTAGAGTGGCGAAAATGGCCTAAATTAACTTAAATTTGTGTTCCAGCTCACTCACAGACGTCCTGGCTGTTGCCCCATGCTCTCTGTGATGTGTTTGTATTTTTTTCTGGTGTATTTCATGTGTTTTTACTGGTTTTTGGTTTGCGCGTTCGTATTTCGTTTTTTCTAAGTGTTAGGACTCGTATTTGGAGTCGTAATTGTTTTTTTTTCTAAGTCCCACGATCGTCATGTTTGATCGCCTGAATGCTGCGAGTTTTGTCCGGTGGTGTGTGGTGCCGTAGGAGTAGGTACTGCGACTTTTTTTTTGTGTATTGGACTTTTGTGGGTTGGTTTGAAGCTCCATAGGAGTAAATAGCTGCGAGTTAAGGTTTGTGTGGGAGTTTTGTATGGTGTTTTAAGGCGCCGTAGGGAAAGTGCTGCGAGTTAACAATGCGGGGTTGTGTTGTTAGTCTTTTGATGCGGCATAGGACAAAATGCTGCAAGTTAAAGATTATGTGGGGTTGTGTTGTTCCAAAGGCAGGGCCCCTCACAGGTAGGTCATTGGTGCCTTGCACAGCTGCTCTGGCAGTAGCTCTGCCTCTGCCAGCTGTTAAATACTAATGACTTTGGTAATGATATATTCAAATATACAAGAATAGAAAAATAATCAACTAAAATATAATTTATTAAAACAGACATATTATGCCTTTTTTCCTAAAAACAAAAATGAAAATTGAGCAACTATATAAAAAAATATTACATATAGTAATATATATACACAATGTCTCATTCGGATGGACACGTACCATATATAATTAACAGCAGCATACAGCTAATAAAAATAAGCAGTCTTTTAAAGAACACAAGTAAGGATACATCATGATAACCAAAGGTCACCAGTTATTATTATGGGACTAGCCACTTGCCTGGCAAAAATGACAGCAATAAAATTTGAAGGCTGGCAATGCTGTTTGCCACACAATGCAAGGCTCTCCCCCCTCTAACTTGCGGGCCTCTCGATGAGCGCCTTCAGCGCTCATTGCGAGCCTTTCCCACTGTACTTTACAGGCCTTGTGATGAGCTCCTTTGGCACTTTTCGCAGGCCTCGGCCAAACCACCACTTTCATGCCTTGCAATGAGCACCTTCGGCACTCATAGCGAGCCTCTCCTTCCCTCTACTTGAGCCTAGCGATGAGCACTATGTGCCTCGCGATGAGCACTTATTGCAGACATCATCGTACCTGCCCCTTTGGTGCCTTGAGCTGAATGCCTTCGGTGCTCATCACAAGGTCCCCAATGATCGCCTTCAGCGCTCATTGTGAGCCTCTCCCCTCTCCCTTCCATGTGTCTGCTTCAATCCATATTGACAGTAAGCCTCTTTGGAGCTAATGTATTGAAAGACATAATCCAAAAAGCCTCTTTCTTACAGAGTGTCTTATAGTACATATATCAGTAATAATGGATATAGCATAAATATTTCTAGGACATTGCTAAATATTTTATCTGTTCATTGTTCTGTTTATCATTTGTTTAATAATCTGACATATGTGGCAGGGCCTCACTTCTATGTTGGATTAAAAATGTAATTATATTTATGGAGAAGTTATATAACACTTTCTCCCATTTTTATTTACATAGGCTCCTGGAAACTGTTGAAGGACCCACTCCTGTAACACAAGGATCCTCCAAAACTTGTTTCTCTCTGCTGAAGGACCCACTCCTGTAACACAAGGTATATTTTTACAATCAACCAACATGAACTTTGTGCTGTATTTTTTCTTTGATTTACTTAGGCTGTGTATAGATGATCCATTTGAATGTGTCCCCATGCTTTGTTGTAAATCTAACCAACCTGCCATTTAGCCTTGCCATGCCTTTCATGACCACCCCCCTTCAGCATATCATGCGTCTAACTCTGTTGTTCCACCTCTCTTCCTATCCCTATGCTTTGTCTAGCCATGTGTTTACATAACCACCCCCCTTCAATGTGTGGTTCCTAATTGATTTCTCACTTCCTCTCTTCTTGTCTCCCAGAAATCTCCACAACTTGTTTCTCTCTGCTGAAGGACCCACAACCTCTCCCACCCCTAATTGTTGCAGCTTTATTACAGTCTAATTACCTGACTTTCCCATTTGCAGGTTATATTTTCTGACCACTTGGGGCAGTGAACATTTTATATACTAGAGCCACCTCAAACTAACTTTCTACTAGTTCCCTTATCCCACCTATTATTTGAAAACCTGACTTTATCACACCTTCCTACCTGACCCTCTTTGCCTGCGCATTTCTTCTGCAGCACTGACAGCTGCAGTTACAGGTGTCATCCGCCAGGGGGGGGGGGCTGTTAGTTTTCGGGCACCATCAAGTTCCAGGGAAGGCAAAGAACTATTTTCCCCTCCAATGCGAAGGCGCTGAATCGACAGTGAGGCCATCTCTGTGTTCAGCGCAGGCACTCAACCCCCTAGGGCCTCAGGCGTGCCTCTCATAGCTCAAGGCCTCTTCTGTCGTCGCGCCTTATATGCTAAAATTGGCAGCGCCATCTGTCGCCCGAAGCCGGAGCTGTCAGATTTTGCGATGGTGAAGAGGGGAAGGACACTCATTTCCTTTGTGACACTGCTATTCCTTATCTGCTTTTCTTATCCAGGTTTCTGCCTCTTGTACTCTCTTTAGATTGTAAGTGGTGAGTTTCCAATCATGTAGGGTGCTTTGGGAAAAAGCACTCGCTACATAGGATTCTAAGTTCAAAACAGGGCCCTTCATCTTTTCCTACAGCTTGTTAATATTGTATTTTTTACCTTGAGGTATTAGGATTTATCAGTTAGTGCATGGGATACTATGATTTATTAATCAGTGTAATAATATAAATAAGAATATAGTAAATGTAATATATAAAACAAATAAAGTGAACGGCACAATTAAAATCTAACACAATATCTAAAACCCACATCGATAATAGTAATTAATATTTTTTTATAAACTTATTATGGTAAAATCGTAAATCATAGACAGTTACTCATAACACCACAAAAATAAAGAATCATGATTGGGATGAATGAAATTTTATAAAGGGGTTAAAGATATATAATTAAAAATGCATATACTTTATATACAACCACAAAGGGGTGAGTATAGCAAGTACAATTATATACACATTTTATTTTATTAGTATCACCTTTGAAATTAAGCCCACTAGTAGGATTACAATTTCATCACTTGAAAATACAATTTATATTATAGTTCCCTATTGCTGAAATCTTTTGCTGAAATCTACTTAGTATCCAGGCAATCGAAATGTAAGATGCGGTGGTTTGTGACTCATGGAACTCATAGCAGCTTTCCTGTCAGTTTATTAATGACTCCAAAGCCTGAAATGTAAGGTCCACGTTACAATCCTTCGTGTTGGTAAGTTACATGTCAAGTCGACACATACATTCCTGTGTATCGATCACAAGGCAAGTTGGATGTACAGCAGCTGTCAAACTCAAATTTCCCTCCAATGAGAGATACCGGGGCTTCATGCAAGTTAGTAACTGTACTTAAGCTCTTACGTGACCGGATTTTTCTCCTTAATCCTATGTGTGGTCCAGATCACCCATAGAGGCATAAAAATGCCTCAGAAAATGAATCAAGCATCAGACCTGGCGCTATGATTTCTCTTACCAGACATCCATGGCATTTAATATAAACCTATATGCCATGCAGGAAATTACAGGACCTTCATGGAATCCATCAATAAAATATATGCTATGGAGATCCTGCAAGCATCACCATGGCATCTTTCATAGAGATATATGTCATGGAGGTTCTGTAAGGACCTCCATGACACCCACTATTAACCCCTATGCCACAAAGATCCTTACAGGACTTCCGTGGAATCTAAATGTAATCCTCCTTTCTGTAACTAATATGCCACAAAGGTCTCCTCAGCTAAAATCTTTGCAGATCTTCCTCTGGTTAAGAAATGCTTTGACCCAGTAGGCATGGGTCTTCCCATGAGTATCTCAAATGGAGTGTGGCTTACAATGTGATTAGGTGCCTAATGTTGTATAGTACCAAAGGTAAAGCATTGACCCATTTAAGACATGTCTCCTAGATGTTTTCTGCAAGTCTCTTTATTGTGTGGTTTATTCTTTTCACTTGTGGTTGGTAAGTTATGTGTAGTCTACAATATATTCCTACACATTCAATGACTTTCTGTACCTGTGAGACAAAGTCCGTTCCCCTGTCACTTTAGATTAATGTTGGTACTCCAAACCCGGGTATGACGCATTTTACAAGAAGTTTCACTACAGTGCTAGCATCCTCTTTCCTACAGGGGAATGTCATTTAGCAAATATGCCCTCTATAGCAAGTATGTGTATTTGTACCCCAGATGTGTGCAATATCTGTCTGGAGATTTGAAAGGGATGTGTAGCAGGTGGGAGGTGGTCATGTTTTGTCTTTTTGTGATGTGTTTTATTTGTTTGTGCACAAATGATGAATTATTCTCAAAAATGTATGACAGCGGCAGTGTGATGAACCAGGATTTTTGGATATTATTTTGGATATTATATAGCATCCCTGTTTCTCAACATTTGAGGTGCCATGAGTAATGTGGCAAATCACATGGTGGAAAAGGGAGGAGGCACAAAGGCAACCATCGGGTTGCTGCCACATCTGGGTGTTGGGGTCCTAGGGGGTGATGTGAGTGTGTAGATGGCTTGTACAAACCTTGGACATGATATGTGAAGTGTGACATCGCATGCTTAGCAAAGGCATCAGCCAAGACATTGAGCCTGATTCAGTTGCAAGCCCGCTTCTCGCTGGATCCTGGTTGTATGTCTGAGAGCGTGTTGTGGATTCCCATTCGTCTCTTATTCTGGTGCTATTCAATTAAAGGAGCTCGCAAGTTACAGGCCCAAAGCTGACTCCGTAAATCACGCACTCGTTCGTAGCAGTTCAGGGCGGGAATATGATCAATTAATCAAGACCGTAACCTCCCATTTCGAAATAGCCAATAGAAAATGATAGTAAAACATGGAGGTTAAATGTCAATCAATTAGGTTTGTGGGTCAGATATGAGCTGGAACTCACAAACACTCAAAATACAAATTAATAAAAATTAATGCCAATACTGTTCCAGTCCATATGGGTGGCCTGATATGTATTAACTCATTGGTTACCGAGATCGATATAACCCCAAAATGAAACATAAAAATATATATCTTTTACTGCCGATTTGCGAGCTTGAGACTGATGTGCAATTAATTCTAATTTATTTCATTGTTTTCCCCATCATTTACAGTGCAGATGTTTTATTGGCATTTACAGTGCTGCGGACAATTGTTAAACCCCCTTGCGGGTCCTCTCTAGCATTCGTAGGATTTTCGCCTACGTTTGCTGTTTACGGTTGTCTACGTAACTTGCGAAAGTGAAAGAGCAAAGGCTTAGGGAGGCTGTAAGTTCCGGGTTTAACCATTGCAAGGCAGTAAAACGTCCGGAGTCCGCAAAAAGATGCCAATTGAATAGCAAATTAACTTACGGACTCACTTACGGGCTCTGGTAACCTACGATTGCTCAATTGAATCGGGCTCATTGTCTTTTGAAATAGGGTCCTGGAGAGTTGAATGGACCTCACACTTAATGACTTTCTATGTGAGTAGGTAATAACAATGCAGTGAGCAAGTTATTAATAAGTGTGGCATGCTGAAGTTTTTCCCTTCTAAAGTGCTGCCAATGTTTACCAAAATCATAGCATTCCCAATGAGTAAACAGTTTCATGTCTTTATTAGAGATAGTTGTTTGCTGCAGACCTGGCCATGTGGAAGTAGCTGTATCCAAACAACCTGTAAGCAATAATGTGAATCTTCGTCTAGAGGCGGTAAAATAATGTGTGGCAGCCAAATTCAGTAATAAGTCTACAGCGTGTAGTATAACTGTAGTTGGCGTATCATTGGCGCATTATTTTGGGATTGCTTTTATCAAGAATTTTAACTATGGCAGCAATTGACCTGAAGCAACTAGAAAACCCTTTTACAATGGTGTTGGTACACTCACAGACACACTCACACAGACACACACACTCACTCACAGACTTACACACACTCACTCACACACTTACTCTCAGACACTCACTCAGACACACACTCACACAGACACACTCATAGACATACACTCACTCACTCACACAGACACACTCACACAGACACACACTCACTTTCATAAACACACACAATCACAGACACACACACTCACAGACACACTCACTAACACTCACACACACTTCTGATATTGTTTTATTACTATGACATCAATTCTTTTAGCTTATCAGTTTATTGTATGTTTTTGATCATACAGTATTTTTTGATATCACTGTTACATCTTGCCATTAAAGATTTTATTGTACCTTGTATTGTATAATTTTATAAGTACAGTTTGGTGTTACCAAGCCGATTAGATATAGAAATTAGATCAGTGTACTTCTCTGCCAGGATATTGCACCTTACCCGTTACTCTGTTGTTGCATTTTAATAGCATTGCAGATTTCATGTAAATAGCACTGCAGATTTTCATATACAGCTATACCTCGTTTAAAGCTGTAGATAGGATCCAGGCAATACGAGTGGTAAGCAAAACAGCTCTAAACGGGGCAGTTTAACACGGGGAAGATAGGGATAGAAGAACTCATGAAAAAAACACACATTTTCAATTGAAATTGAAACTTTTCTGGTTTAATGTAAACTTTAAACAAATAGCAAACATAACACTAACACAAACTGTACATTAGCAGAAATATAAACTTTATGTTAAAGCTTCTGCGTCATACTGGGTTCTATTTTCTTTGGAGAAAAAAACTGTGTTATAGTAAATCAAAGCGTGAAAAAAGCATCTTGCAGGCAGAAACAGCGTTATATCGGGGCAATGCTATAGAGACTCAGAGCGTTAAAAGAGATTTGGCAGGCAAAAACTGCATTAAAGAGGATTTTAGCATTTAAAGGGGTCAAGCAGGAAAAACAGCTCTATAGCGAATCAGCTCTAAACAGGGTAGCTTTAAGTGGGGTATACCAGTACTCTCACTGAAAGGAGTGTAGCCATATTCTATTGGCTACAACACACAGGCTTGTATTATCTTTGCACCTATACAGCCCCTCACTGTTTTATAACCGGACATCCTCCAAATATATATGATCAAATACATGAACATAATAGGTTACATTTCAACCACTTACAAGGGCCCCAGTGTCCCCATACCTACACACACACACTAGTGCCTCTATAAATACACACACACACCCCAGTGCCCTATAACTACACACACAACCCAGTGCCCCCATACCTACACACACACACCCCAGTAAGCCCCATAACTACACCCACACCAGTGCAACCATACCAAAGGGTTTCTATACAGTAAAGATTCCATGTGATACACATGAGAAAATACATAAATACCTTGATTTGACTATGGGCTTGCTCCCCCATGCCTGCTCTGCTCCGCTGCACTGTGAGCTACTACAGACTGGGAGCCTCTAACATTCCCCCAGGCCGCCCGTGATTCTTTAAGGTGGATTCATGCAAATGCCACTCAGATAGTGAGGAAGCAGTAACAAAGTGATGAACACACTGTACACATGCGCCTAAGTTTTGCCGCCTCTAAAATACTTCCGCCCTGGGCTATAGCCCATTTAGCCCATAGGCAAATACGGGCCTGGCTGTATGCCTGAACTATGCTTTTGTCAAAACCCCAATAGCAATGCAATCCATCTCAGAGACTTGCAAAGTAAAAGGCAGTTTGTAATCTGGTAATCCCAAGACGGGAGCTGAGACCATAGCCTGCAAAAGAGGGCCATAGGCAGCATGCATTACGTCAGCCCATTGCATGTGTGCACACGTATCAAAGAGTGTACAGGCTCTTAAGACAGAATCATAAGACCTATACATACTCAGGTATCCATTGACTACAATAGTTAGTTATACCCGGAAAAGACAGCATTTGTGACTTGGTGGAGGGTTTTGGAGCCTGAGTGAGGGCTTGGAAGTGATATGGAGAGAGTGTGTGAGTACCTGTGGTGAGCATATAGCCCAGGTATGTAACTGACTCTTTGCAGAATTGTAACTTAGAGAGGGATGCTTTATGACCCAGGGAGACAAGGTGATTCAAAACCATGACAGATCTTTGTAACAACTCTCTTTAGAGTCAGAGACAATAACAACATCATCAGCATATATATTTTTTTTGACATTGCATGGTGTAGTGACTCTAGTTCCTGCTTTACAGAGGCACAGACCATAGGACTTTCCATAAATCCTTGAGGGAGTCTAGTCCAGGTCAGCTGCTTATCTTTATAGGTAAACGCAAACAAGTATTGGCTATCAGTGTATAAAAGGATAATGACAAAGTATTGTGCCAAATCCAAAATGCTATAAAGTTTGCTACTGGCTGGTATGGAAGAGAATTGAACTGATATTGATCACAATAGGTGAAAGGAGAACCACAATGTTATTTCTATCTCACAAATCCTGTATACAACTCCACTCCTTACCATTAGGTTTGGAAACAGGGAATATGGGGGTGTTGCAAGGGCTCTGAGTGGGCCTAAGTACACCTTGCTTCAGAAAAAAAAAACAGTCAACTATAACATCTCTTGAGTTACAAATTCAGTGTTATGGTAACAGCTAGTGCACAGCCTTGTTTCCCTATGTACAAATGGGAGATGTTTGAAAATGAAGCCTGTGCGTGCATGTAATATTCAGCTTCCTCCTGATAGGCATTAGTAATATGGCAAGAACAAAAAATATGCTGCTATGATATATAAGTCGCAAAGTGTTTTGAGTGAAATAAAGGAGATGGCACACCGGTAGTCACATCCTATATTCCCTTGAGTATGTCTAGGTTCAGGAGAGGCACACATGAAAAGAGTGTGCCTATCCTCCATGCATACATAGAGGGTATGGAAAAACATGGGACAGCCCAATCAGGAATCTCCATTCTCTGCTCCAACCAGAGTACAATAAATAATAGCATTCAATTTGCATAATGCATCATGACCGAGGAGATTCACAGAGAACTCAGGGGAGATAAGAATCTCCTGCATAACTGTGTCATCAGCGATGGTGATGGGCAGGAATTCTGAGACTGAATTCACAGCCTGGTTACCCCTATCACATATACAGTGGGGGGGGGGGGGGGGGAGTATTTGATCCCCTGCTGATTTTGAACGTTTGTCCACTGACAAAGAAAAGAAAAGAAAAAAAAAACAAGAAAAAACGCATGTCAAAAAAGTCAACTTGATTTGCAGGTCAATGAGGGAAATAAGTATTGGCCACCAGATTTGCACACATCTCAAGAGGTGATTTTGGCCCACTCCTCTTTGTAGATGTTCTCCAAGTCATTAAGGTTTTAAGGCTGATGTTTGGCAACTCAAACCTTCAGCTCCCCCCACAGATTTTCTATGGAATTAAGGTCTGGAGACAGGACCTTAATGTGCTTCTTCTTGAACCACTTCTTTGTTGCTTTGGCTGTGTGTTTTGGGTCACTGTCATGCTGGAATACCCAATCCATGACCCATTTTCAATGCCCTGGCTGAGGGAAGGCGGTTCTCACCCAAGATTTGATGGTACATGACCCTGTCCATTGTCTCTTTGATGTGGTGCAGTTGTCCTGTCTCATTAGCAAAACACGCCCCCCCACCTCCATGTTTGACGGTGGGGATGGTGTTCTTGGGGTCATAGGCAGCATTCAGTTGAGTTAATGCCAAAAGAGTTTGATTTTGGTCTCATCTGACCACAACACTTTCACCCAGTTCTCCTCTGAATCATTCAATGTTCATTGGCAGGCTTCAGATGAACCTGGACATGGGCTTTCTTGAGCAGTGGGACCTTGCAGGCGCTGCAGGATTTCAGTCCTTCACGGCGTAGTGTGTTATCAATTGTTTTCTTGGTGACTATGGATCCCAGCTGCCTTGAGATCATTAACAAGATCCTCCCGTGTAGTTCTGGGCTGATTCTTCACCGTTCTCATGATCATTTAAACTCCATGAGGTGAGATCTTGCATAGAGCATGAGAACAAGGGAGCCTGGCAGTTTTTTTTTGTGTCTTTGCAAATAATCGCACCAACTTTTGTCACCTTCTCACCAAGCTGCTTGGCAATGGTCTTGTAGCCCATTCCAGCCTTGTGTAGGTCTACAATATTTTCCCTGACATCCTTGGACAGCTCTTTGGTCTTGGCTATCTGATTGATTTATTGCTTTTGTGGACAGGTGTTTTTTATACAATTAACAAGCTGAGATTAGGAGCACTCCCTTTAAGAGAGTACTCCTAATATCAGCTTGTTACCTGTATAAAAGACACATTGGAGCCAGAAATCTTGCTGATTGATAGGGGATCAAATACTTATTTCCCTCACTGACCTGCAAATCAATTTATAACTTTTTTGAAATGCATTTTTTTAAAATTCTGTCTGTTAAAATACACCTACCATTAACATTTGTGGACTGATGACTTATTTGGTAGTGGAGAAAGTTCAAAATCAGAAGGGGATCAAATACACCCCCCCCCCCCCCCCACTGTATATGTTTGTCAGTGAACCAAACAAACTCCTGGTGTATTAATGGAAGTTTTGGTAGCAGGGGAATAAATATATTGTCCCCATGCCTCCCTGAACCTTTGAAGGAATCATGTGACATTTACATCAGGTTTCGGTCCAAGGATGTCCATTTTAGGAAAATCATCATTCATAGAGGCAGACCTTTAATAGCCCTATCACATATACAGTGTGGGGGGGGGGGGGGGTATTTGATCCCCTGCTGATTTTAAACGTTTGTCCACTGACAAAGAAAAGAAAAGAAAAAAAAACAAGAAAAAAACGCATGTCAAAAAAGTCAACTTGATTTGCAGGTCAATGAGGGAAATAAGTATTGGCTACCAGATTTGCACACATCTCAGGAGGTGATTTTGGCCCACTCCTCTTTGTAGATGTTCTCCAAGTCATTAAGGTTTTAAGGCTGATGTTTGGCAACCCCCCCATATCCCCCCCCCCCGCCACTGTATGTGTTTGTCAGTGAACCAAACAAACTCCTGGTGTATTGATGGAAGTTTTGGTAGCAGGGGAATAAATATATTGTCCCCATGCCGCCCTGAACCTATGAAGGAATCATGTGACATTTACATCAGGTTTCGGTCCAAGGATGTCCATTTTAGGAAAATCATCAGACATAGAGGCAGACCTTTAATAGCCTCTTTAGCAATTGTTTGAGGATTTACATCATTTAATTTACAGAACAAATCAACAAAGTCAGAGGTGCTCATCAGAGAACGAACCAACCTTAATAGATTAGTTCTATAGCCATGATAAGCTACTCTGAGAGCAACCTCTTTTAGCTCACTTGTGCCCTTCACAGGGAGAAATATCCTGTAGTATATCAGTCTGGTCTCACTCAAAAGAGTGATCCAGCCCCGAAATACCAGGCAATTCTACCCTGAACAGGAGAGACAGCAAACCCCAGACGCGTTTTGGACTTTATGGGCCTCGTCAGTGAGGTGCAGCTGAACTCCCTAAGGCACAGTGAGCAAGGGGTCCATGTCTGGAGTCCCCTATTACCCTTAGGGAGACTAATCCCTAAAGGTAATTTGCATATACAAATCAACAAAGTCAGAGGTGCTCATCAGAGAACGAACCAACCTTAATAGGTTAGTTCTATAGCCATGATAAGCTACTCTGAGAGCAACCTCTTTTAGCTCACTTGTGCCCTTCACAGGGAGAAATATCCTGTAGTATATCAGTCTGGTCTCACTCAAAAGAGTGATCCAGCCCCGAAATACCAGGCAATTCTACCCTGAACAGGAGAGACAGCAAACCCCAGACGCGTTTTGGCCTTTATGGGCCTCGTCAGTGAGGTGCAGCTGAACTCCCTAAGGCACAGTGAGCAAGGGGTCCATGTCTGGAGTCCCCTATTACCCTTAGGGAGACTAATCCCTAAAGGTAATTTGCATATACAAATCAACAAAGTCAGAGGTGCTCATCAGAGAACGAACCAACCTTAATAGGTTAGTTCTATAGCCATGATAAGCTACTCTGAGAGCAACCTCTTTTAGCTCACTTGTGCCCTTCACAGGGAGAAATATCCTGTAGTATATCAGTCTGGTCTCACTCAAAAGAGTGATCCAGCCCCGAAATACCAGGCAATTCTACCCTGAACAGGAGAGACAGCAAACCCCAGACGCGTTTTGGACTTTATGGGCCTCGTCAGTGAGGTGCAGCTGAACTCCCTAAGGCACAGTGAGCAAGGGGTCCATGTCTGGAGTCCCCTATTACCCTTAGGGAGACTAATCCCTAAAGGTAATTTGCATATACAAATCAACAAAGTCAGAGGTGCTCATCAGAGAACGAACCAACCTTAATAGGTTAGTTCTATAGCCATGATAAGCTACTCTGAGAGCAACCTCTTTTAGCTCACTTGTGCCCTTCACAGGGAGAAATATCCTGTAGTATATCAGTCTGGTCTCACTCAAAAGAGTGATCCAGCCCCGAAATACCAGGCAATTCTACCCTGAACAGGAGAGACAGCAAACCCCAGACACGTTTCGGCCTTTATGGGCCTCGTCAGTGAGGTGTAGCTGAACTCCCTACGGCACAGTGAGCAAGGGGTCCATGTCTGGAGTCCCCTATTACCCTTAGGGAGACTAATCCCTAAAGGTAATTTGCATATACAAATCAACAAAGTCAGAGGTGCTCATCAGAGAACGAACCAACCTTAATAGGTTAGTTCTATAGCCATGATAAGCTACTCTGAGAGCAACCTCTTTTAGCTCACTTGTGCCCTTCACAGGGAGAAATATCCTGTAGTATATCAGTCTGGTCTCACTCAAAAGAGTGATCCAGCCCCGAAATACCAGGCAATTCTACCCTGAACAGGAGAGACAGCAAACCCCAGACGTGTTTCGGCCTTTATGGGCCTCGTCAGTGAGGTGTAGAATTGCCTGGTATTTCGGGGATGGGTCACTCTTCTGAGTGGGACCAGACTGATATACTACAGGATATTTCTCCCTGTGAAGGGCACAAGTGAGCTAAAAGAGGTTGCTCTCAGAGTGGCTTATCATGGTCATAGAACTAATCTATTAAGGTTAGTTTGTTCTCTGATGAGCGCCTCTGACTTACCTTTTTTTTTTGTGTATGCAAATTACTCTTACGGTTTAGTCTCCCTAAGGGTAATAGGGGACTCCAGACGTGGACCCCTTGCTCACTGTGCCTTAGGGAGTTCAGCTGCACCTCACTGACGAGGCCCATAAAGGCCGAAACGCGTCTGGGGTTTGTTGTTTCTCCTGTTCAGGGTAGAATTGCCTGGTATTTCGGGGCTGGGTCACTCTTCTGAGTGGGACCAGACTGATATACTACAGGATATTTCTCCCTGTGAAGGGCACAAGTGAGCTAAAAGAGGTTGCTCTCAGAGTGGCTTATCATGGTCATAGAACTAATCTATTAAGGTTAGTTTGTTCTCTGATGAGCGCCTCTGACTTACCTTTTTTTTTTTTTTTGTTTAATTTACAGAACATGCTGAAAACTTTGAAGTTTTTTTTTTTTTATTATTATTGTGAAGCAAACAACAAATAGGACAAAATAACAGAAAAAGTCAATGTGCATAACTATTCCCCCGGCCCCCTAAAGTCAATACTTTGTAGAGACACTTTTTTCGGCAATCACAGCTCCAAGTCTCTTTGGATAAGTCTATGAGCTTTCCACATCTTACCACTGGGATGTTTGCCCATCCCTCCTTGCAAAACTGCTCTAGCACCTTCAAGTTGGATGGTTTGCACTTGTGAACAGCAATCTTTAAGTCTGACTACAGATATTCTATTGGATTGAGGTCTGGGCTTTGACTAGGCCATTCCAACACATTTACATGTTTTCCCTTAAACCACGCAAGTGTTACTTTAGCAGTGTGTTTGGGGTCATTGTCCTGCTGGAAGGTGAACCTCTGTCCTAGCCTCAAATCACACACAGAGTGGTACAGGTTTTGCTCAAGAATATCCCTGTATTTAGCACCATCCATCTTTCCCTCAACTCTGACCAGTTTCCCAGTCCTGGCTGCTAAAGAAACCCCCCACAGCATGATACTGCCACCACCATGTTTCACTGCAGGGATGGTGTTCTTTGGGTCATGTGATGTGTTGGGCTTGCGTCAGACATTGCGTTTTCTTTAATGGCTGAAAAGTTCAATTTTTGTCTCATCGGACCAGAGCACCTTCCTCCATACACTTTGGGAGTCTCCTACATGCTTTTCGCAAACTCAAAATGTGCCCTTTTGTTTTTTGCTGAAAGTAATGGCTTTCTTCTGCCCACTCTGCCATAAAACCAACTCTATGGAGCATACGGCTTATTGTCGTCCTATGTACAGATACTCCAGTATCTGCTGTAGAACTCTGCAGTTCCTCCAGGGTTACCTTAGGTCTCTGTGCTACCTCTGTGATTAATGCCCTCCTTGTCCGGTCCGTGAGTTTTGGTGGGCAGCCGTCTCTTGGCAGGTTTGCTGTTGTTCTATGTTCTTCCCATTTGGTTATGGTAGATTTGATGGTGCTCCTGGGGATCATCAAAGACTTGGATATTTTTTATAACCTAACCCTGACTTGTACTTCTCAACAACATTGTCCCTTACTTGTATGGAGAGTTCCTTGGTCTTAATGGCAGTGTTTGGTTAGTGGTGCCTCTTGCTTATGTGTTGCAGCCTCTGGGGCCTTTCAAAAAAGGTGTGTATATGTAATGATAGCTTATGTGACACTTAGATTGCACACAGGTGGACATCATTTCACTAATTATGTGACTTCTGAAGGTAATTGGTTGCACCAGAGCTTTTTATGTGCTTCCTAACAAAGGGGGTGAATACATACGCAAATGCCAATTTTCTGTTTTCTATTTCTAAAAAATGTTTTATGTGTATAGTTTTCTCAATTCACTTCACCAACTTAGACTATTGTGTTCTGATCCTTCACATGAAATTCAGATTAACAAAAAATTGAATTTAAGTCTGTAATGTAACAAAATAGGTAAAAAGTCAATCGGGGGGTGAATACTTTTGCAAGGCACTGTAATTGAGGGTGCTCTGTCTGGATTTAGAAGATTGAAGCACTCTTGGCTCTCACTGAAGAAAATAGAAAATTACAGTTATGTACCATATATATAAAATGCAACTATTGTTTGTGTTGTGCACTTGTATCAAAGAGTTTGGTGTTTCAGATTTATGTTATACATTATTTAAATATTTCCTGCAGATATTTTATAAACTAGTGGAACTTAAGTTCTGAAAGTCTGATTTACCAAATTTCGGCATGGGTAAGGGCGCAAAGATTCCTGTTAGAAAGGACCACATAAATATATAATAAGCAAAACCACGACCACCATTTATACTCTTAATTTAATAACATAAATATGCATTTATCTAATAAACCTAATTTATTTTACAACATTCTAACAGAGTTTTATTGTTAGACTCATTAAAACAAATGTATTAACACAAACAGCAAAATGAATAACAACTGCATAATTTAAAAATGATTATTCTATATTTCTATGTAACACCTGCATCTGATCAATTAGTAATAAATGCTAACAAAAATACCTAATAAATTGTTACCAACCCACCTATCATGGATCAACCTTCTACCCCTTCCCACTTCCACCCCTTCCTATATACTGTTGTGTTACTGCACACGTATGACTGTCATAGCTAGCATTTTGGCTCATTGCACCAACTCAGCAATAATCTTCTAACTTTCTTACATTAACCCACATGTACTACAACTATATTTTCTATTTTAAATTTTATACTGTTCTTTAATTCTGTACTTTTATTGCAATTTTGGACTGCTTTTGTAGTTTTAAACAATGACTGTTTTTCTACTTTGTACTGTTTTGCAATTTGTAAAGTACTTTGGACAAAAGATCTAAAATAATAATAAAAAAATAAGCCACAAACATTTTATAAAAATGAGTTTGAGGACAGTAATACACAATGTGTACATGTTCTCCCTTGGTTCATTAAGTATGTAGCAACTTTGCTGTACACTTTACTGAATAAAAATGTCAAACTTATGAAAAAGTGGTTTTCCAGGTTAACAGTTAAAAAAATTAAATCTCAGCTGTATTCAGTTTTCAGCAAGAACGATGCATTTTAAACATTCAGAGCTGTCACATAGTTCTCCACAACATGTATTGTTGAAAAAACCTGAAACATTTTCTCAGTGAGAAGTTGTCTTGTGCCAAATGTTATATTGTTGAAACAGATGTTATGCTCCTGAGGCAGCCTATGTCCTTCTATGACTATGTTCACGTTTGAGGTAAAGAACTTTACTGGTGCACTTTTACTTTAAAATACCATCAAGGGACAATAAATTACTCCATCTGGCTCTCTGCAGTGGTATTTCAGGGATGTTATACCTGACACCTTCCACAGATTCATATAATATGGTCCAAATGCACTTAAATAGAAATACCTGATAATAATTAAACTGCTAAAAATATCTTAAAAACTCATTAACATTTAGAGGTATAGCAATATGTGCAGAATGTGTAAATATCACACAGAAATATGTAAATGAATAAAAAAATGTCACAGTACATAATGTCTCTATAATCACTTAAGGTCTATAATGATTCTTGTGCAATATGAAAGGGTTATATAATTTAGCAGAGAGATCCTCAGAAAAATAAGATCTTGACCTTCACAGTGCTGAATGTACCTGCTGAATAAATAATATAAATGAAGTACATGAAAAGATTATAATATTCAATTTCATCCGAATGGATAATATACTCAAAGATATAGCTATTTTCATTGCAACATAAAATAATTAGAAAAATGCATCTATGTGATGACATTTAAAAGAAAATATGTATTAATATATCTTACTATTACAGAACTAACTGTAGTAATATAAGTTTACTTCTTAGACATTGTAATTTAACAAGTTTATTATATAGCTCAGATGAAAAAAAACAGTGTAGCATTTTGCAAGATTGTGGCTTGTAGCTAGATTTAGTGCAACAGGAGGCAAATATTTAATTAGTATGCCATTTTGATTAGTATGCCATTATGATTTCTATACAATGGTTTACAAAGGCAATTTGCAGTACTAAACTTACTTTCAATCATTAACTTCTAAATATCCAGTTAAACCATTTGTTTTCATCCTTTATGAAGTCTGAATGAGAAGCAGTCCTAAATGATCTAACATTAGTTTATGCCTTTACAGGATAGGTTGGAAACGTGGGGCCATATTCTATTGGCAGTCCGTAAATTTATACCCACTTAAAATCACTCTAAAAATTGCCACATATTCTATTAGCTGCTCGCAATCCAAATACGAGTTACCCGTCCACAATCACTAAGGGCCAGCCAAAGCTGCAAAATTGGCCTTAGAACTCCATTGGTTTTAGCACAGCTCGAATATTACGAGTGCTAACAAATTAAACTTACACAATATCGATATTCTATTAGACCCGTAGCTCTAGCTCGCAAATAAAGTCTAACCCGTAACTGAAAAATGTATCCCTTTTCTGTCAAAAATATCAAGCACCTCCATGGCACTCTAAGTCTAAAACAGAAAACTATACTATATAAAAATAAAGAACCCCCCAAAAGCTAACATAAATAAAAAAAAAACATAAACTTTGAAAAATCAAAACCTAAAATTACATAAAATAAAAAAAACCTATAGAATAAAATATAAATTAATAATACTTTTAAATCTAACTTGACCAATCAGATTTATCAGATTTTAGGCGCATCAATCTGATCAATGTGATTGATCAAGTTAGATTTCAAAATAAATATTGAGCAAAGTGACATCTCAGAACCCATTCTGATTGGTTGAAATATGATATACATCTATTTCAGCCTGTCAGAGTGCACAAAATAATCTATTTAAGCCGCAGAAAGTATGGCAAATGCTGTGAGGGAATTCCTATTTGTGCCACAGGGTTCTGTTAGGGACCCTGAAGTGGGGGTTAACATTTAGTTGACCCAGTGATCCTTTAAAAAACCCTGTGAATACTGGGGTAATATTTTAGATTCCATGGATGTCTCAATGGACCCCATGGTTATGCAGATAGGGGATTGGGGGATATCTGAGAATGGAGGGAATGGGGGATTGGGATTGAGTGGGGAAGAGGGAGATCTGTGAGCAAGGAGAGCGAAAACAGCTGTAAAGCATTATTATGCATTTCGCAAGTGTTCTTTAATACTAGTAATATTTTTAGACAAAATCAGTACAAATTGCGCGTAATAGGTAATTTTGAGTAATTTTGAACTAAATAGCTTTTTTTGAGCAAAAACAACTTGTTATATTATTGATCTGTGAAAATCAATGGGGAAGGAAGGTGTAAAATTGTGAGCGGGGTTACTCACAGGCATTGCAAGTTGCACTCTCGCAATCATGTTGAAAGGGGTGAATAGAATAGCTGGGAAAAGTTACTTACCGCTTTTTAGGGGTGTAACTTTACGAAAAGGCAGAATTTAATGAAACCCATAGTAATTTAGGTTGGAAAAAAACACTTGAGTTTCATTAAGTTTAACCATTTTAGATACTCAGATGTATATATTATATTAAATGTCAATTGATCCAGAGGAAGGTAGACATATAACAAAAAACATGTAAAACATTGCTAATTGTCTCATCAGGGAAAAATATTCTTCCTGATCCCAAAACTTGGCATTTAGGATGAGTTTCATACCTATTCTGAATAATTGAAAAAACACTGTGTGTCATTATAAATTAAAAACAGCTTCTATTTATAGTAATATATTGAATCTGCTGATACAACCTCCACAATCGAGTGCCCTTAGTGTAAAGAATCACCTTCTTTCTTCAAGGTGATTTTTTTTTCTTCTAACCTAAGGCTTCTAACTTTTTTCAATTAAACTGACAATGCCTTATACTGCCCTTGGATGTATTTATATGAGGTAATCATATAACTTGTAATTAAAAGTATTTTTTAAAGAAAATAAGTCATAACCCAATCCCTCTTCTTCCCTTGCCCATTTGTTAGCCTTTTGTAGCTCAATAAAGTATTTTTCTTGAAGCCATGCCCCAAATTGTACTCCATATTCCAAATGAGATGTTGTCAAGTATTATACTGCTTCCTTTGCTTCTATACCCACCTGATGCATGCTAATGATTTACTTGCCATTGCTGCTGTCTGGCATTGAGTACTGCTATATCCTTTCCTATCTCTGATACCCCTAGTTTTTGTTCCATTTAGATGATACATTGTATGCATCATTTTATATCTCTATATATTAAATTTAATTTGTCATTCAAACTAAGCATAGTCGATGGAGCACTGGTGCAGTGCAATGTTTTAGTACCTAATGGCAGTTTTCAGTATCATATAGTTCAGGTAATACTTATATGATACGTAATTTGAAGGAGTTATTAATAACTACTGTTTCTTTATCATGCACATACATTCTATTAGTTTAGTGATAGAGTGTTCTTTGATCTGACAGCAGATTTGAAATCTGTGAGTGTAGAAAAGATTGCAGGAATGTAAAATATATGAAAAGAAAAAAAACATAATATACAATGGGAAATTATTTCTTGTCATACAAGTTTGAGGGATTTAAAACAATTTTTAAAAATACTAGTGAGAAACAAACAAAGGAATATGAGCATATGCTAATATATTACAACTAATCTTGCCTTAGTGGTTTAAGGATTTGCCTATTTCCCCCTTTTTCAAAGAAATGTCCAACTAATTAAAAATGAAATACATTAACAGAAGGTCTCATTAGGTCAATGGGAAAAAATTAGAACACAAAAATTAGGAATGAAACAAAAATCAAAAGCAATTAAATGGATTGGGAGTAGTCTAAAAACATTTGAAAATGTAAAGGAGCTATAGGAATCTTATAACCTGCAGACTTAAATATCCAATTTCACACAGGAAACTGCAAATAAGAAAATTAGGAAAACAGAAAGGGATACCAGTGACTTAGAACATAAACAAGTGTATCAAGAGCGTAAAACATTAGGGTCAAAAGAGAAATATACAATAGATAATGAGTTGCCTTATAAAGAAACTAATAAAACTAATATTGGTAATTGGGGCCCCTTTTTACACACAGGTAGTCATGGTGCAAGTTCTTAAGCAACTTGTGAATCTGTGTATTCCAAATCATAAATGTTGTGCTAAATATCCTAAAATGAGCTGCATTAGCAATTTACAGTGACCTGTTACATTCAAATTTCCCTCCAAGCCATTCTATTCGCTTCTAATAGTGCACTTACATACTGTGCATGTTACATACTGTGCATAAGCCCTTTTTTTCTCCCAAATCCTAGGCATACTGATGACCACCCATAAAGGCAGAAAAATACTTCTGAATATCCATCTATCATCAGTAAAACCTCATTGAGACCGATATAAGGTTAAATCTATTATAATCTATTATATCCGACACAAATAAAGGTTTAACAATGCCCCCATACAGTATATACTAAACATATTTGTAGGATATCATGGATCCCCCTATTACCCCTACCCCTATGAGCCAGGGGGCCCTAGGATTTGCCAATTTAATTTACATTAAAATGGGGGAGCCCCAGAGATTACCCCGTCACACACATTGAAGGAAACCCTGGGAATTCCCTCCTCCGACATGCAGAAGGGAACCCCAAGGACTCCCTCCCTGCTATTTCCAGCTTTTCACATTAAATCTAGATCCATGGTGGTCTAATGAGACCCTCACGGCACCTATCCTCCCTGCCACAGATCCTATTATTAAGAAATCTAAATCTTAAATATAGTTGCCAAAGTGGTATTTTAAGGACCTCCATGGTTATGTGTTCTTGCCATGTTAGGTGCGATGGAGGTTCTTTAAGGACCTCCATGGCACAGGGTTAAACTTTAGGTGCCATTGGGGTCTAAACAGAACTCCATGGCTATAGTTTGGGGTAGTGATCCCCCGGTTCTCTTCAGCATGTCGGAGGACAAATTCCCCAGAGGTTCCCTTGGCTCATAGGGCTGATCAGAAATGGAGTCTCAACACCACTGCCGATCTCTTAATATATTTCACCCCTCTCCTGCCATGGAAGGGGTTTATATAGACAGATGAGGGATGGGGTTGTGTTTTTTATTATGCAGTACTGCTGCAGAGACTACTAAACTGATGGCTCAGCATTTCCTGCAGTAGGCTGAGTAGGGACAGCAGGGCATCAAGGCTGCATTGAAATAGCCCTAGTGCGTATTTCCTATTTTACTGTGTTTGTCTGAGATTGCAATTGGAATGGCTACATAGTTTGCGCAAAAAAACTTTCACACTTACGAGAGAGCAATTTTGTGCAACTGCATATTCAATTGGAATGAGGCCCTAGATTTGTAATTAAATATCCCCTTCAACAACAACAGACTTCAAAATAATGAAGGAGAGGGAGGGGAGCCAATTTCATACCCGGTCAGATTATAAGTCCTTTCAGAGAAGGATTATAGCTATTTTTTTTTTTTTTATTACTTATCTCTTCTTGTAAGCTCTTTAAATGGTGATGGTGATGTGTATCCATCAAAAATTGGTGTAAATCCATTGATGATGTATTTTTCTTGTGACATGATAGTCAAGAACATCTGACTCAATTTATTGACATTCTTAATAAATAATGTCATATATTTGAAATTCACTTTCAACAAAATATTTGGGAAATTGAATATAAACGTTGTAAGAACTGAGGAAGGGAAGTTTATATTATATTAATTGCAAGGCTATAATGTAATGTATTGCTTATTGCCCTGTCCTTGTTGTAGACATGACAAATATGTATATGTTTTATAGAATTTAGAATTTGTAAAGTTGAATATCAGAGGAGGAGTTATTTTTTTCTTTCGATTTCTCTTTGATTGACATTGATTATGGATACTCATTAGCTCTTTTCATTTTTCTCCTGAAATACTAATGTTTAGGGTGATGTGATGAATTAGATATGTTTGTGAAAGATCTTACACTCTTCCCCAGAATACATGGGCCCATAATTTTATATGAAAGGACTGTTGCAGTTTGGTAAACATGTCACATGCTGATGAAGCATATACAAATATCAACATTACCAGGTACTCAATACAGAAACATCTAAGCATTTTACAGAACATGTTATATTTATTTGTAAGAAAATAATAAAGATAAAGAAATATGTTACATATACAGTAGATGCATCATGTCTTACTTTTTTTATTTGCACTTTCTTACATGTTCATGATTACTAAAATTAGAAATGGGAGAGGTATTATTTGTAGAGAAAGAACTAAATAAGCTTCTTGAGGTATGGTTATAAACTTTTTACAGTGATGTCAGTTTCTATACTCAGCTCATCATCATAAAAAGAAAGTGAATTATGTACATACAGGTTTTATGAAATCATTTTAACTGTTATAGAACAGAAAGCAGTCAGACTAGTTCTGGAGCACTGCTAGCCCGACTTTGAACTGCCACAAGGATTTATTTTTAACTAGTCGACTGCAGCTGCCAGCAGATCCTAGTAGCTCAAGATCCAGGTGAATATAGTTCCTTAGTAGCAGGGCAATAACACTTGATGTGTGATTTCTGCACAGTAAAAAAAAAAGTAAAAACATGTCCTTACCCCTTCAGATAAAACCAGCAAATCAAGTGCCCACCGGTGGCATTGTTCATCTTCAAAGACCAGCTAATGAAGAACTTCTGATTTTGAATATGTGCATATCTGTTCTCCAGAGACCTTGCCACGTTGAGTTGGTGCCCATCAGTCTACAGCTAATACTCTTTAAACATTTTACTGTCAATAATAGTATCTCATATTAACAATGAGTCTGATTTACAGGAAATAAACCAACTCTTTGGAATCCAGGGGTATAACAAATGGGTAAACAAAAGGTTCACACAAAAAAAAGTGTAATAGCTCCTTCTCAGTCCCTGAGCAGCCAATTGCTAAAGTCTTCCTTTAAAGCTGGCGTCTCTGGCACAGTTTATATTAGCACACTTGTGTGAGAAATCTAATACTAAAAGCCTCTCCTACCCTGGATTAGATTCGAAGAAAAAAAATCTGAGAATCTTGTTTGTGAGTTTTTAATCTCGGAAGGTGCTGTGGGAAAAATCACCATGCACATAAGTTTTAAGCTCTAAGACATCACCCTTCATTTTTGGCCATGCTTTAGTATTGTTTTTTTCCCTTATACATAACCCCTGTATATCTTTAAGGTACATGTTGGAGCGTTACAAATAAAGGATAATATTAAACATAATCCACTCTTGGATCCGATAAATGTTGGGGTCCAAAGATAAAATAAGTTAATGAGTAGAGGCACCACAAGCACTGCCTCCCTAGTCTGATAATAGGGCACAAACTCCAAATGTGCCAGGTCCACCTTCAGCATGTGGATAATTCTGCTGTTGGATACCCAAGTTACATGACATACATGGTGGGAAAGTGAGGCTATCTTTGGGATTATGCACTGATTATCCATAAACTGCTCAGCGCCCAGATAAGTCCTGCTCAGTTAAGTTTGAGGTGGAACTCATGATCCACCATTACTTCACAGTGTCAAAGGCAGTTGACCTATTACATACTTGAAAAAACTTGTAGCACCTATACAAAAGGGTCCACCATTGGCTGGTCTTATTTACATCGAAATCTGGATTACTACATAGAGAAAACCAAAGCTAGCGAAACCAGACAGGTAGGAACCTTTATCCTTATTTGATGTTTGCTTTCTTAGAACTAATATGTAGTTATCAATGATGTCTGCATCCTCCCTCATCAAGTCCTCTAGTGACTATTCCAGCCATTCCTTAGCATTCTCCTCCAGAATATTTTCCTCCATGCTAGCAGATCTTGTTTCCTGCTCTGTGAAACATATAGTTCTTACATGATCTTACCACAAAACATAATTTCTGATCCTCTCAGTTTACATGTATCTACTCTTTCTCTGCTAGTCTCTTTTTCGCTGATTAAACCCATACTACTTTTTGGACTGTAGAGTATAAAGTTGCATTATTGAGTATTTTGGAAAATAGTTACATAGATACAAATTAACTAAAACTACTTAGTATTTAGTTTTAATTGTGCCATATTGTACTGTATTGCTTTTCATTTTTTAGAGTTTAAAAAAAATAAAAGTTATATTTTGAATATTGTACTCACTAAATTTTGCCAAGAGTGTTCATAAAAATGCATTTTAAATGCATGATAGGGTGTTCAGCTAGTTGGTGTTTATAGTAAAGTTAAGGAAGAACTCAGTTGATTAACCAACACATTTTTACAGTCAAATAAACAAGGGTATGAGAATGGACTCATAGAGGATGATGTGACGCATAGACATTTTATTATTATTTTTGTAATTTCTTAGGTGCAATATTTTAAGAGGATTGTCAAACAGTATAAGAAGGTTTGTAAGTCAGATTGTCCTTGTTTCTTTTTAATCTATGCCTTTTCCTACTTCTGTTTCTTTTATTTTATATGCTCTCTTGCTAAAACAACTCAGCCTTTAACTGGTTCCTAACTGCTCTTTCAAATGTTCTTCCCTAGAGATTGGTGAAATTGGTGTATAATATAACTAGGTCTTTCTCTGTTTATTGCAATGATTTATCCATATACTTTATAATCATATTTGGATTCAGTCACATTTCCATCTAAGTGACATATTTCTACTGAATCATTGTGCTGTTAAATGGTTTTCTAGCTAATCACAGTTTTCTTAAGGTCCTATGAGAAAAGCATCATAATACCTTTGGTAGCTGGAAATGTATCTGAAGGAAAATATATTTTTGTTTCACATAATGTAAATGACTTAATTACCTAAAAGGACACATGTAATCAGTAATCTACCCATTAGATGGAAGTGAACAAACTGGTTATTGATTGTCCGTATTCAACAAAAAAATATTTGCATTCTGTTAGGGTTGGTTTTTGAGTTAAAAATTCACAAAACAATGAAAAAAAATAATGGAAGATGAGTTTAAATGTAATTTATTAGATCATGTACACATAAAAAGACATATTTACTAAGAGTGAGCAAAATATTCTATCATCCATAGCAGCACATCATGGTTCACGACAGCCCAACGCAGCAACCATAATCTCCTCTTCTGTGTCATTAATAATACATACACATTGATATAGTTTTATTATTTAATGAATAACTATGCCTTATAAATGTAACAAAATTTCAGCAACTTTATGAGCAAATCAAGTTCAGTTTATGGTTTAGTTCACTAATATATGTGAATATTTTCTAGGAACTAGAAATATTACCAGCTATTATGTGTTCAAACCATGAATTAAATATTTTGCTAGATGTTGTTCTGAAGAGATGACATATTGGCAGTTAGCTGTCCAAGCAGCTTGTCATAGCAGCTTGTCTTACAATCTGTGTGATCAAAACATCATTCTTTTCTCCAGTGACTCATGTTTCTTTGACTTCCTTTTGCATAAGACAATATTGCTAATGTCTTAACACTTTTTTATTTTAAACAATGAAAAATGATTACCTAGCATTTTCTTCAATAATAGTGCCTTTTAAATGCTGATCCTAGAAAGAATGACACTCAATGGCCACTGAAATGCATTGGCTCATTCTGATTGGCCATTAGATGTCATTTAAAGCACTGAATGACCACCAATATGCATTGGATCCATAGGAAATCATTGCAATATTATAGTGACCATCTCAAAATTAAATAAGTGTTGTACTTGCAGTAAAAGCTGTTCAGAAATAGTTTCCAAATTAAAATATATACAGTGTACATACAGTGTACATACACAGTGATCTTTAGAAAAAAAACTGAGTATAAAAAGGAAGTTTCTATGAATAGCCTCTAAACTTAAAAACCCATAAAAATGTTTTAAACCAAAAGGGAAAGACAAGTACCATAAATAACATATTATAGTCTAAAAAGATGGTCCTGGAGTTCCAAAACATATCTGACAAAATGACCAATCTTATTTACAGTACACGCTTCTCCCAACCCTTCCCTATACAAATGACTTATCACTACAAATCATAACAGAAATAGTTTCAACTTGAATAAAATGAAAGAAGACTGAATGCTGCTTATGGAATTCGGGTTGCTCCTTGAGGATTCAAAACCATAACTCTGTAACTCTTTATTCTCCCTCCAATTTTTTTTCCACATCTGAATGCAATCTGAATGACCATAGAAATGCATTGAGCAGATGCAAATTGTCATGGTGATGAGAGTGAGGGTGGTGTTATTGTTATGCTATGGTGAATAACATTTCTTATACTGTACATGCACATTCCTGTACAAAAAAATCAGTGAGATTGATCTTTATCTTATTAATTTGATTGATAAGAGGGAACTTGTTTGACATCTGGCATTCCATCTCAATCAAAGCCCCTACCATTACTGCATTCTACTGTAAAGTACCTGCAAAGTCTTGCACTTCAGTTTTGATCCTTGCATGCTCCTCAATGCCTGTGCTGCCGGTCATCACATTAAAGTGAAAAAAACCTCTACATTTGACAGTACAAATATTGAGTATGCATTCATTTAGAGATCTGAAAGGCACTGCTCCAATTAAAGCATTGGTCATTACTAAGCAGCGTGGTGGATTAATCATTGAAATAGAAAAGGTATTATTGAGTTGGCAAGATCAAAATAAGTGTAATATTCCTATTAGCCTAGCATTGGTGTAAGAAAAGGCCTTTCAGTACTTTAAAAGCTACGCAAGTAGAATGTAGGTGTGATGAAGGTTTTTTTGCCAGTAAAGGTTGGTTGCATCGTTTCAAAAATAGGGCAAATATGCATAATATTAAAATACTGAATTTCCTGAAAAGAAAGGAAACTATTTAGGAGGGTAGTTATTTGTCAGAACAAATATTTAACGTAGATGAAAGTGGATTGTTTTGGAAAAAAGACGCCTAAAAGAACTTACATCCCCAAAGAAAAAAAAAGTGTGCCAGGACATAAAGCTAAGTACAGATTAACCTTATTAGTTGAGGGTAATACATCCAGAGATTTTATACAGAAGCTTTTGCTTATTTATTGCTTCCAAGAGCACTTTGCAGCATCATTAAAGCAACTCTTCCATTATTTGAAATTTAAGGGCTTGGTCATACATGCTGTGTTTGAAAATTGGTCTTTGGATTTTATTCCTGCTCTGGAAATTCCCTTTAAAATATTTGTTTGCTGGACAATGCTCCTAGACATCCAACATCTTTAGATGACCTTCATCCTAATATAAAGGCTGTAATTTTACCACCAACACTACATTGTTACTACAGCTAATGGACAAGAGAGTAATTTGAACATTTAAGGCTTACAGCGTACATTCGAGCAACCAGTCAGGGCTAAGGAAGATGATGTGATGACCTTGAGGGAGTTCTGGAAGAATTATAATATCTTTCATGCCATCAAAAACATTGTCAATTCTTGGGAGGAAATGAAGCAATCAATAATGAAAGAGGTGTGGAAGAAAGTGTGCCTTCTGTTTCAGTGATGATTATTTTGGCTTCACAGAAGAAGAAATCTCGAAATCCACATCAATGGATCAATTGGCATCAATGAGAATGATATCATCTACTTATTAGAGTCCTTCTCCCAAGAAATAAGCAATGAAGACCTTATGGAGATTGAGAAGAGGTTGATAGAACCACAAGAACATGAAGAATTAAAAGTTTCAAAGGCAAGAAAGTTTACAACCAAATAATTAGCTGAAGCCTTTCATCTCATTGAAGCAATATTTGCTAAGCTTGAGAGCAAAATCCTAACATTGAGCAGTTTACAAAATGTTATTGTGCACTTAGTGAGAACATCACCTTCTACAAGACTATTTATGAAGAATTAAAGAAAGAGACTGTGCAACCAACACTAGATGCCTTTTTCAAGAAACCGAACTCAGTGTTAAGTTCCCCTCATTCATCAACATAATTCCATCATGACTCTACAGAACACATTCCCTCATGATCTTCCGCTGAAATCATTTTGTTACCAAAACTATTTAAAACTAGCGACTTGCCTGTCAAAAATGATGTCAATAAAATTTGAAGGCAGGCAATGCTGTTTTCCACACAATGCAAGGCTCTCCCCTCTCTAACTTGTGGGCCTCACGATGAGCAGGCCTCGGCCAATCCTCCACTTTCATGCCCTGCAATGAGCACCTTCAGTAGTATTGGCCATGAGACTAAATCCCTTGAGGGCTGCTTTGGTTAAAAATGACCAAAATGAATTCATCAAAAAAAGACAGGGAGTCGAAAATATTAGGAAATTAATAGACATTCTAGAATTCGTAAGATTAAAAAAAATATCAGTGATTGCCCTATCGCTAGACACCGAGAAAGCATTCAATAGAGTCAATTGGGACTATATGGAGTGTGTGCTAGAGAAGTACGGGTTTGGGCCGTTTGGCTATTATTATTATTATCCTTTATTTATAACGCGCCAACATATTCCGTAGCGCAAGTCGCGATTAAGGCCTTATATACAGAAGTATATGCTTATGTCTCCGGCATAGGATTTAAATCTGAGAACTTCAGGATTAGCAATGGGACAAGACAAGGGTGTCCTTTGTCACCCCTGATATATGTTCTCATGATAGAACCTTTGGTGGAGAGTATAAGAATGGAAGAAAATATTAAAGGTATAGAGACTGGAAATGTAACAACGAAAGTCACATTGTTCGCAGATGACGTGGTTATAACTTTGTCAAAACCAGTTTAATCATAAAATAGTTTGCTCCCGGTATTAAAAGAATATAGCAATATGTTGTACTACAGATTAAACATCACAAAATCACAAATTATGGTGTTAGGTTTAAAAGCAGGAGTTAAAAATTAGTTAAGAGACATTTACAAGTTTGATTGGAGGCAAAATAGGTTCACTCACTTAGGCATTGATTTCACTCCTAATGTAAGGCAACTTGTGAAAGTAAACTTTGATAAACTATATAAACAGTTCTCCCCACTGGTGCAAGCTTGGAATAAATTGAATTTCACATGGATGGGCAAGATTGCCACTGTTAAAATTGTTATCTTGCCCTAAATTACGTATTTGTTGAGGAATATACTGCTCAATGACATAGTATTCAAGAGAGGTGGTTTGACTACACCCAACCTTGCAGATTATTTTGAAGCTATACATTTAGTCCATTTCACAAACTTGAAATTACAGGAGATGAAACTGGTATATTGGAACATTGAGGGAGCTCTGGTTGGAGAATTAAACCTTGAATCCCTAATTTGGTCAACAGACCTGGATAAACCTATAATAGACTCCCATTGGTGGTCCAGACTGCAATTAAGACCTGGCACAAATGTGTCCAGAAATGGCATCTAGCATATTTTCCATCTCCAATCACGCCAATCCAAGCAATTAGTACTCATTTACCATTGATTTACCATAATAAACAACATCAGATGGGAAGTTTAGTTTTGGCAGATTTTTATAGGAGCAATAGATTTAGATCCCTAGAGGATATGAAGTTAACATACAGCCTTCCCCAGGACAAATGGCTTCATCTCTTGTCATGGAAGCAGGAAGTTAAAAAATCCAATTATGCATTATACCAAGCAAGAGAACTGACTAGCTTTGAAAAAAAATATATAGTATAGATCAAGCTCCTTCAATTTTGAAATACTACAAACTTATTAGAGATATCAAAGACAAAGACAAGACAATTTGCATACAGAAGAGGGAAAAGGAATTTGCCTTATACCGAAGGAAGATGGCTTGGAGCATACCCAAATACAGATAGATGGGTTACTTGTGTCTCCTTTAAAGATATATATTTCAAGCTCTGACAAAGATGGTACAGTGTCCCTAGTCATGTGCTTAAAACAACAACAAATAAACCCTCTAACTGTTGGAGAGGTTGTCAAAATGTAGGCACTCAAACCCATATGTGGTGGGAGTGTAAACACATTCAAATATTATGGTCTAAGTGTGCAGAACAACTGTCAGCAATTCTGGGATATGAGATACAACTTACCCCACACCTGTTTCTGTTTCATTTAACTCCGGGGTCTGTGAAACCACCTTAAAAAGCCTTGACCATACATATTTTACTTGCAGTCAAATGGCTAATTCTAAGGAGATGGAAAACTTCATGTTTTCCACAGTGGAATGAAAAAAAGGCAGCTATTAATAGGAATAGACAAATTGAGGAGGACTATTTAAAAATAGATCCTGCCTCAAGAAAGAAAATTATGATAAAATGGTCACTATAGGAGCATATATGACTTAGAAAATGGACAAAACATGATTCAACCCCTTGACCATAGCCGGGTCTCACAAGATCATGCAAGATTATGTCACCTGATCTTGTGTGATCCAGCTATCACAGCCAAAGGCACAGTTCCTACGCCTATGACCATGTGGGAATAAAATTAAAAGGAGTACATCACATCCAATGTGGCCTAACAATGATTTAAAGATCATGAATCGGAGTAAAACAGAACAAACAAAAGTGGACAGAGACAGCTTTACGTGAGTACAAGGAAGTCAACAAGGCTTGCAAAACAGCTATTAGACTGGTCATAATAGAAAATAAAAAATTAGTTGCAAAGGAGAGTTAGACAAACACTAATTTTTTTAAAGAAATATGTTAATGAGAAGAAGGCTAGGAAGGAAGCTATAGGAGCATTACCATGTGAAACAGGCCGTCTGCTAATTAATGACCATGAAAAGGCAGATCACATATTATAATTGTCGAACTACGAGACGTCGTCACGCTTTGCGTGGTGCATACGACTTAGGCGATGGCATAGCGAGGTGAGCCGTAAAAAACACTAAAACTCGCAGCACTTAGGCGATGAGCGCCTTTGGCGCTCATTGCCTGCAAGCCTCGCAAAGTGAGGCGAGCAGTGGAGGCAATGAAACATGCGGGACTTAGACAAGAAAACAGCGCCAAAGGCGCTCCTGCGAGCCCCGCAAAGCAAAGCAAGCTGATCACACATTGAAACACACGAATCTTAGCCTCCAAACACTTGTGGGATCGCCTTAGGCTGCAAGCAGTTGAAAAACGCGGGACTTAGAAAAAAAAATGACTAGATGCGGGACTTAGAAAAAAAAAACACGAGACGCAGGGCTTAGAAAATAAAATACAAGATAGGAAAAATACGAAGTTAATGGCCGAACCTTGCAAAGCAAGAAACATGAAAAATACAAAAACAAATACATTAAAAACATTACACACAGCATGGGGGAACAGCCAGGATGTCTGGGAGTGAGGTGGAACGCGAATTTAAGTCGAATTTAAGCATTTTCGCCATTTGAAAATAGGCTAAGCAAGAAAAAAATGGCGGCTGAAGAGAATGATAACGAGGCAACACGACCCTGAACCACGCAAAACACAGCCAGCACGTACGAGATAGAAAAAATACTAATAGGAAGAACGCAAAATGCTTGCAAAACACGTAAAACGTAGACTAACGCTGCCATTTACAACACTAACTTACAAACTTACACATTAAGATTCTGAAATGGCGGCTTTCCCGCCTAAATGAACAGTTTTGTCTTGCGCACGCAGCATATATACAGAGAGCTGACACTTTCTCCTCAGGTGATGACAGTCTGAGTGGACATTTTCTGCTGTTGGAAAATCAAAAGAGATTGTTAGCTCTTCAGGATACTGATTGCTGAATAGTAATTACAAATAGGTAAAGTATATTAATTTATGTTACTTATCATTAAAAAATAATGAATCAATTATTCTTAACAAAATGTATAAACTATTATTTAAAAAATTTGAGCAACAAACTTATAATTTACACTGCATTTAGTTTATGAATATTTCATGCTTAGCTCTTTTTGTAATTTATTTATTAATTGATTAATACATTAGTAATGTACATTAATTTATGAATTATTAATTACTAATCATTATTGAAAAAAAAGTGAAAATTTTAAACTGCCTTTACATTATTAATATATTAATGCTTACCTCTTTCTAATATATTTATTAATTGATTAATTAATTATTAATGTACATTATATTATTAATTGCTAATTAGTAATCATTATGAATAACAAATATTCCATATTTTACAATGCTTTTAGTTTATGAATATTTTAATGCTTAGCTCTTTATAATACATTTATTCATTGATTAATTGATTTTTAATGTATATTTATACATTTTATTAAGTAATCATTACCCCCAAAAATGTGTATATATCGATTTCAGATTATATATCTGTATTACAGATAATTAATCTACATTACTTTATTAACTATTAATTAGTAATAATAAAAAAATAAAAAAATGACCACAAACAATATGTATATTTTACAATGCACTGACATATCCGTGTTGCTGCTAATTGCAATATAGGGATAAATCCAAATATAAAAAATGCTTGCCATCTCATTTGCCATCTCTGCTGAACACAGAGAATGACATTTGCAGCCTTTGAGCAGCATAAAGATAATCTTTACAGGTATATTATTTAATTATGTTCTTATGAAAGAAAAAAGGATTGTCTTTTTATTTTGGATTGATTACAGTTATTGATTAATTAACATATATTAATATATTAATAAATTAATAATTAGTAATCATTACCAAAAAAAAAAAAATTACACTGCAATAGAAATAATAATAATTTTTAACCTGCACTTATATATCAGCATTACTGCTCATTCATGTACATGTTTTTGGAACTATTATTTAATCATAATTCCCCCCTTAAAAAAATATATTTATAATGAATCAAAAATTATGTACATTTTACAAAGTACTTATCTGGAGTGCTTATAATTGCCTGACAGGGATAGGACGTTCAAAGCACTTAAATATTTAAATCAGTTTCTTAGATTCTGACAAGTGCTAAATTTAATATTTTATACTGATTTTAATTATGAATATATTGATGATTATGCATTTTTGTTTTCCATGCCAATAAAACATCATACTTTCAATGAGTCACAAATTAATTGTATACAAAAATTAAATATTATTTTCATGTCATTTTACAGCTTCCTCATCTCTGCACCTGACTGAAGACAGAGAGTGAGCTCTGCAGGATTTCACCTGCAATAAGATCAATTTCACAGGTATATGATATCCTGATACCCTTTTTGTTTTGCATTGATAACAGTTAATGATTAATTAATTAACCTATATTAATTTAGGGCCTCATTCAATTGTAATTTGCCCAATTGAAAAGGCTCTATATAAGCACTGAACATCTATCCTAAAGCAAGGTCTTCACCAACTACAAACTTCTGTAAAAAAATATAATATGTGCTTATATAGAGCTCTATTAAATTGCCTAAATTGCAAATGAATGAGGCCCTTAGTATTTAATTATTCATTAATAATTTAAAAAAACAAACATTACTTATGCATACATATATGCTTACCTAATTAACTTTTAAAGAACGTAAATTACACCTTATAAATTGATTGATTTCTTGATTAATAAAATAACAAAAGTGCACATTATTTTAAGCCCGAACTATACTTTGCTCATAGCTCTTTGTGTTTGCCCTTCTTTAGGAAAATATAATTACCTCTTTAGGTTTACTATTGATGTCAGTTATTGATTGATTCATTAACGTATTTATCAATATATATATATATATATATATATATATATATATATATATATATATATATATATATATATATATATGTGCAGTGGTTTCCTTTTTAATGTATGCCAATAAAAAAACATAATGGATTAATTGAATTCATGTAAAAATTACAAATGCTTTTCAAATCATGTCATTCTTTAATTAATACTATTTAGGTTTTGCATTGAGAGCAGGTAAAAACAATATGTACAATACAGAAAAATATCATATCTTACACCTGTATTTACAATTACAGATTACAATGGCAGACAACGTGGAAAACTGAATTGAACACAAAAGAAGAGTGGCAAGGGAAAGGAAGCAAAGGTTGAGAGATGCACAGTCCCCTGAGACTTACCAACGCTAAAGAGAAGAAGACCGACAGAGACTTTTAAATAAAAGAAAAATGAGTAAGAAAGCATAAAGTGAGTGTGATTGAGCTTCAAAGAAAAGAAAGAAAACAAAAAAGTATGTGAAACATTGCTTAATGACCAAATATTGCCTCATGACACCAATTTTGATACACATGACACCAATGTAGATATAGAAAGTTGTAGTGACATCTATGTTGAGGAAGCTCAGGCTACTAATTTCATTACACCACTAACAGTGGATTACTCAGTGTGGTTTGTCAGTTTTGTGGGGCCTATCATTTTCTCAAGGAAAGACCAACTAATGGATACTACAGAAAGGAAAGGTAAGACTTCCACAAAGACACACATTTCCAGATTACTTACAAAGTATCTTAGGCGATCCAACATTTCATTGGCTTCTATGGGTGCTACATTAGCAGAAAATGTCCCAGGACATGGTCCATATTGTTTTAGAGTTCAAGGACAAATTTACCACCACACTTCACATTTACACCCACAAGAAGGAGAGCAAAGGAAATTTGCACAGTTATATGTCTTAGATACAATGGAAGCTGTTGAACACTGGAGGATGCTTCTAGACAATAAACTGTGTTTGCACATAGTCTTTGAACAGCTGTATACAATTATGGCCAACAACCTATACAATCAAGCATACAAACAATTAGCACAGGTTAAAAAAGAACAACAGCAACATGCTGAAATACATCAATTGCCAATGCCAAGAGTAAAATCTGGTTTTGAAAAGAGATCGCAATACTGATCAAAGACGGTATAATTTACCAACAGTAAATGAGGTTGCCATGGTCTTTAACAATGAGGATGGTGAACCACCTTTTCAGCGGGATATTAGAATATATCAAGGCAATGAAGACAAACTTTTATAAACATAAATATATTAAGTTGTAATTTGGATCAAATGACATATCCCATTTTCTTTCCAAATGGTGAGCCAGGAAGGGAACCAAAGTTACAATTGCAAAGTTATCCCAATAAAAAAGTTTGTGTTAGAAGCAATATTTCTATGCTGGAATATAAAGTGGCACAAACTGTTATTCAGGATCATTTTAATCCTATTTTATGTGGGGGCAAACTCACACAACAGTGGATTATTGATTCCTATCTACAAGTCAAAGCAAATATTCTAGCGCTACGGAATATGTTGGCGCTTTACAAATAAAAGTAATAATAATAATAATAATCAAAATGTTATCAAATATCAAAAATATAAACTTCGCATAGAACAATATTGTGGATTGATGGATTATGTCGCTGAATTGGCTACCAACAGAGAAATTCCAGCTGCAAGAGCAATCATTTTGCCATCTAAGGATCTCCTCTCAATATGAGAGAAAGATATAATGATGCCATGGCTATTGTCACAAAATTTGGAAAAAACAGATTTATTCATTAGATTCACATGTAATCCACAATTGCCAGAGATCAAGGAAAATTTGAATCTTGACAACATTCTTCTGACTGACCAGTTTTAGTCGCAAGAGTATTCAAAATAAACCTCAATTTATTAATACATGATATAATTAAAGCACGGGTATTTGGGAAATGTGGCTTTTGTTTATACCATTGGATTTCTAAAAAGAGACCTGCCACATGCACACATACTTTTAATCCTACAGGAAAAAGATAAATTGAATATCGCAGACAGGATGGACTCAGTAATTACTGCTGAATTACCACATCCAGAAAAATATTCAAAACTTTTTTAGATTGTAACACACAGAATGATTCATGGGCCATGCGGAGATATCAATCCAAATTCACCATGTATTAAAAATGAAAAATGTGCAAAACAGTTCCCAAAACAATTTCAAATGCAAAGTTATGCTAATTGTGATTGATACACTTTGTATAAAAGAAGAGAAGGACAAACAGCTATTATCCGTGGTCAAAAGATCGATAATAGATATGTAGTTCCATACAATCCACATTTGCTGATGAAGTACAATGCACACATAAATGTGGAAGCTTGCACTTCTATTAAATCCATCAAACATGTGTATAAATATATATACAAAGGATATAATGCACTAACTGTTGTTGAAAGGTAAACAAAACGAAAAGGAAAATCCAATTTTACATGACAAACTTTCTAATTATTTAGATGCTCGCTATGTCAGTGTTCCAGAAGCAATGTGGCGTCTTCTGAAATTTGAGATGGATAATCGGTCACATGCTGTGTATCGATTAGCTGTACATTTGCCACAGAGTCCGTTTGCTTTACTGCAGGCAATGAAAGAACTGCCTTAGCCCAAAGTGAACATTGAGAAACAACACTTACTTCTTGTTTTCAATTAAACTGCCAGGACACTGAGGCCATTTTTATACATTGAGATTACATATCACTATGTATTTGTAAATGGCCAATGGCGACAACGAAAAAGAGATACTCATAAAATTTCCCCACAAATTTATACCATCAGCCGAAGAGACATTGAACGTTTTAGTTTAAGATTACTTCTTTTAAATGTTCCCGGTGCACAAAGTTATGAACATTTACGCAAAATGAATTATATAGTTTATAATACTTTCCTATTAGCTGCAAGACATCAAAACTTCATAGCAGATGATACAGATTGGGAGAGGTGTCTGGAAGAAGCAGCACTATGTCCAATACCAAAGCAAATGAGAGAACAATTTGCATTCATTTGCATCTTTTGCAATGCATTTGCTGATGCATTTTCTTTGTGGGAGACATTGAAATTAAATATGTGTGAAGACTTCTTGAAACGTTACAATTGCACTAATGGAAATTCAATAAATATTTCTTGCTCATGGATTAATTTGTGCAAGTTTTAAGTTGCCTGATCCAGGGCTTATAGATGACATAAACTTTGATGACTATGACACTGAGCTTCAAAAACAAAAAACAGAAGAAAAACTTGCAACTTTAAATACATTACAATTGCAAGCATTTAATGCCATCACAAATTCTACAGATGATGAAATGGTCAAAGACCGTTATTTCTAACTAGATGGCCCTGGTGGATCAGGAAAAACTTATCAGTACAATTGTTTGATGAGTTACATTCGAGCACACGGTCAAATAGCAATGCCATTTGCAACAACTGGAATTGACGCACTTTTCTTAGAAGGTGGCAGAACTGTGCATAGTGGATTTAAACTGTCAGTTCCTATTTTAGAGACATCAGTGTCAGATATTCTACTGAATTATTTTACAAGCAAAAACATTTAAAAAAACTAAATTAATTATGATAGATGAGGCAACAATGATGTTATGTCATGCCTTGCAATGTATTGATAGATTATTAAAAGAAGTGATGGATAATAATTTGCCATTTGGTGGAAAGGTGATGTTAGGAGGAGATTTTAGACAAACATTACCTGTTGTGCCATGTGGAAATAGGACTGACATCATCTAAACATGTATCAAGACAAGTAAACTGTGGAAAATATTTACACACCGAAAACTAGAATTAAATATGAGATCTGAAGGCCAAAATAAATTCAATGATTGGCTGTTTCAAATTGGAGAAAGAAAACATCCACAAATAAATCATTTACCGGATGATACTGTAGAAATTCCATTACAAATGGTTTGCAAGGAATCACTCAGATCGGCAATCTTTCTAAACACTATCCATAATGACGATAACTCAGACATTGCAAACAAAGTGATATTAACATCAAAAAATATAGATGCCTGAAATCTAAATAACAACATTTTTAAAATCTTCAATACACCCCAAAACAATGATTACAGTACAAATTCTGTTCTGGCTGATGATAAAGACAGTGAATCTAACTTTAGTATAGAATTTATCAATTCTTTAACACCATCTGGAATGCCACAACATGTTTTGCAATTAAAACAAAGGGCAATTGTCATCCTATTGAGAAATATAAATCCTAAAAAAGGACTTTGTAATGGGACCAAATAAATTGTGCAGGATTTAAAAGATAATTTCATACATGCAGAAATTATGAATGGAACCCATAAAGGTGAACTAGTTTTTATACCAAGAATTGATTTGGCTCCAAGAGAGTGGTTTGCCTTTTGTCCTTCAAATGAGACAATTTCCTGTTATTTGACCATAAATAAATCCAAGGACAAACTTTTAAGTCTGTGAGTACTTTTTACAGGAACCTGTTTTTGCACATGGACAACTCTATAGTGCTTTTTCAAGGTGCACAAATCCAGTTGATATCAAAGTTTAAAGACAACCCAAGTCAGGGTGATCTATTACAGAATGACGCATTTTTACAAAAAACATAGAAAACAGTGGATTTATTTTGAGGACACGATTTGATGTCACTCAGGCTCTTTTTAGAGCACCACTATTTCACATAGAAAACTCTATGTACAATTTTACAAAACTACAACAATAACAACAAAAAATGAAAAAACAAGAATAAACAGTTTTTATATCGCATATACAAAATTAAAAGTCTGCTGGGCTATTTTGAAGGGAACCACTTGGACATGCAAAAACAAAAAGTATTGCATTGTCTTGGAAGTGGCCTTTTGCCAGGATTGGCCCCACAAACAGTTACGTTGCATTTTATTACTTTTACTGTTTAAATTTGAATACATTAACTTCATGTTTGTAGTGTTAAAATAGTAGAACCATTAACAAGCCTCCCCAATGTGTTTGTGTAATTATTGTAAAATAATAGGGGTAAAACACATGAGATTGATAGCTATATACTGTTCAAAGAAAGATTTCAGGGTTATTAAAATATATATACCATAAGACCATAAGAGAAACTTTAGGGAGATATGACGAACTGACAACCCTGCTCCTGAGAATTTACAGTGTAAAGCAGATGGGGAAGTGACACAAGAAGGTGAGAGTGTGGTGGGCAATGAAAGGTACAGTCAGCAGGCAATAAACACTGAAAGTGGTGGCTGTGTGTCCAACATTGTCTTATTATTCAATATTGTTTGGCATTTGCTACATGTTACAGGTGAATTTGACTCAGTAAAGAATAACACAGATCTGATCAAATCAAGCAGTAGGTATCTTTATTTTCTAGTACAAGGGAGTATGCAGAGAGTCTCACGAGAGGGCTGTGAAGTCATTTTTCATGGGCAAACCATGCGACATGAGCTTCCATGAAACCATTCAGACTTTCCTTCAACCTTCACAGAAGTGTAATTAGCGAGGAGCGCAAGGTGAAAGGTCCAGTCCACCCTAGGAGACAAAAAAACTTTATTAAGCGACTTCACAAGGACATAATCTCCTAGTTCAATATCATGCACTGGTTTATCAGACATTTGAGGCAGTCTCTCTGCTACCTGCTTATGATGCATAAATTATGCTTAAGAAGATGGGGAGGCCAGTTAAGTTGGTGTCGGCTACACAGGTGAATTGCCACTGTTCCCAAACTTTAAATCTGATGACCAAGGGTATAAAGCACCACGGCAGACAGAGTGAGTATGCACAGAGAGTCTCATGAGAGAGCTGTGAAGAGGTACTTATTCATGGTGAGGGGCTTGAAAACGTGACACACAGGCTTCCATGAACACATTCTAACTTTCCTCCAGTCTCGACAGAAGATTAATTGGTGAGGAGCACAAGGTGAAGTTCTGTCCATCCTAGGAGATAAATAAACCCTATTAAAAGACTTCTCAATGACATATTCATGCATTGGTTTACCAGACGTTTGATGCAGTATCTCTGCTACCTGACTATGATGCTTAAATGATGCTTAAGGAGATGAGGAGGCTGGATAAGTTGGTGTCAGCTACACAGGTGAATTGCCACTGTTCCTACACTTCAAATCTGATGACCAGGGGGATAATCACAATAGCAGACAGCGCGAGTATGCACAAAGAATCTCATGAAAGGGCTGTGAAGAGGTACTTTTTATGGCGAGGGGCTTGAGAAACCTTGACACATGACCTTCCATGAAACCATTCTGACTTTCCTTCAACCTTGTTAGCAGTTCAATTGGTGAGGAGCACAAGGTAAGGGTAAGGTCCAGTCCACCTAGGAGATAAAGAAACTTTATTAATAGACTTTGCAAGGACATACAAGGACATACTCTCCCAGTTCAAAATCATGCATTGGTTTATCAGACATTTGAGGCTGTCTCTCTGCTACCTACCTGCTTGTGATGCGTATGTGTAGACATTTGAGGCAGTCTCTCTGCTACCTGCTTGTGATGCTTATGTCTATCCTCTCAGCTTCAACCTAACAGCAGTTGCATTGGTGAGGAGCACAGGGCGAGTTCCAAGTCCACCTAAGAGATAAAGAAACTTTATTGAGAGACTTTGCAAGGGCATAAACTCCCAGCTCAATATCATGCATTAATTTATCAGACATGTGAGGTAGTCTTTGCTACCTGCTGAGGATGCTTAGGTCTCATCAGCTTCAACCTTGACAGCAGTTCCATTGGTGAGGAGCACAAGGTGAGTTCCATTCCACCTAGGAAATAAAGAAAATGTATTAAAAGTATTTGCAAGGCCATACTCTCCCGGGTCAATATCATGCATTCATTGGTTTATCAGATATTTGAGGCAGTCTCTCTGCTACCTGCTTATGATGCTAATTATGATGCTTAGGTCTATCTCATCATCAACCTTGACAGCAGTTCCATTGGTGACGAGTACAAGGTGAGTTCCAAGTCCACCTAGGAGGTAAATAAACTTTATAAGGAGACTTCACACAAAGACATAACCTCCCAGTTCAATATGATGCACTGCTTTATCATACATGTGTGACAGTCTCTGCTACCTGCTTATGATGCTTAGGTCTGCTCAGTCTCCTCAGCTTCAACTTTGATAGCAGTTCCATTGGTGAGGAGCACAAGGAGATAAAACTTTATAAAGAGACTTCACCAAGGAGATATTCCAAGCCCACCTAGGAGATAAAGAAACGTTATAAAGAGACTTCACCAAGAACATAATCTCATAGTTCAGTATGATGCATTGATTTACCATACATGTGTGGTGTGGCAGTTTCTGGACTACCTGCTTATGATGCTTAGGTCTCCTCAGCTTTAACCTTTACAGCAGTTCCATTGGTGAGGAGCACAAGGTGAGTTCCAAGTCTACCTAGGAGATAAAGAAACATTATAAAGAGACTTCCCCAAAGATATAATCTCCCAGTTCAGTATGATGCATTGATTTATCATACATGTGTGACAGTCTCTGGACTACCTGCTTATGATGCTTAGGTCTCCTCAGCTTCAACCTTGACAGCAGTTATATTGGTGAGGAGCACAAGGTGAGTTCCATTTCACCTTGAAGATAAAGAAACTTTATTGAGAGACTTTGCAAAAGCATCTTTCAGTTCAAAATATTTGAGACAGTCTCTCTGCTACCTGCTTATGATGCTTAGGTCTACCTCCTCAGCTTCAACCTTGACAGCAGTTTCATTGGTGAGGAGCACAAGGTGAGTTCCAGTCCACCTAGGAAATAATGAAAGAGACTTCACAAGGACATAATCTCCTGGTTTAATATCATGCATTGGTATATCAGACATTTGAGGCAGTCTCTCTGCTACATGCTTATGATAATAGAACATAAGGGTGTGTCTGTGATGGGTCATGGAAACACCTAAAAACAAGTAGTCTCATATTTCTGTGTCCAAATTATTTTAACTCTAAAATATAGTCATATAGTCAAAGATTTCACTCAATTCTGGAGTTCCAGGTTTTAACAATCAGGCACTAAAAGCCACTGAAATCCATGATTTTATAGTATACTGTTTTTGAAGAACTAGACTAGATAATGGGCAATGTAAATACCTTTAAATACTATATGTAAATATACTGTAACTGGAGTCACCACTTTTGCATTCCCTGCTACTACAACAGGTGGAGAATGCAGAGAAAGAAGATGCACAAAGAAGACAATGGCCGCTCCAGTAAAGAATACTTGTATATGATAGGTAATGATTTATAAAGACTGTATGTTGGCCATTTACCCATTTACTTTTGTCTATTTCTTCAAAAAAGTATAATGAAAATATGAAAATATAGTATTCTTTAATGTTTTTGTATATCAGACATTATTTTGTTTGTACATCAGAGATCAACTTGCAAATCTTCAGCCCATATATCTATATAATAATTAGGCTTTGTGATGTTATACATTGTAATGCTTTCATATCCATATACCAAGGTGCTTAATATACTTTAGGTAAATGTTTGGGGGTCGGTGTATTTTGTCTTGGAGAAGTTGACAGTACCTCTGTGGTACTCACTAAAGCAGATCTCCTCACAAAATTACTCACAACACATACAGAGACAAAATGGCAAAACTCACACATACATTTTATATTAAGGTAATAAAACTTTCACTTGAAAGAGAAGAAATATGCATTGCAGAGCTGCTTTATTATAACATAGTGAGGTCTGACCAGCTTACAGTGTGTATAGTCTAGAACAAATAAGCTAAAGATACTTCTTTACTCTCCTCACATATGTAACTGTATCTTGTATTTATAATGTGCTTCCATTTTCTGCAGAAAGATACAAGGAATACAGTAAATATACAGTACAATCTTAAAAAAAATCTTTAAAAAATAGTGTTATCCCAATTGATATACTGTACTTTTTTGTCAATACAATTCACCTAATTACCAATTATCAAGCCTTACCTAAATCTATAGAATCTATCAGCATTCATATATGCAAGGTAGAGTTGGCTCTTTTAAGGCTTTCTATGTTCATGTTTCAAAGGCCATGGGCACACACCTATTCAGTTGCTCGTCTGTTGGCAATCCTGATTTGAATGGCTTTGCCTCCCAAACCAGCTCCTTATATAGGGCTCTGGGCTCTGTCACATCATCTATTATGACATTTCTTTGATGTAAGAAGTATTAGCTACCTGGAGGGCCCAGCTCAGTCTTATGTTGTCAGCCATTAGACAACTCATCATACAGTGCTTTAGAAATATCCAAGCCTTCTCCAAAATATAACATCCAACAGAGGTTCCTTTTTGCACGTAGAAATATAATGTAAAATAAAATAAATGTTAATAAAGCCCCAGGTCCTGATGGAATACATCCAAGGGTACTAAGGTAAATGGGCTCTGTAATAGCAAAATCATTATATCTAATTTTTCAAGATTCACTCAACACAGGGTCTCTACCAGATGACTGGAGAAAGGCAGAGGTGATAACTATATTTAAGAAGGGAGCAAGAACAAATCCAGGAAATTATAGACCTGTAAGCCTATCTTCTGTAGTGGGAAAGCTTTTAGAAGAGTTAATAAGGGATTTTTTTCAAGAACATGTCTAAACAAGATTATAAGTAGGAGACAACATGGAATTATGAAGGATAGGTCATGTCAAACAAAACGAATTAGTTTTTATGAAGAGGTTAGTAGGAACTTGGATCAAGGCAACTCAGTGGATGTAGTCTTTTAGGATTTTGCAAAGGCTTTTGATACAGTGCCATATGGGAGACTATTGAGGAAACAAAGGGATACAGGGATTGCAGTAAATATCTGCTCATGGATTGAGAGCTGGCTAAAAGACAGGAAGCAAAGGGTTGTTGTAATTGGAACATAGCTAGATTAACTTGGTAAGTGGGGATCCTCTGGGTTCAGTATTAGGTCTCTCCTTTTTAACATATTTATTAGTGACTTCGAAGTAGAAGTGGAAAGCATTGTTTCTATTTTTCCTCATGACACAAAGTTGTGCAAGTTAATTAAATCAAATAATGATGTACTTTCCCTCCAAAGGTATTTGCATAAATTAGAGAAATGGGAGACTAAATGGCAGATGAGATTTAATACGAAAAAATGTAAAGTTATGCACCTGAGAAGGAAAAATAGCCATGCAATTTATAATCTTAGTGGGGCAAATCTAGGGTTATCTGATATTGAAAGGGATTTGGGAGTGATTGTGGACAACCACCTAGGTAACAGCGCACAATGCCAAGCAGCAGCTGCAAAGGAAAGTAAAATATTAGCATGTATTAAGAAGGGTATAGAAGCAAGGGAAGCAAATATAATTCTGCCACTATACAACTCTCTAGTACGCCCTCTTTTGAAATATGTAGTACAATTTTGTGCACCACTATATAAAAAGGACATTTTAGAGCTGGAAAAAGTACAGAGAAGAGCAACAAAACTAATAAGGGGAATGGAGGAGCTAAGTTATGAAAAAAGACTAACCAAATGAAACTTATTTTCTCTAGAAATAAGGCATGTAAGAGGGGAAATGATCACCTGATATGAATATTTTCAGGGTCAATACAAGGCTTTGTCAAGTGAACTTTTTGTGCCAAGAGGTTTTCAACTGAGAAGAGGACATCCTTGAAGGTTAGAAGTAAAAAGATTTCACCTTAAAGAAAGAAAAGGGTTCTTCAGTAAGGGTGGTTAACCTGTGGAATTCTCTACCAAAGGAGGTGGTGACAGTGGATTTCATAGATAACTTTAACAAGGGATTGGATATATGTATATATATATATATATATATATATATATATATATATATATATATATATATATATATATATATATATATATATATATATATATATATATATATAAAAAAGGGCATTCAGGGGTATCCTGGATAATTGGAGAGGGAGTATTGGTCCAGGGAGGAACCTGATAGCCAGTATCTGGGATCAGGAAGGAATTTTATATTTTGTTTCCCCTTTTGTGACAATTGCCAAAGTTTCACTGTTTTTTTTTCTGTTTGCCTTTCTCTGGATCAATTAACAATTAATTTGCATATTGCAGATCATAGAAGATCTAATAAGGTTGAACTTGATGGACTAAATTTATTTCTTCACATACACATAAGGGTGGACAAAAAATATCAAATGCAGACAAATGTATGAATCAGATAAAATGAAAGGATTCACTTAATATTCAGCAATTTACAGAATCTTGAAATGATCCCTGGGTATCTACACTTGTTCACCTCCAACTTTCTTTCTGTTCTACTTTCTTTCTTTCTATTATCTTTAACCTTTAGCCTGTGTGGCTCAATCCACTTAGCTACAATGTAACAGCTTTAAACAAAAAGGTAATAATAATTATATAGCAATGTTTTATTACATACTGTACTGTACTTTTCTTTGGCTGCTCAATGACACAAGACTGAAGGACCCCACCAAATCTATCCGCTAAGCAGGATGGCAAGAAAACAACTTTTTTTGTTAATGAAACAATCCTCAGGCACCATTACAGGTGGTGACAGTTTATACGACTCTTTCTTATCCATAATTGTGTTGTTATTAATGTTAATCAATATGAATCCAACTTACAAACAAATCTGATTTAATCACGGTCCCATGAACAGACCTCATTCATAAACCAGGGACCACCTGTATACCCATAGAAAATCTGCTTTAGGAAAAGGGAGCACTCATCTGGTGAGTTATATTGTGATTCTTGTATCATATTTTACCATCTATGTTTTCATTGTTTATGTTTTTTATGGATTTTTAAAACTGAAAATATTGATGGATAGCACCTTAAAGGGATATGGAGGGTTTCTGGATTTTACTAGGTTTGCAATATAGCTATGTATTTATTTGCTTTTTTATTTATATTATTTTTTTTACTGCCTAAAATCAAACAAATAATTCAAATAGTATACGTCTGACCACTTCAGCATATGCAGACAAAGCAGCAAGCTGCAGCATGTTTCCCAGATAGGAGTCATGGTCCCAGATAGGCTAATGTTATAATCTTATACACGGTTAGTATATTAGCATTGCATTTCTAATCCCTGAACATTTTATCTCCTTGATGGATGGTAGTTAACCTTTTTATTATTGCAAGATTTATGTTGCTGTTAATAGTACCTTAATAAATCATATATCCTAGCATTGTTAGTTTAATTAATCTATTAAATACTGCTAGATTAAACTATAAAGTGACATCTTAGTTCTAAGTATCATCTGTGGCATGAGTGTAGTACCAAGTAGTGCCAGAAAGATCAAGAGCAATGCCACTATTGATCTACAGCACCAGTGTGTGTGTATATGTATATATATATATATATATATATATATATATATATATATATACATATACACACACACACACATTTCTATATTTCTATTTTTATCGTTATATATATTCACATTTGAATAGCTAAAAATAAGTTAAAAACAAATTTCCTGCTCAGAATTCCTAGAAATTCAGTGATTGCACTGCCCCCTGGGAAACTGGGCAGGGACATGTAAATGAGCCCACAATGCATTTTCCCTCTTTAATCTAAATACCAATATATATATACTAGCGACTTGCCCGTCAAAAAATTACGATCAATAAAAGAAAGTGCTGAAATGCTGTGATGTGAGTGTACTGTGTGCCTCAAGTAACTAAATTCCTCAAAAAGCAGAAATGTACATGACATAAAATAAGAAAAAGTGAAATCACCAAAAATAAAAAATGTACATTACAGAACCAAAAAAAGAAACCTAAGTGACCAAAAATAAAAAAAGGAACATTACAGAAAATAAAAAAAGACATTACAACCTACCCGTCACTACAATTTTTTTTTTTAAATGACACAGCTGAAAATGAAATTCATATAATACATACATATAATACAATACAACACAATTAAATAAAATAAAATAAAATACAATTAAATAAAATACAATATAACCCTATGTAATATACATGCCACTATCTACTATACATGCCACTATCTACTATACATGCCACTATCTAATATAAATGCCACTATGTAATATACATGCCACTATATAATGTAATATACATCCCACTATGTAATATACAATACTATCTAATAATACATCCCCCACCTATGTAATATACAATACATGCTATCTATCTATATATATATATATATATATATATATATATATATATATATATATATATATATATATATATATAGCTACCCTAATTGTAAGGTACAATAAAATAATTAAGACCACTTACCTTTGAGAAGTTTCTTCAGATCAGCAACCTACGGTAAAAAAGATTCCAAAAATTAATACAACACGTTCACATGAAATACCTAAACATTGTAAACATTGTAAACATTGTAAACATTCTAAATATTCTAAATATTGTAAATATTATACTCACCTTTCCAGCATGTCCCGTTCCAGCATGTCACATCCTCCATGTTCCGTCCACCATGTTCCGTCGGCCATCTTTGCGTGTTGTCCGACGCTAATGACCTTCCTATGGAGTGTTCCAGAGTAAAATTGGCAATGGCGGCTTCTGATTGGCTGAAAAGGCTATCTATCAAATTCAGCCAATGAGAAGACTCCATTTGTGAACCAATTAAAAAAGTATACACCCCAAAATACAACGCTTATTGGATAACACACCTTTCAATCTTTATTTGAACCAATCCTAAGGCTTTATTGCCATCAGCCAATCACAATGGAATATACCCCCACATACTGATTGGTGAAGACATCTGCGCCTTCCCATTGGCTGTAATATTGATTGATTTTAACAGTAGCCAATGAGAATGCGCAAATCCTTCACCAATCAGTACAGGAGCGTGTATTCCATTGTGATTGGCTATATTCAGTGCAACCAATCAGAATGCGCAGAGGCTCCAACCAATCATCCTGTGGGGGTGTATTCCATTGTGATTGGCTAAAGGCATCTGAGTCTTGTGATTGGTTTAAATAAAGATTGATAGGTGCATTATCCAATCAGAGTGGGATTTTAGGGTGTATCCCTTTCTGATTGACTCACACATTGGCGCCTCCTGATTGGGTGAATTTGATAGACAGCGTTTTCGACCAATCAGAAGGCGCCATTGCTTATTTTCTTCCGGAAAATTCTCCTAGAGCCTCATTAGCGTGGGGGATGTCCGGGAGTGCGGATGTAAGTATATATCTATTTTTTTTTTACAGGGCGTGGCAAAAGAGGATCCAGAGGAGGCCGGAGACATCGCGGGGAGGTAAGTATAATGTAGATTATGTTTATTTTATTTTGATGTATGTGTATTAATGTTGTGTTTTTTTTAACAGGTGCCGCGCCGGAGAAGGATTTAAAGAATGCCGGACGTGACATGGCGGAAAGGTGAGTAGAATATTTATAATGTATAGAATGTATAGAATGTATAGAATGTATAAAATGTATAGAATGTCTATACTGTTTATTTTATAAGTGTAAACGTGTTGCACTAATTTTTTGTAATTTTTTTTTTCGTAGGTGGCTGATCGCAATGGACATCTGCAAAGGTAAGTGGTCTTAATTTTTTTATTTTAGCTTAGACTTAGATTAGTTAATATATAGATAGCATTTATTGTATGTTAGCTAGGGGTTTTATATAGATAGCATAGGATGGATTGTATATTAAGTTGTGTTATTTATTTAGATAGATTGGGAATGTATTATTATATAAATAGGATGTATATTAGATTATGCTATTTATTTAGATAGATTGGGTATGTATTATTATATAGATAGGATGTATATTAGATTATGGTATTTATTTAGATAGATTGGGAATATATTATTATATAGATAGGATGTACAGGATATTAGATTATGCTATTTATTTAGATATATTGTGTAATGTATATTAGATAGTGGTATATTGTATTGTAATTGTATGTAATTGTATTGTAATTGTATGTATTTGTATTATATGTATTTCCTTTTCAGGTGTGTATTTTTTTTTTTTCTGTAGGGAGGGGGGGTTGTAATGTTTTTTTTTTCTCTAATGTTCCTTTTTTTATTTTTTGTGACTTAGGTTTTTTTATTTTGTGTAATGTAGTTTATTTTTTGTGAGTTAATTTTTTATTTCATGTAATGCAGATTTTTTTTTGTTAATTTAGGCTTTTTTATTTTCTGTAATTAGAGTGGTGGGGGTTAATAGGGGGTAGGTAGTGCAGATGTTAATAGGTTAGTGTAGAGGGTGTTTAGTTGATCTGTAATGTTTTATTGGGGGTGGTATAGTGCAGTATAGTTTTTATACTTAGTGTCATGATGGTCCTTGAGGACCATCATGGCACTTATGTGGTTAATGTAGTGTTGCAACAGGCCCATAATGATGTTAATATACCCTTATGGGACTGATGGGGTTAAATAGAGGCTTATGGGGGTCTGTATTGCCCCCATAAGTGACAGGGTTAATGAAGGGCTTATGGGGGTCTGTATTGACCCCCATGAGTGACAGGCTTAATGAAGGGATTATGGAGGTCTCTATTGACCCCCATGAGTGACAGGGTTAATGAGGGTTTTATGGGGGTCTGTATTGACCCCCATGATTGACAGTGTGACAGTGTATTTTTTTTTTCTTTTACAACGGGTCCTTTAAGGACCTTTACGGTCCTTTAAGGACCTGTAACGCAGGAATTTTTAATTTTGATTGCAGCGGGGGTCCCCGATCGCGTGCAATCGGGACCCCCACTGCGATGGTTAATGTGGGGTTAATGCAGGGCTCGGAGCTTATCTCGGATCCCCTGCGGTTAATCCAGGTTTCCGATCTTATCTCGGATCCCTTCTTGGGTAAGTTGTAGGTGGCTGAGCGGTCCTGGGTCTTTGAGCCTCGTTTTCATTTTTTTCGTCGGCCATTTTTTCTTTCGCTTAGGGGTTTTTGTGTGTGTGAACTCGGGAAATTGTACTTAAATGGAGGTGTAACTTCAGTTTCAGAGGTCCTGGGTGCCACCCCCCCTTGCTATGGTAAGCTTTTTATGTTGTTTTTGTGAGTATTTGGTGTGTTTTGACTGTTTTTAGGTGCGCGCAGTTCCGCCATTTGTGGTGCGTGTGGGTGTTTGTTACGTTAAGGTTGGTTCTGAGGTTAATGCAGGTTTCCGAGGTGTGCCTCGTTTTCGTTTATTTCGGCTGCCATTTTTTTCTCTTGCTTAGTGGATTTTCGTGTGTTTGAACTCGGAAATTTGGACTTAAATGGAGGTGTAACTTCACTTTCAGAGGTCCTGGGTGCCCCTCTTGCTATGGGAAAGCTTTTTATGTTGTTTTTGTGAGTATTTGGTGTGTTTTCACTGTTTGTAGTGGCGCGCGGGTCAGCCGTTATAGTGGGATTCTTAGTGCGTGTCGGTGTCTGTTACGTTAAGGTTGCCTCATTCCCTAAGTGCTTTGCGAGGACCCGCATTGCAAATGCGGCCCCTCGCTTCACGAGGACCCGCATTTGCGGAAGTGAGGGCCTCAGTTGCTGTCATGGAGCACCTTCGGCGCTCCATGCCAGCAACTGAGGCCCTCGTCCGCGGTGTGTGTGTAACCGGTGTGAGGCGCTTTTGAGATTTTTTTTTGTTACATATGAGGCTTTTGCTCTTCTGTGCACTTTCGGTGCTCATCGCAAGCCTCTCCCCCCTTGTACTTCAACTTTCCTGCTTTGCAATGAATACCTTCGGTGCGCATCGCGACCCCACGATGAGCGGCTGTGGCGCTCATCTCGTGGCTTACAATATGCACTTTTGGCGTTCATTGTAAGCCTCTCCTGCTCACAGTGTTTAGCGCGTGGCTCATTGAGAGCCTCTACTCCCGCCTACTGTACGGGCCGCGCATTGCAGGGTTCGTTAACCTGCAAGTTTTGTGCTTGGGAATTCCATGTATCTCTTTCCACCCCCCCCCCCCCCCATCCCTTCCCTGTGTCTTTCTCCTCTGTGTGTCTGCTGAGTGTTTGAATGGCGTGCGCTGACTGGCGTTGGTTTTATTTTCAAAAGCCTGCGTGCCTGGCGTTCTTCGTGTAAGTGTTACTATCTTCACTGCCGTATATTTTCTAAGTCCCACGTGTCTGGCGCTCCTTCATTTTCATCCTATTTCATAATTTTTACAATTTTTGGCCGCCATTTTTTCCTTGCTTAGCCGATATTAATTTGGCAGTTTTTTTAGGTTTTTAGAGTTACGCGCTTGAAACAATTGTGGCCGTTAAATTAGCAAACTGCTTTCCTCATGATCAGTGGCAAAGTGCTACCTTTTTCAGCGGCTATCACATCCATCGACATGAGTGCCTTCTGTGCTCATGTCTATGGTGTTTTAAAGTCCTCTATGCCTTGGGATGCAGCCTAAGTCCTGCGCCACTGGTGATGAGCACTACAATGAGCACCTTTGGAGCTCATTGCAGCCTAAATCCTGCGTGCCTCAATTGCTCGCTTCGCAAGGGACGCAAAAGAGTGACCAACATCGCAAACAGAAAGTAACCAGTAGTTAAGAGTTCCTTTCTACTGCTTAAAGATGTAACTGCCAGCAATATGCCTGTTATTTTAATGGGAAATGTATGTATTTTATGTAGTAAAGAAGATGTAGTATCTTGGGAGAACATCGGGTGTAATTGTTATGTTATTTTTTTCCCTTTCTTTTTCTCTTATTTTGACACCAGCCTTTGTGTAACTAGGAGACGGAGAGAACGGGGAGGGGGGGGGGGGGGGTGCTAGGAGGTCTAAGGATAGAGATAAATTTGAAATAAATTAACGTTCAGATGTAATTTAAGATAATGTCCCTAAATATAAAGGAGTTAAATAGGCCTTTCAAAAGACATACAACAATGCATCTTCTGCAAAGAGAATAAACAGATATTTTCTTTGCCCAAGAAACACATGGGTTAGTCAATAAGGAACCAAGACTACCTAAATCTGTCTATAGTAAGATAATAACGGCTTCATATAAAACTAAAGCTAGAGGAGTAGTAATCATGTTCAATGACTATTTCTATTAAAGAGGAATTGGTCCAGACTGATACACAGGGGAGGTTTATTATCTGGATTGGTACAATAAACTATGAAACATATACGTTGATTAATCTGTATGCTCCAAACCAGAACCAAGCCCTTTTCCTTAAGAAAATACTAAAATCTATTACAACTATATAAAAAGGTTATCTTGTTATAGCCTGGGACCTGAACATGTGTCATGATGCAAGTCTTGATAGAACTTCACATATAATGGTGGAGCCAGATAGTGAAACATAGAAGAGAGCATGTAAGTTTAGCCAGATTTTGACACAGTATGATCTATTTGATGGATGAAGGGTTCTGCTTTCCTCAGAAAAAGATTACGCATTTTATTCATGCAGACACCAAACCTATACCCAAATTGATTATTTTCTGACAGATCAAAAGACCTTAGATAGAATACTCAAAATAAACATTGTTCCAATAAGCTGGTCAGATCACGCATGTATAAAGATGATTTTGAATAAGCCCAAAGAACTTTATAGTATTCAGAGATTTAGAATAGATCCAACTCGATTTTGAACTCCACAAGCCACCAAAGAAATAAAATTAGAAATTGAAGCCTTATTAAATAAAAACACAAATTCAGTATACTCAAAGATAGTACTTTGGAATGCCCATAAGGCTTTGATGAGAGGTTACCTTATTTACAGATTGGCAGCTAGAAACAGAGCTAGATGGGAATCTCTAAGAGATAGGCATATAAAGCTATAAAATTTAAATAAAGAGAACAAGATAGCCCCCTCTAAACAATCGCAGGATAATATTGTTTCCTTTAAGTTAAGTATAAATAAAATACTACAAAATCATATAGATAACAAACTGCAGCATTTTCGACAGAAACCATATCATTTAGCAAATAGGTCAGGTAGTTTTTTGGCTAATCAGTTAAAAGGGAGCAATAAACTGAAAATAATTGAGGCATTAAAAGACTCTCATGCTATAGTTAGCCCTAGTGAGATTGGTAAATGTACTATAGCACACTTTAATATTTAGTAGAAAATATAAACTTAAAGAAACCATTAAAAGACATGATAAGAACTTTCCTATCCAAGCTGGAATTACCTAAGCTATCTGAAGACCAGCTGGGTTCTTTGGGAAAATAAATCACAGATAAAGAAGTTGAGGAATGTATAGACTCGCTTAGGTCAGAGAAGGCAGCTGGCCTGGATGGCTTCCCTAATCTTTATTACGAGATTTTTGCACCATCAATAATAGTTCACCTAAAAAAAAATTGTAATGAAATTAAAACTAAAGGGAAAGCCCTGATTGAAACATTGGAAACAGACATCGTCCTAATACCCAAAGCAGGTAAAGATCAAACAGATATTAAGAACTACAGGCCCATATCATTGCTAAATTGTAATATAGAAATATATGCAAGAGAATTGGCCATGAGGCTAAATCCCATGATGGCCACTTTGGTGAAAAATGACCAAACTTGATTTATCATAAAAAGACAGGGAGTCAAAAATATTAGGAAATTAATAGACATTCTGGAATTCGTAAAATAAAAAATAATACCAGCAATTGCCCTATCGCTAGACCTCGAGAAAGCATTCAATAGGGTTAATTGTGACTATATGGAGTGTGTGCTGGAGAAGTACGGGTTTGGGCCGTTTGGCTATATCTCGATTAAGGTCTTATTCACAGAAGTATACGCTTATGTCTCCAGCAGAGGATTTAAATCTGAGAACTTCAGAATTAGCAATGGGACAAGACAGGGGTGTGCTTTGTCACCCCTTGTATGTGTTCGCATGATAGAACCTCTGGCGGAAAGTATAAGAATGGAAATATAACAACGAAAGTCACATTGTTCGCAGATGATGTGGTTATAACTTTGTCAAAACCAGTTCAATCACTGACTAGTTTGCTCCCGGTATTAAAAGAATATAGTAATATTTTGTACTACAGATTAAACAAAATCACAAATTATGACGTTAGGTTTATAATCAGGAGTTAAGAATGAGTTAAGAGACATTTACAAGTTTGATTTGAGGCAAAATAGGTTAACTCACTTAGGCAATTATTTCACTCCTAATGTAACTTGTGAAAGTAAACTTTAATAAACTATTTAAACAGATCTCTCCACTGGTGCAAGCTTGGAATAAATTGAATCTTACATGGATGGGCAAGATTGCTACTGTTTAAATGGTTATCTTGCCCAAAATTACATATTTGTTGAGGAATATATCACTCAATGTACTGAAATATATAGTGAGACTATTTCAAAAGAATTTTTTTTTTTTTTATGTTGAGTGGAAAAAAGTCTCGTATAGGAAGGGAAGTGTTAGACAGAGGATTCAAGAGAGGAGGTTTGGCCACACCCAACCTTGCAGATTATTGTGAAGCTATACATTTAGTCCATTTCATAACCTTGAAATTACAGGAGATGGAACTGGTATATTGGAATATTGAGAGAGCTCTGGTTGGAGAATTAAACCTTCAATCCCTAATTTGGTCAACAGACCTGGATAAACCTATAATAGACTCCCATTGGTGACTGCAATTAAGACCTGGCGAGATATGTCCAGAAATGGCATCTAGCATCTTTTCCATCTCCAATCGCGCTAATCCGGGCCATTAATACTCCTTTAACCTGAGGTTTACTATAATAATCAGCATCAGAAGGAAAGTTTTGTTTTGGCAGATTTTTATAGGAGCGATAGATTTAGATCCGTAGAGCATATGAAGTTAAGATACAGCCTTCCCCAGGACAAATGGCTTCATCTCTTGTCATGGAAGCAGTAAATAAAAAAATCCAATTATGCATTATACCAAGCAAGAGTACTGACTAACTTTCAAAAAAACATATAGTATAGATCAAGCTTCTTCAATTTCGAAATACTACAAACCTATTAGAGATATCAAAGACAAAAACAAGACAATTGGCATACAGAAGTGGGAAGAGGAATTTTCCTTATACTGGAGGAAAATGGCTTGGAGCATTCACAAATATAGATAGATGGGTTAGTTGTGTCTCCCTTAAAGATACAGGGAGTGCAGAATTATTAGGCAAGTTGCATTTTTGAGGATTAATTTTATTATTGAACAACAACCATGTTCTCAATGAACCCAAAAAACTCATTAATATCAAAGCTGAATATTTTTGGAAGTAGTTTTTAGTTTGTTTTTAGTTTTAGCTATTTTAGGGGGATATCTGTGTGTGCAGGTGACTATTACTGTGCATAATTATTAGGCAACTTAACAAAAAACAAATATATACCCATTTCAATTATTTATTTTTACCAGTGAAACCAATATAACATCTCAACATTCACAAATATACATTTCTGACATTCAAAAACAAAACAAAAACAAATCAGTGACCAATATAGCCACCTTTCTTTGCAAGGACACTCAAAAGCCTGCCATCCATGGATTCTGTCAGTGTTTTGATCTGTTCACCATCAACATTGCGTGCAGCAGCAACCACAGCCTCCCAGACACTGTTCAGAGAGGTGTACTGTTTTCCCTCCTTGTAAATCTCACATTTGATGATGGACCACAGGTTCTCAATGGGGTTCAGATCAGGTGAACAAGGAGGCCATGTCATTAGATTTTCTTCTTTTATACCCTTTCTTGCCAGCCACGCTGTGGAGTACTTGGACGCGTGTGATGGAGCATTGTGCTGCATGAAAATCATGTTTTTTCTTGAAGGATGCAGACTTCTTCCTGTACCACTGCTTGAAGAAGGTGTCTTCCAGGAACTGGCAGTAGGACTGGGAGTTGAGCTTGACTCCATCCTCAACCCGAAAGGGCCCCACAAGCTCATCTTTGATGATACCAGCCCAAACCAGTACTCCACCTCCACCTTGCTGGCGTCTGAGTCGGAGTGGAGCTCTCTGCCCTTTACCAATCCAGCCACGGGCCCATCCATCTGGCCCATCAAGACTCACTCTCATTTCATCAGTCCATAAAACCTTAGAAAAATCAGTCTTGAGATATTTCTTGGCCCAGTCTTGACGTTTCAGCTTGTGTGTCTTGTTCAGTGGTGGTCGTCTTTCAGCCTTTCTTACCTTGGCCATGTCTCTGAGTATTGCACACCTTGTGCTTTTGGGCACTCCAGTGATGTTGCAGCTCTGAAATATGGCCAAACTGGTGGCAAGTGGCATCGTGGCAGCTGCACGCTTGACTTTTCTCAGTTCATGGGCAGTTATTTTGCGCCTTGGTTTTTCCACACGCTTCTTGCGACCCTGTTGACTATTTTGAATGAAACGCTTGATTGTTCGATGATCACGCTTCAGAAGCTTTGCAATTTTAAGAATGCTGCATCCCTCTGCAAGATATCTCACTATTTTTGACTTTTCTGAGCCTGTCAAGTCCTTCTTTTGACCCATTTTGCCAAAGGAAAGGAAGTTGCCTAATAATTATGCACACCTGATATAGGGTGTTGATGTCATTAGACCACACCCCTTCTCATTACAGAGATGCACATCACCTAATATGCTTAATTGGTAGTAGGCTTTCGAGCCTATACAGCTTGGAGTAAGACAACATGCATAAAGAGGATGATGTGGTCAAAATACTCATTTGCCTAATAATTCTGCACTCCCTGTATATATTTCAAGCTCTGCCAAAGATGGTACAGTGTCCCTAGTTATATGCTTAAAACAACAACAAAAAAACCCTCTAACTTTTGGAAAGGTTGTCAAAATCTAGGTACTCAAACCCATATGTGGTGGGAGTGTAAACACATTAAAATATGAAGGTCTAAGTGTGCAGAACAACTGTCCGCAATTCTGGGATATGAGATACAACGTACTCCAGACCTGTTTCAGTTTCATTTGACTCCAGGATCTATGAAACCACCTGAAATAGCCTTGACCATAAACATTTTACTTGTAGTCAAATGGCTAATTGTAAGAAGATGGAAAACTTTATGTTTTCCGCAGTGGAATGAAATATAGGCAGCTATGAATTGAAATAGACAAAATGAGGAGGCCTATTTAAAAATAGATCCTGCCTCAAGAAAGAAAATGATGATAAATGGTGACTATGGGAGGGGACTTAGAAAAGGGACAAAACATGATTTGACCCCTTGACCATCATAATCCCTGAATTCCATCTCAACAGTCTTTAAAGTGTTTACTGAGTCTATAGGTGAATACTGGCGTCTTATTCTATTTTTTTTTTCCTTTTTTTTTTGTGTATCTTTTATTTTTCTTAAGTATGCATGGACCATTTGGACGGGATAATGTATTTGTTTATTATGCAATATTTGTTTTAGAACCATGGTATTTGTATTACATTCTATGTTATGTAACAAACGATTGAACACCTACAGTATATGTATTAACTAGCGACTTGCCCGTCAAAAAATTATGACAATTAAATGTGTATGTTTTGAATTCTGTTTTGCACTTAATATAAGTGTGTGACACTTGTAATCTTTTGCTTATATATAAAGAAGTACAATTATTATATTAAAAGTGTTTATTGTTTTAACATGCCACTTGAAGGTGACCAACTGCTAAACCATCTTATTTTAGGAATTTGAACATTTTAATGTAAGAACAGGTCAACATTGTGTGAATAAGTATTGTAAACATGATATAATGTTTTGTAACATGCAACTTGTAGATTAACAACTGCTAAACTACATAGATATTGAATCCAGAGGAAGGCAAACCATAAAAACCCCATTGAAAGCTAGCCAATTGTATAAAAGGGGGGGGGAAATGTAATTCCTTCCATTAATTGGAGAACTGATTACTCCATGGATTAATATTTTCCATGTAATTATACATTTAGATTGTAAAACAAAAGCTCCTCCTCCTCTTAACATTACATTTTAAATATATCCAATGAAACAACTTAGCACACTTTATTCAAAAAATAATAAGATTAGAAACAGTAACTTAATGTAGTAACATTTAAACTTTAATTGTTATAAAATGCAAGCAATGTGTTTTGTGGGGCTAATCATGCTAAACGGCCACTTCCACGAAATTGCAATACAGGGAGTGCAGAATTATTAGGCAAGTTGTATTTTTCAGGATTAATTTTATTATTGAACAACAACCATGTTCTCAATGAACCCAAAAAACTCATTAATATCAAAGCTGAATATTTTTGGAAGTAGTTTTTAGTTTGTTTTTAGTTTTAGCTATTTTAGGGGGATATCTGTGTGTGCAGGTGACTATTACTGTGCATAATTATTAGGCAACTTAACAAAAAACAAATATATACCCATTTCAATTATTTATTTTTACCAGTGAAACCAATATAACATCTCAACATTAACAAATATACATTTCTGACATTCAAAAACAAAACAAAAACAAATCAGTGACCAATATAGCCACCTTTCTTTGCAAGGACACTCAAAAGCCTGCCATCCATGGATTCTGTCAGTGTTTTGATCTGTTCACCATCAACATTGCGTGCAGCAGCAACCACAGCCTCCCAGACACTGTTCAGAGAGGTGTACTGTTTTCCCTCCTTGTAAATCTCACATTTGATGATGGACCACAGGTTCTCAATGGGGTTCAGATCAGGTGAACAAGGAGGCCATGTCATTAGATTTTCTTCTTTTATACCCTTCCTTGCCAGCCACGCTGTGGAGTACTTGGACGCGTGTGATGGAGCATTGTCCTGCATGAAAATCATGTTTTTCTTGAATAATGCAGACTTCTTCCTGTACCACTGCTTGAAGAAGGTGTCTTCCAGGAACTGTCAGTAGGACTGGGAGTTGAGCTTGACTCTATCCTCAACCCGAAAAGGCCCCACAAGCTCATCTTTGATGATACCAGCCCAAACCAGTACTCCACCTCCACCTTGCTGGCGTCTGAGTCGGACTGGAGCTCTATGCCCTTTACCAATCCAGCCACGGGCCCATCCATCTGGCCCATCAAGACTCACTCTCATTTCATCAGTCCATAAAACTTTAGAAAAATCAGTCTTGAGATATTTCTTGGCCCAGTCTTGACGTTTCAGCTTGTGTGTCTTGTTCAGTGGTGGTCGTCTTTCAGCCTTTCTTACCCTGGCCAAGTCTCTGAGTATTGCACACCTTGTGCTTTTGGGCACTCCAGTGATGTTGCAACTCTGAAATATGGCCAAACTGGTGGCAAGTGGCATTGTGGCAGCTGCACGCTTGACTTTTCTCAGTTCATGGGCAGGTATTTTGCGCCTTGGTTTTTCCCTGTTGACTATTTTGAATGAAACGCTTGATTGTTCGATGATCACGCTTCAGAAGCTTTGCAATTTTAAGAGTGCTGCATCCCTCTGCAAGATATCTCACTATTTTTGACTTTTCTGAGCCTGTCAAGTCCTTCTTTTGACCCATTTTGCCAAAGGAAAGGAAGTTGCCTAATAATTATGCACACCTGATATAGGGTGTTGATGTCATTAGACCACACCCCTTCTCATTACAGAGATGCACATCACCTAATATGCTTAATTGGTAGTAGGCTTTCGAGCCTATACAGCTTGGAGTAAGACAACATGCATAAAGAGGATGATGTGGTCAAAATACTCATTATCCTAATAATTCTGCACTCCCTGTATGTTACTTTGTCTTTGCTGGGGGTTTTTTGGTGACCTTTTGTTGTTATCGTTGTAATTCTTGAAAATGGCACATAGAGTTTCCTATCTGAAATAGTGGTCTTCTAAAAAGAGACCACCAGACATAAAAGTTCTTCCGCAGGATATAACCACTGTTCTCTATGGTTTTTGCCATTTTATAGTGTTTTTTAGGGAAACAGTGGTCCTCTAAAAAGAGTCTGTTTTTTTACATGTCTTGTATTGTTATAATTTTTTTAATTTGAATTATAGTACCTCCTAGTAGACAATGTTTTTTTTTTTTAAATGTGGCCATCATCTAATAAATCACCTTGACTTTGTGTGTTTTCCATGTAAACTTTAGTTGCCTCTGGATTCTTGCATCTTGAATATGCAACATACGGTTGGCCGTGTGCAAATAATGTTTTTTCTAAAAAGACACCCACAGATTTCAAAGTGTGTCCTTGTGATTTATTAATGGTCATGGCAAATGCTTTTTGTCAAATCTATTCTTGGTATGAAAACTCTCTCTCCTTTTTGGGTACCAGTTAGAATTTCAGCATGGATGAAATGGTCCTTTAATTATTGAACAATTAATCTGGTCACTTTACATAGGACTTTTTTTGAGTTCATATTTCACAGTAACATGACAATTGCACCTTTCTTGAGCTACAAAATATGCAGTGGCATTCCAGAGGGAGTTAATTAATTCAGTTGAAAAGTTTGTTTGACTTTCTTAGTCATCACCAAGTACAGAATCAGCACTGTGATAATTTTTTTGTGGTGCATTTATTTTATTTTATATATATATATTATATTATATTATTGAGAAGCAATGCATCCTTATTTTTGCATGTTAGTATTACTTTGTTGGCAAGCTCTGCATAGTCCTCGATATTTATTGTATTTTTGAATATAGCTGATATGAGATCCTGTTTGTAAATCATATGAGATGGAATTTGCATGTTATAATCGGGTAAATTTTGTATTCGCTATATTTTTCCATTTTCAATTTTTAATTAGCCAATCATTGAAATAATTTTCTCCTTCTGATCTCATATTTTGTTGTAATTGAAGATGGGTAAATACTTTCCATAGTGTACTTGACTTTACACATGTTTCGACAATGACGGTTCAATTTACATGTACAACAACAGGTAATGTTTGTCTAAAATCTCCACCTAACAACATTACCTTTGCACCAAATGGCAAATCATTATCCATGACTTCACGTTGCAAATGGTCAATACATAGCAGGGCATGGCATGATCATTGTAGCTTCATCTATTATAATTAATTTAGTTTTTAAACATTTTTTTGCTTGCAATGATGTCATTCGAATATCCGACACTGATGTTTCTAGAACGGGAACTGGCAGTTTAAATTCACTATGCACAGTTCTTCCACCTTCTAACAAAAGTGCCGCAATTCCAGGGGTTGCAAATGGCAGTGCTATTTCACCTTGTGCTCAAACCAAACTCATTAATAAATTATACTTATACATTTTTTCCTGATCCGCCAGGTCCATCTAGATAAAAATAACGCTCTTTGAGCATGTCGTCAACGAAGGCATTTTTTATTGCATTAAATGTTTGCAATTGTAATGTATTTAAAGTAGCAAGTCTTTCTTCTGTTCTTTGTCTTTGAAGCTGAGTATCATAGTCTTCAAAGTTTATGTTGTGTATGAGTCCTTAAATCTGGCAGATTAAAAGTTGCACAACTTAATCCATGAGAAAGAAAGACCTCTTGAATTTCAATTAAAGCTTTTAATTGTGCAATAGTCTTCAGACATTTTTGTTTTAAATTTGTCCCACAAAGCTAATGCATTTGGAGCATTTGAGGAGATAGAAATGAATGCAAATTGTTCCCTCATCTGCGTAGCATTTGACACAGTGCTGCTCCTTCTAGACATCTTTCCCATTCTGTATCATCAGCTAGAAAGTTTCTGTGTCACGCAGCTAAATTAAATGATTCATAAACTATGTCAATGACAGTTCTTAACTGTTCAAAACTTTGTGCACCAGGAACATTTAGAAGCAGTAAACGTAAGCACAAACGTTCAAGGTCTCTTGGACTTACAGTGTAAATTCTTGGTATTATTTTATTTCCACAGCTTTTTTGTTTTCGCCATAATCCATTAACGAAAACATAATGGTATTGAATGTCAATATATAACAATTCCCTTGCCTCCAAGTTGTTGTAATTTCATTAAAAACATGCAGTTAGTGTAGTTTGCTGATGCTTACTTTGTGCCAAAGAATTTGTCTCATTTTCAACATGGAAATACACCAAGTGTCTTTGGGGAAAATGTACAGCCAATCGATATACCGCATGTGAGCAATCATGCATTTCAAATTTGAGAAGACGCCACATTGCTTCTGGCGCACTTACATAGCGAGCATCTACATGAGATTCAAGTTCATCATGTAATAACTCACTTTGTTCTGGGTTTTCTGCAACTTTGACCACTACAGTAGCTGCATCATAGCCTTTGTAAATATATTTTTAGACATATTTAATGGATTTTATAGAAGTTCAAGCTTCCAGATCAATGTGTGCATTATACTTCATGAGTAAATGTGGATTGTATGGTACCACATATTTGTTATCTACCTTTTTTCCACGAATAATTGCATTTTGGCTTTCTCTTCTTCTATATAATGGATAGTCATCACAATTAGCATAAGATTTGCCTCTATAATCTTTTGGAAATTCTTTTGTACATTTCTTATTTTTCATACATGGTGACTGTGGATTAATATCTCCACACGGTCCATGAATCATACAATGAGTTACAATCTCATATAGTCTACCATGTATTTCTAGATCTGATAGTTCAGCAATAATCTCTGAATCCATTTTGTCACCAGTATCCAATGTATCTTTCTCTTGAAGGATTATAAGAATATGTGCATGTGGAAGTCCTATTTTTTTAAATTCTATGGCATAAACATAAGCAAGACATTTTCCAAATAACTGAGTTATGGTTATGTCACGTAATAATTAATTTAATTTGATTTTAAAGACTATTGCCACTAAATCTGGTCAATAGAAAGCAGTTTGTCCAATTAGCAGATTCTGTACAATCTCTAGCCATTGTGGATTCCATGTAAATGTAAAAAATAAATCTGGTTTGCCATATTTAGTTACAATAGGAGATCCTTGGAAAGACGACGGTAAAATTATGGCTTTGCCAGCTGGCAGCTCTCTGGTTGTAGCCACTTCAGTGACATAATACCTCAGTCTACAATACTGTTCTACACGTAGTTTATCTTGTTGATATTGATGAAGTTTAAATGATTTGCCTAAACTTGCAAATATGAATCAACGATCCATTGTTGTATCAGTTTTCCTCCACATAAAATGAGATTGAATCCCTCTTGAATGTCAGTTTGAGACACTTTAAATTCAAGCATGGAAATATTATTTCTCACACGTACTTTTGAATTTGGCTAACTGTCAAGGGTTAATTTGGGTTGCCAAACTGGTTCCCATGTGGAAAAAAATATGGGATATGTCATTGGATGCAAATTAGATACTTATATTAATGAAAGATTGATCATCATTTCTGGGATATATTCTAATATCCCTCTGAAATGGTGGTTCTCCCTCATCATTTTGAAAGACCATTGCAACCTCATTTGATGTTGGCAAGTTATAACAGCATGTATCAGTATGGCAATCTCTTTTAAGAACCATATTGACTTTTGGGATTGGTAATTGATGTATTTCTGCATGAATTTGTTGTTCCTTTCCTACTTCTGACAATTTTTTATAGGCATGAGTGTATGGGTTTTGGGCCATAATTTTATCAAGCTCTATAGAACCAATGGGTAAGCATTTTTTATTTTCTGGAAGCTGCATACATTGTTCAACAGCTTCCATTGTATCTAGGACATATAGCTGAGCATTTTTGCTCCCCTTCTTCTGGTTGTAAATGAGGAGTATGATGGCAAATTTGTCCTTGTACTTTGAAACAGTAAGGGCCATGATCTGCCACATTATCAGCTAATGATGCACCCATAAATGCAAAAGATTTGGCATTATTATAGGATCTTATGTTTAATTTGACATTGTTGTAGTTAGGGAAAGAAGGCTCTGTCATAATGCTTTGTAAATATGTTGGGAATTGTTTTTTTGTGACTTTTTGACAGCAACTAACAAACTCACCATCTCTGGGTCTTTCCGGTTTGAAATGATAAGCCCCACAAAACTGACAGACAATATTCATCATACCACAATTATGAACCTCTACTGTTACTGTCTAAATCAACATTATAATTTTTCTCAGATTGTTCTGATACATTTTCTAGATGTTTTTGTTTTTTGGTTGCCTTCTTGGGCTTGGATGTTACTTTCTCAGCTGCTTGTCTTTTGCTTGCGATTCTCTCACGTTCTTTTTCACGTCAATATTATTTTTCCTCCGGCGTCTGTCGATCTTTCCATCTTTGTACACGTTCTCATGTTTGCTGTCTTTTCTGTCCCTCTTTATTTCCGTTTATCCGCCATAGTAATCTGTTTTTTATAAATAGTACATTAGATTTGTATTTTTGTGTTTTTTAAAAGCAACTTTCTTTATTTTGCTTATTTCTTCTGCTATCCAGTATAGTGTTAGTTTTGTTGCAGTGCATTTTATTAAAGGTGCACAGAAAAAATGTTACGTCCCTCTATGTTGTATATGTTATTATAATTTTTTGTGGTATTCTGTTTTTTTTGTGCCATTGTGTAGTTAGAGTTATGGTGTTAGGCTTAGAGGGTTAGTTATATTTCAATGTGTTTTCACATTGGCCCAGACCAAACAGGATATATCCTTCCATTTTGTATGAGTAAGCATTTCTTGTATTGTCCAGTTTGTTGGATGCCACTGTTGTTATTATGGGCTTATGTTCATGGGTTTAGGTTTACAGGATTACTTAGACTACAGTGCATTTTGACATTGGCATACAAAAAACAGGATTGATGCTTCTATTTTGTATGTGTTAACAACATTGGTTGACATATCTTCTTTGGTGACTGGCACTGTTTGCATTATGGTGTTATTCTTGAGGTTTAGTTATATTGCAGTGGTTTTCCACATTGGCACACACCAAACAGGATAAATCCTTCCATTTTGTTTATTTGAACAACATTTGGTGTGCTATCCTGTTTGTTGTGCAGCACTGTTGGCATTAAGGGTTTAGGTTTATGGATAGGCTTAGAGGGTTAGTTAGGTTGCAGTAAGTTTTGACATTGGCGCACACCAAACTGGATAGATGATTTTTGTTTTTTTATACTTTACCTGTTGTGTTCAATTTGTTGTGTAGAAATGACACTGCTGCAAATCTTCCTGAGACACTCTTTAGGCAGTGTCTGTTGAAAATAAGAAACAGAAATGGAAATGTTCAAGTAACTAGCATTTTTTTTTTTTTTTACTAACACCATAGTATTTTTGTTAAGCAAATGTAGTTGTGTGCGTTACCTGTTTGGTGTAATTTCTTTTGTGTAAATGTCAGGAGAGTTTACAGGCTGTGTTACACTGTGCAGTGCTGCAAATCAGCAGAGTCTGTTGGAAATGATATAAATATGCAAATGTTGCAGCAGCATAGATTATTTTTGTAAATGTCCAACATTTTACCCCACAGAAACATTTATCTGTGTTTTAGATCTTCTCTTTACTGGTTTTGTTGAATTTGTTGTGTAAAATGACAGAGGATCCCCTGCTGCCAATCTTCCTGCAACATTCTTCACGCAGTGTCTGGTGAAAATGAGAAATAAAAATGGAAATAATAACTTTTTTTGTTTGTTTGCACTAACAGCATAGTATTTTTGTTAAGCAAATATATTTCTGTATGTTACCTGTTTGGTGTAATTTTTTGTCTGTAAATTTCGGCAGGCTGTGTTACACCTTGCAGTGCTGCAAATATTCAGTGACACTCTGGATAAAGAGTCTGTTGGAAATGATAGAAATATGCAAATGTTGAAATGCAGTATACATATTAATGCTAATTTATTTTGCTAAGAGCATAGATTATTTTTCTAACTGTACAACATTTTACCCCACAGAAGCATTTATCTATGTTTTAAATATTCTCTTCTATCTGATTAATGTTGATATTCACAATTATTTTTTGCTGTTGTAATTATTATTTTATTAATTTTAATAACTTATATATGTTTTCCATCTTACTATAGATAAATAATATATTCTAATTCCTTCTGTACATGAATAATGTTATTGTTTTCAATATTCTATTTAATTTTTTTTATTATTAATTTATTAAGTTATTATTAATCAATTATAGCTTACCTTTTTGGTGTAATTTGCAGTTTTTCAACTTCAAAAGTGATAGGCAAGTTGCTTCAGAAGTAACGCCACCAGTGAAATGTCCAGTCACACTGTTCATCACCTGAGGAGAAATGGAGACATTTCTAGAAAGTCTCCAGTATTTATAGACTGTCAGCTCAAGTAGAAACCGCTAAAACGTAGTGCGCATGCGCAATTCACATTTTATCAGCAATTTTGTGGAAGTTATGTGCTTGGTGTATGCAAACTGGTGTAAATGTTGTATGTGTTATGTGCCTCGCAATATGTTAGTGGGTTGGTGTAAGTTTTGCGAGTTCATTGTTGTTTCTTACATGCTTAGGCCTCGCTTTGTCATTTTTTTTCTCACTTAGGCGATTTTCGTTCATTGAAAAATGCTAAATATGGGTCAAATTAACTTGTAACCTCACTCTTAGGCAACCTGATTGTGCCCCTGTGCTGTGTGTGAGTTTTTTAAGTTCATTCGTGTGATATTTGTGTTTTTGGAGTTCTGCGGTTTGTCCAGTAAATGTGTATTTTTTGAGTCTTCCGTATTTGTAGAGAAGTCCGGACTTTGTGTGGTGTCCGGATTTTGGCAAAGTGTTACGTGTCGTATTTTTTTAAGGCTATTTTTTTTCAAACACCTACGGGTCCCTGCCTAAGTCATACGGGTCGTAGGGATGAGCGCCTATTACGCTCATCTCCACCAGTGCAGGGAGTGCCTTCAGTGCTCCCTGTTTAAGTCATATGGGGTAGTCGGGAAGAGCGCCTTTGAGAGGATTGACTGGGCTTACATATCCGGGATCCTGCTAAAGTTTGGACTGAATGAAGGTATAGTGAGAGGCATTTTAGCACTCTACTCAATCCCGAAAGCACATGTGGCCAATCAGGGCTTTAGATCTCAGCCTTTTAAAATACTAAGAGGGACTAGACAGGGGTGTCCCCCTTTCCCCTCTACTTTTCACCCTATGCATTGAAACACAATCCATAGCCTTAAGAGATAGTCAAAATGTTGTAAAGAGGATCCAATTAGCGGACAACAAATACAAACTAAGCCTATTTGCTGACTACATGGTTACCATCACAGAATCATTAACAAGCCTCCCCAACGTGTTTAATATTGTAGAACAATTTATCAGGATTTCAGGTTTAAAAGTAACCTCCAGTAAAAGTGAAGCACTAAATGTCTCTTTGCAAAAAAAACTATTAACACAATTTTTGTGGGGTTCAACACTATATCAAATACCTAGGTGTCAATATTCCCAGGCAATCTTATTTGTCATACAATGCAAATTACTACATGATTCTGGGATAAAACACATGGGGGCTTGTGGATGAAGGTGAATGGTGGTTATGAAGGAAGAAGCAAAAGAAACAGGGTGTGGGGAAAAGAAGGAATGAACAGCAGGGAAAAGACACATGGGGGTTTGTGGATGAAGGTGAATGGTGGTTATGAAGATAGAAGCAGGGTGGGTTACAGATAAAGCAATCTGGAGGATGATACTAAAACAATGGTCCAGTGTGGGAACAGTAGATGAAGGAAAATACATCTCAGATAATCAATGTTGTTTGCATTTTTCACCACATAGCAAAGGGGTTGTGTTCCTCCTCCAGGACAGAATATTCACTTGGGCAGTTGCATAACATTGATATAATGCAGGGTATCACACTATGTCTTTCATAGACAAAAATAAATTCTTAAAAGATATATATAAATAAATATATATATATATGACTTCTAACAACACAAAACCTCTGGATATAGAATAGTTAAAGTACCTACTCTGGAGATAACAATCTATAGAGATTGTGTGACAAGTTAATTTTGTGTAATTATTGCAAAATAATAGGGGTAAAACATATGAGATTGATAGCTATATACAAAGAAAGATTTCAAGGTTACAAAAAATATATACTATAAGACCATAAGAGAAACTTTAGGGAGACATGAGGATTGACAACCCTGCTCCTGAGAATTTACAGTGTAAAGGAGATGGGGAAGTGACAGAAGAAGGTGAAAGTGTGGTGGACAAAGAATGGCCCAGTCAGCAGGCAATAATCCCTGAAAGCGGTGGCTGTGTGTCCAACAAAGTCTTCCAATATTAAATTTTGTTTGGCATTTGCCACATGTTACAGGTGATTTTGACTCAGTAAAGATGACACAGATCTGATCAAGTCAAGCAGGAGGTATCTTTATTTTCTTTTCCTAGATCTTTATTTTCTTGTACAAGGGAGTATTCAGAGAGTCTCACAAGAGGGCTGTGAAGAGTCCTTTTTCATGGTGAAACCCTGCGACATGAGCTTCCATGAAACCATTCAGACTTTCTTCAGCCTTCACAGAAGTGTAATTAGCGAGGAGCACAAGGTGAGAGGTCCAGTCCACCCTAGGAGACAAAGAAACCTTATTAAGCAACTTCACAAGGACATAATCTCCCAGATCAATATCATGGTTTATCAGACACTCGATGCAGTCTCTTTGCTACCTGCTTATGATGCATAAATTATGCTTAAGAAAATGTCGATGACCAAGGGAATAAAGCACCATGGCAGACAGAGTGAGTATGCACAGAGAGTCTCATGAGAGAGCCGTGAAGAGGTACTTATTCATGGTGAGGGACTTGAGAACATGACACACAGGCTTCCATGAACACATTCTGACTTTCCTTCAGTCTCGACAGAAGATTAATTGGTGAGGAGAACAAGGTGAAGTTCTGTCCACCCTATGAGATAAATAAACCCTATTAAAAGACTTCACAAGGACATATTTATGCATTGGTTTATCAGACGTTTGATGCAGTCTTTCTGTTACCTGATTATGATGCTTAAATTATGCTTATGGAGATGAGGAGGCTGGTTAAGTTGGTGTCAGCTACACGGGTGAATTGCCACTGTTCCCACACTTCAAATCTGATGACCAGGGGGATAATCACAATGACAGACAGAGCGAGTATGCACAGAGAATCTCATGAGAGGGCTGTGAAGAGGTACTTTTTATGGCGAGGGGCTTGAGAAACCTTGACACATGACCTTCCATGAAACCATTCCACCTAGGAGATAAATAAACTTTATTAATAGTTTTTGCAAGGTCATACAAGGACATACTCTCCCAGTTCAAAAGCATGCATTGGTTTATTAGACATTTGAGGCAGTCTCTCTGCTACCTGCTTGTGATGCTTATGTCTATCCTCTCAGCTTCAAATTTGACAGCACAGTTGCATTGGTGAGGAACACAAGGTGAGTTCCAAGTCCATCTAGGAGATAAATAAACTTTATTGAGAGACTTTGCAAGGGCATCATCTCCCAGCTCAATATCATGCATTAATTTATCAGACATGTGAGGTAGTCTTTGCTACCTGCTTATGGTGCTATATAATATCCTAGTTCAATATGATGCATTGCTTTATCATACATGTGTGACAGTCTCTGGACTACCTGCTTATGATGCTTAGGTCTCCTCAGCTTCAACCTTGACAGCAGTTCCATTGGTGAGGAGCACAAGGTGAGTTCCAAGTCCACCTAGGAGATAAATAAACGTTATGAAGAGACTTCACCAAGGATATAATATCCTAGTTCAATATGATGCATTGCTTTATCATACATGTGTGACAGTCTCTGGACTACCTGCTTATGATGCTTAGGTCTCCTCAGCTTCAACCTTGACAGCAGTTCTATTGGTGAGTAGCACAAGGTGAGTTCCATTTCACCTAGGAGATAAAGAAACTTAATTGAGAAACTTTGCAAGGGCTATCTTTCATTTCAATATGATGCATTGGTTTAAAAACACTTGAGGTAGACTCTCTGCTACCTGCTTATGATAATAGAAAATAAGGGTGTATCTGTGATGGGTCATGGAAACATCTGAAAACTAGTAGTACTATAATTTTGTGTCCAGCTTATTCTCTGTCTCTTTTTCATATAGTCAAAGATTTCACTCATTTCTGGAGTTCCGGGTTTTAACGATCAGGCACTAAAAGCCACTGGAATCCATGATTTTATAGTATACTGTTTTTGAAGAACTAGACTAGATAATGGGCAATGTAAATACTGTACCTTTAAATACTATATGTACTGTAACTGGAGTCACAACTTTTGCATTCCCTGCTACTACAACAGGTGGAGAATGAAGAGAAAGAAGATGCACAAAGAAGACAATGGCCGCCCCAATAAAGCATACTTGTATATGATAGGTAATAAATTATAAAGACTGTATGTTGCCCATTTACACATTACCTATGTCTATGTCTTAAAAAAAAGTATATTGGAAATATAGTATTCTTTAATGTTTTTGTACATTAGACATTATTTTTTTTTGTACATTAGAGATTAACTTGCAAATCTTCAGTCCATATATCTATATATTAATTATGTTTTGTGATGTTATCTGTTGTAACATATGATGCTTTCATATGCATATACCAAGGTACTTAATATACTGTAGGTAAATGTTTGGGGGTTGCTGTATATTTTCTTGGAGAAGTTGGCAGTACCTCTGTGGTACTCACTAAAGCAGATCTCCTCACATAATTACTCACAAGGGATTACATACAGAGACAAAATGGCAAAACTCACACATACATTTTATATTACAGTCATAAAACTTCCACTTGAATGAGAAGAAATATGCATTGCAGAGCTGCTTTAATATAACACAGTGAGGTCTGACGAGCTTAGTCTAGAACAAATAAACTGAAGATACCTCTTTACTCACCCCTCTCAGAAGTATCGCCTCAAATATGTAACTGTATTGTTTCTTGTATTTATAATGTGCTACTGCAGAAAGATACAAGTGATACAGTAAATTTATTAGACTTGTGACTATACAATCTTATAAACATTTTTTGTCTATACAATTCAACTAATTACCAATTATCAAGCCTTACCTTTATCTATAGAATCTATCAGCATTCATATGTGCAAGGTAGAGTTGGCTCTTTTAAGGCTTTCCATATTCATGTTTCAAAGGCCATGGGCACACACCTATTCAGTTGCTCATCTGTTGGCAATCCTGATTTGAATGGCTTTGCCTCCCAAACCAGCTCCCTTTATAGGGCTCTGGGCTCTGTGACATCATCTATTATGACACATCTCTGATGTAAGAAGTATTTGTTATCTGGAGGTCCCAGCTCAACCCTGTGTTGTCAGCCATTAGACAACTCATCATACAGTGCTTTAGAAATATCCAAGCCTTCTCCAAAATATAACGTCCAACAAAGGTTCCTTGGTACATAATGAAACAATGTAAAATAAAATAAATGTTAATAAAGCCCCAGGTCCTAATGGAATACATCCAAGGGTACTAAGGTAACTGGGCTCTGTAATAGCAAAACCATTATATCTAATTTTTCAAGATTCACTCAACGCAGGGTCTCTACCAGATAACTGGAGAAAGGCAGAGGTGATAACTATATTGAAGAAGGTAGCAAGAACAAATCCAGGACGACAGCATAGACCTGTAAGCCTCACTTCTGTAGTGGGAAAGCTTTTAGAAGAGTTAATAAGGGATTGTATACAATAACATGTCAATTTAAACAAGATTATAAGTAGGAGACAACATGGAATTATGAAGGATAGGTCATGTCAAACAAACCTAATTAGTTTATATGAAGAGGTTAGTAGAGACTTGGATCAAGGCAACTCAGTGGATGTAGTCTATTTGGACTTTGTAAAGGCTTTTGATACAGTGCCACCTGGGAGACTATTGAGCAAACTAAGGCATACATGAATTGTAATAAATATCTGCTCATGGATTGAGAGCTGGCTTTAAAGACAGGAAGGAAAGGGTTGTTGTAAATGGAACTAATGTGGTAAGTGGGGTTCCTCCGGGTTCAATATTATTAGGTCCTCTCCTCTTTAACATATTTATTCATGACTTAGAAGTAGGATTGTAAAGTATTGTCTCTATTTTTGCTGATGACACGAAGTTGTGCAAGGTAATTAAATCAGATAATGATGATTTCCCTCCAAAGGGATTTACATAAATTAGAGAAATGGGTGACTAAATGGCAAATTAGAGATTTAATGTGAATAAATGTAAAGTTATGCATCTGGGAAGGAAAATAGCCATGGAATATTATAATGGAATATATATTATAATCTTAATGGAGCAAATCTAGGGTTATCAGATATTGAAAGGGATTTGGGAGTACTTGTGGACAACCACCTAGGTAGCAGCGCACAATGTCATACAGAGAAGGGCAACAAAACTAATAAGGGGAATGGAGGAGCTAAGTTATGAAGAAAGACTAACCAAATGAAACGTATTTTCTCTCGAAAAAAGGCGTCTAAGAGGGGATATGATTACCTTATATAAATATATCCAGGGTCAATACAAGGCTTTGTCAAGTGAATTTTTTGTGCCAAGAGATTCAACTGACAAGAGAACATCCTTTGAGGTTAGAAGTAAAAAGATTTCACCTTAAAGAAAGAAAAGGGTTCTTCACAGTATGGGTGGTTAACCTGTGGAATTCTCTACCAAGGGAGGTGGTGACAGCGGATTCGATAGATAACTTTAAAAAGGGATTGGATATATGTTTTTTTTTAAAGGGCATTCAGGACTATCCTGGATAATTGTAGAGGGAGTATTAATCCAGGGAGGAATCCGATCACCAGTATCTAGTATCAGGAAGAAATTTTATATTTTGTTTCCCCTTTTGAGACAATTTTTCTCTGGATCAATTAACAATTAATCTGCATATTGCAGATCAGATGAGATCTAAAAAGTTTGAATTTGATGGACTACAAGTATTTTTCAACCTCAATTACTATGTAACTATGTAACAGACAAATAAGGACAAAAAAGACACGTAAGGACAAAATACATTAAACTAGACAAATCTATGAATGAGATAAAAGGATAGGATTCACTTAATATTCAGCAATTTACTGAATCTAGAAATGATCCCTGGGCATCTACACTTGTTCGCCTCCAACTTTACTTTCTGTTCTACTTTATTTCTTTCTATTATCTTTCTATTCACTGCTTCCTGGCATTTACCTCCACTACATGGGTTGCCTCTAATAACTCCGCAATTAGATGGAAAGGTGAAGAGGAGAATACGCTATACAGGAGAAGTTTGCAAGGCAGGATACAAACGAGTGCAGTAGAGGCAGGAAGGGTTATCAGGTGTCTGGTATTTTACTAGACATCTTTTTCAATATTGTATTTTTAATAATTAAATTTGATAATGGGCAAAATGTTATTAGATATAAATACAGCCTTTACATTTGTGGGTTTTATACCAAATCATTCTAAACTAATGAGCTTTCCATTACTGCTACGGAAATTCTGATGTTCGTAGATGCCACATTCCTGTTGTTTAGATATCAACTTCCTGTGCAATCAGAGTCACCTGTCACCCAAGGAAGATCACCAGAAATCAAACTGGTAGATCCCACAGCAGCATATTTGTACATAAAAGGTAATATATTAGAGGTTGTACTATTTTATCTTCCATTCTAAAAACATTTTGGATATTTTGAAGTGTAGTTCTTTAAAATACTGTATTTTAAATACAGTCACTCCTCACTTAATTACCAAGTTCCGTTTCTACGACTCGGTGGCTTAAGAAATTTGTCGATAACCTAGAAGCCACCCATTACCGATATTTTAAGCATACTGTAATTATACCTGTAGTTGTACAGAACAAACATATACTTTACAACATAGTGTGCAGTTCTAGTACAGCATACAATACTGCAACAGGTCGTAGAGCTGGTTCAAGCAGTCGCTAAAACAGCAAGTCATGAGGAGTGACTGTATTCATATATTCATATACTGTATATGCTGTGTTGAGGAGAACTATGTGGATATTTCTATAGTGTGTAGGTCTGGAGCTGTTATATTAGTGTGGGGGAATCAGTGATTACATATTTATAATGTGAGGGAATTAGTATATGTCTCTCAATAATTTTTTGGTTGGTAAGCTATGGGCACACCCTTTTGGGGATGCTGTGTACATTTCTGTCAATTTCTATCTTGTGTTATTCCTTATAATGTTTTCTGCTGCCCTAAGTGATATATGGACAACTATAAATATGGTCAAATGTTTCTACCCGAGACAAAGTGTTTTCTTATTGAAATATTATTGAAAAGATTGCTGCACTCTTGTATTAATGGGGAAATTTTGTGGGGACCTTGTCATTACAATACCTTGTACTCACTGACATCAAACATCAGCTGTCTGTATGTCACCACCTCTGAGGTGCACATATCTTCTCTGTCTCAGTACTAACTGGTTACCCTGCAAATTAAAGCATGCTCTCTCCTGCTCATCTTTTCATTCTTTTATTATTCCACATATTTGTGAGTGAAATCTGGCGTAAAGAATATAGTAATTTACATGTACTCACTATTTTGCCATCTTTTTCTATGTTCTTCTCATTCTTCTAAACCCACATGAACCTTGCACACACACATACACACACACAGGGCCGGATTACCCATTAGGCCAACTAGGCATCCACCTTGAGGTGGATACTGGCTTAAAAAAATAAATATGCTGCAGTTAATAGATTGAATACTAGGGGATAACCACCATTTCTCATTGCAACACTGCTCCAGCTCCTTCAAGTTGGATGGTTTGCGCTTGTGAACAGCAATCTTTAAGTCTGACCACAGATTTTCTATTGCTTTTACTAGGCCATTCCAACACATTTACATGTTTACCCTTAAATTATTAAAGTGTTGCTTTAGCAGTGTGTTTGGGGTCATTGTCCTGCTGGAAGGTGAACCTCCGTCCTAGCCTCAAATCACGCACAGAGTGGTACAGGTTTTGCTCAAGAATATCCCTGTATTTAGTACCATCCATGTTTCCCTCAACTCTGACCAGTTTCCCAGTACCAGCTTCTGAAAAACATCCCCACAGCAGGATGCTTCCACCACCATGTTTCACCTCGGGGATGGTGTTCTTTGGGTGATGTAATGTGTTGGGTTTGACCCAGACATAGAGTTTTCTTTGATGGCCGAAAAGTTCAATTTTAGTCTAATCAGACCAGAGCACCTTCCTCCATTCATTTTGGGAGTCTCCCACATGCCTTTTCGCAAACTCAAAACATACCATTTAGTATTTTTGCTGAAAGTAATGGCTTTCTTCTGGCCACTATGCCATAAAGCCCAACTGTATAGAGCGTAAGGCTTATTGTCGTCCTATTTACAGATACTCCAGTATCTGCTGTGGCACTGTAGCTCCTCCAGGGTTACCTTAGGTCTCTGTGCTTCCTCTCCGATTAATGCCCTCCTTGCCCGCTCCATGAGTTTTGGTGGGCGGCCGTCTCTTGGCAAGTTTGCTGTTATGCCATGTTATTTCCATTTGGTTATGATAGATTTGATGGTCCTCCTGGGGATCATCAAAGATTTGGATATTTTTTTATAACCTAACCCATTCTTGTACTTCTCAACAACATTGTCCCTTACTTGTTTGGAGAGTTCCTTGGTCTTCATGGCAGTGTTTGATTAGCGGTGCCTCTTGCTTAGGTGTTGCAGGCTCTGGGGCCTTTTAAAAAAAGGTGTTCATATGCAATGACGGATTATGTGACACTTAGATTGTACACAGGTGGACATCATTTCATTAGTTATGTGACTTCTGAAGGTAATTGGCTGCACCAGAGCTTTTTATGGGTTCCATAACAAAGGGGGTGAATACATAGGCACATACCAATTTTCTGTTTTCTATTTCTAAAAAATAGTTTTATGTATATATTTTTCTCATTTCACTTCACCAACTTAGACTATTGTGTTCTGATCCATCACATAAAATTCAGATCAACAAAACATTGAATTTATGCTGTAATGTAACAAAATAGGTAAAACGTTGAGGGGGTGAATACTTTTGCAAGGCACATATATATATATATAATAAATGATTGTTGTGGTGAACTACCTACTCATAATTTCCACAACACAGGCTGAGATCCCGCTCCATGCTGATGATAGCCAGTAAGCTTGAAACAGCTGTACATGGATTGGATACTCAGCCTGTGTTTATTCCAACCTTGGCTTTGCATTAAAGCTGTGAAATACAGCATGCATAAGATTAAAGGAAGACATGTTTGATGATGGCTACAGAATGAAGAGCGAGGCATCTGTGGCCACATTTGTGTGTCCCAGCTCAACTTCCCAGAATGCAGTGTAATAACAGTTTTTCTCTGAACTCTGATCTGGAAGCAGGTTTTTTAACTTGCTTTAGACATTCAAATGTGAACACAGATGTACTTTTTATTTACTATATGTAGTGTATACACATATGGGGCAGCTAAGATACTTGTGCTTTTGGGCGTGTTATATGTTAGAGTCATAATTTTGAATTTTATTCTGGAGGCTATTGGAAGACAATGGAGTGCCTGACAGAGAGGAGCTGCAGAAGTTGAGCGTTGAGTGTGGAAGTTGAGTCTAGAACAAGGGTGTAGGAACTAAAAAAAAATCTGGGGGATACAACGGAAAAACAAATAATATACATATATCTAGGTGTGTGTGTATTGTAAATAAATAGTTAATAAATAGTACATCTGTGTTCACAGTTCAATGTCTAAAACAAGCAGATTATACACAAGCTGAGAATGCCATCCATGTACAGCTGTTTCAAGCTTAATGGCTATAATCAGCGTGGAGTGGGATCCCAGCTTGTGTTGTGGACCTTATGAGTAGGTAGTTCACCACAACAATCATTTAACATATGGTGGGCAAAAGCGTGATAGAAGCCCTTCACTGGACATTAGTACAGTAAACATATAGTACATCTGTGTTCATATTTGAATGTCTAAAACAAGTTAAAAAACCTGCTTACAGTTCAGAATTCCAAGAAAAACAGTTATGCAAGCCACGTCATTAGCATATGCCGGTTCCAACACCAGCTAGAAGCTGGGGCTGCAGGGGAGAGAGAACAGCAGTAGCTCATCACAGGGGATAGGGGGTAATTGGAGAGGGTGAAAAGGGACGAAAAGGATGATGATAAGTGGGTAAGAGGAGGATAAGTGTGAAGGAGACTCAGTGTACTGGGGGTGTTGCAAGCAGGTACTGTGGGTGTTGCGATCCCTGGGGGCTGGCTGCAATACATACATCTATATATAGCCGACCATATGTGAAAGATTGCTGTAGTGAACTACTCTCTACAAAAATCCATTACACAAACCAGGCACTCACCACTCACTGATTATCGGTAGTAACCGTGAAACAGTTCTGTTTGCGTGTAAGTGACCTGGTATGTGAATAATACATCCATTGCTATGCCTAAAACTGTAAAATATAGTAAGGATTAGCTTAAAAGGAGCCATGTATAAAATGGTTAAGGATTACAGAGTGAGCGTGCATTGTGAACTAGTTTGCATGTACCCACCCAGTTTTCCCAGAGTGCAGTTCATCAACTGTATTTCTTAGAAATTTGAGAATGAAATAGGTTTAACAACTTATTTTTTAGACATTCAAATGGAATTTCTAATGTACTATACATTGTCTCTGCTATATTGTGTATACACACACACATATACATATATATATATATACATATACATACATACAGCTATACCTCATTTAACACTGTAGATAGGTTCCAGGCAATGGGAGTGCTAAGCAAAACAGCTCTAAGCAGTTTAACATGGGGAAGATAGGGACAGGGGAACTCATGAAAAAAAAAAAAAAAAAAAACACAATTTTAATAGAAATTTAAACTTTTTTGGACTTCAAAAAAACAGCAAACATAACACTAACACAAACTGTACATTAGCAGAAGTATAGACTTTAAATTATTGATGTTGAAGCTTCTGGGTCATCCTGGATTCTGTTTTCTTTGGAGAAAATAAAAAACTGTTTTATAGTGAATCAGAGCATTAAAAGGGGTCAGGCTGGCAAAAGCAGCGTTATAGCGAGGCGGTGCTATAGAAAATCAGAGCGTTAAAAGGGATCTGGAAGGCAAAAACAGCATTATAGCAGGGTTTAGCATTAAAATGGGTCTGGCAGAAAAAACAGCTCTATAGCGAATCAGCTCTAAACGGGGTAGCTTTAAGCATGGTATACTTGTATATACATTTACACATGCACATCTATAATATTGTGTATATGTATATATATATATATATATATATATATATATATATATATATACAGATCATCTGTATACATATACAGATCCCTGTCCCTGGTCTTTCTCTCCCTCCCTATACCTATGCTTATTCTCTCTCCCCCCCTCCCCCAGTAGCTCCCACTCCCCTCCTCTTCATTTAGCTGATTATCTCTCGTGACTTTGTGAGACCAAGCAGACAGAAGGAGCAGGCGAGGGGCCTTTATAATCTGGGGCGGGGGGGATTTGTTCTCCGTGTTCCACCCGGTTCCTATGCCCCTGATCTCTGGGTTAAACTCCTCATTTCCATGTAAATAATGAGTTGAAACATACCAGATGATCAGTCAAAGCAATGCAATTGAATTAATTAATTAAATTTTATGTATATATATATATATATATATATATATATATATATATATATATATATATATATATGAAACTGAACAGGGGCATGCAAATGAGTCCCCAATACATTTCCCCTCTTTAATCCAATATTTATATATATCCTGCATTTGGTTTAAAATACAAGAATTCTTTGAGTTAAGAGCATTGAACAAATCTCTATTTTTGAAATCATTATTTTTGTTCTTTTTAATTAATGTATAATTATCTTAAAACCATGTTAATTGCACAATATTCATGAACATTTTACATGTTTTGGGAAATATGTCCTAATATACAATAACATTATTATTGCAATAACATCTTAAATAAAATAAAAAATATAACATTAAACCTATATGTAGTAGCTGTACTGCAAGGAATACATAAAGAGCCCAGTGCCACATGAAGAAATAACAACAATAAATCAAAATAAAACAAATTGGGTAATCAATAAAATGGATGCTATCAGATGTTATCCAGAACCAATGTGTTACAAAATTGTTCAACACCACAGGTGATTATTGAAAAAACATCTGTTCCATGTTCAGCTATCTTTAAGTCAGTACTTAGAGGCATACCGTGAACCACAAAACAACCAGATGTCATTAGATAGACTATTCCCTGCAAAGCAATAGCCAGTGAGAAATTCATATCTAAAAGGTTAGTTCAAACTATCATTTTCCTTTGGAGACCATAAAGTAGCTTAGTGAAAAATAAAACCAATGGTTGCATTCCTATTACAAAAATCTGTAATAGCAAAGCTGAAATTCTTCTTGGACAAAATAGTTTTTCCAATATATTTATGAAAAAAATGTTTTCATAATTATTATATTATCACTTCTTGAAACAAAATATCAACAAATACAAATAAAATAAAAGACAATTTATTATTCATCTTTTTTCAATATCAAATGCTCTACTATCATCATCACATATAATCACATATAATAGTTGTCATCACACTTTGCAGCCCTTGCAAAGCGAGGACCGCAACTGAAAACTCGCAGTTTGACAACTCCCCCTGCCCCACTAATGCTCACGATAAGCGACATAGGCGCTCATCGCACCACATCAGCCCCCGACAATACAATGCTTGGCTCGCAGCAAACCCCCCCCCCCCATACTCCCTGCTCCATGTTCTGGTGGCCGGTGGGGGGCGGGGGGTTGCGGGGGTAGTTGTATGCACGTAGAAGCGCCCACGGGAGGCGGCTGCAGCATAACGTGAGGGAGGAGTGGATGAGAAACATAGGAGGGACAGCTGTGGGCTAGACAGACAAAGGGAAGGGAGAGGAGAGAGGAAAGGCAGACACAGCAGAGGGAGAGGAGGGGGAAGAGAGACACGAGGGAGAGAAGGGGGAAGAGAGACACAGGGGAGGGAGAGGAGGGGGAAGAGAGACACAGGGGAGGGAGAGGAGGAGGAAGAGAGACACAGGGGAGGTAGAGGATGGGTGAAGAGAGACACAGGTGAGGGGGAGAGAGACACGAGGGAGAGGAGGGAGAAGAGAGACATGAGGGAGGAGAGAGAGACACAGGGGAGAGGAGGGGGAAGAGAGACACAGGGGAGGGAGAGGAGGGGTGAAGAGAGACACAGGGAAGTGGGAAGAGAGACACGAGGGAGAGGAGGGCGAAGAGAGACACCAGGGAGAGGAGGGAGAAGAGAGACATGAGGGAGAGGAGAGAGACACAGGGGAGGGAGAGGAGGGGGAAGAGAGACACAGGGGAGGGAGGGGAGAAGAGAGACACAGGGGAGAGAGGTGGGGAAGAGACACAGGGGAGGGAGAGGAGGGGAGAAGAGACACGGGAAGGGAGGAAGGGGTAGAGAGAGACAGGGGAGGGAGGAGGGGGAAGAAACAATGGGTAGCGAGAGGAGGGGAGAAGAGACACAGGGGAGGAAGGAGGGGGTAGAGAGACACAGTGGAGGGGGGAGAGAGACACAGGGGAGGGAGAGGAGGGGGGAGAGAGATACAGGGGAGGGAGAGGAGGAGGGGAAGATACACAGGGGAGGGAGAGGAGGGGGAAGAGATACAGAGGAAGGGGGATACAGGGGAGTGAGGAGGGGGGAGAGACAGAGGGGGAAGAGAAACAGGGAAGGCACTCATTGCGAAGCCCGTGATGAGTGCTGATGATGCTCATTGCGAGTCTTGTGATGAGAGCCAAAGGCGCTCATTGTGACGCCCGTGGTGAGCCCCAAAGGCGCTCATCGCAAGGCCAGTAAAGTAGAGGGGGGAGAGGTAAAGGGGTGGAGAGGCTTGCAATGAGCCCTGAAGGCGCTGATTGTGAGGCCTGTTAATGAGTGCCGAAGGTGCTCATCGCGAGACAGGTAAAGTAGAGGGGGAGAAGAGACACAGGGGAGGCTCTCATTGCGAGGCCCGTGATGAGCGCTGATGATGCTCATTGCGAGTCTTGTGATGAGAGCCAAAGGCGCTCATTGCGACGCCCGTGATGAGCACCAAAGGCGCTCATCGCATGGCCAGTAAAGTAGAGGAGGGAGAGGTAAAGGGGGGGAGAGGCTTGCAATGAGCAACGAAGGTGCTCATTGTGAGGCCCGTGATGAGTACCGAAGGTGCTCATCGTGAGACCAGGAAAATTGGGGGGGGAGAGGCTCGCAATGTGAGGCAAATACCATTGGCAGGCTTCAAATTGTATTGCAGTAATTTTTGACGGGCAAGTCACTAGTATAAAATAATCAGTATTGTCTAATAGATATCACTGTTAAAAATGAAAAAAAAAGCTACTTAATATAAATAAAACATGTATATCACTAATGTATATATTTGATGAAAAGTTAAAATGTATTAAGAAAGATAGTTACCATACATATGTCACACATATGGCATACAGGTAGTTCTCCTGTACTTCAAGTAAATGTATTTAAAAAAAATACATTTAGTAATAATTAAAAAAAGTAATCTTTACATTTAGCAGAGAAAAAAGATCAGAGGGGAATTAATACCATTTTTGTCATGGCTTTCTCATAATAATTATATTATCACTTCTTGAAAGAAAATATCAACAAATACAATTAAAATAAAAGACAATTTATTATTCATCTTTTTACAATATCAAATGCTCTAATTTTTAAATACACGAGTGCTTCAGCTAAGGCACTAACATTTTAGGAGTTTGATCATATTACACCTTTGAAAAGATAACCTGCAGAATGGGAAAATCATCTGCAAAAAGCATTAGAAACTAGACACTTGTGCACAGCAATTATTGTGAGAACTTGCAGTCTTAGAGGTATTGCTTGCATTATTAAAAGATGTTTGTCAACGAAGGAACAGACAGCAAATATCAAATGAGAACATGTTTTAAATGTTATAAGCAATAGATTGAAAACACCTTACATGATGGGCATCAGTGCCACAGCAGTATAATGTATTGTTCAAGCTTCTGATCGCAATAGAAAGAATATGTAAACGGAAAGTGCTCACATTCGGGTTTTAAGTGCTATGAATAACAAGGCTAATTACAGCAAAAAGACAATCAAACAATTTAAGGTGCAATCTCGCACAGAGTAGTGGATGAGAATAATAGGAGGGACAGCTGTGGGAAAGACAGACAAAGGGGAGGGAGAGGAGAGGGGAAGAGAGACATAGGGGAGAGACAGGAGGGGGAAGAGACACGAGGGAGAGGAGGGGGAAGAGAGACACAAGTGAGAGGAGGGGAAAGAGAGACACAGGGGAGGCAGAGGAGTGGGGAGAGAGACACAGGAGAGGGAGAGGAGGGAGAAGAGAGACACAGGAGGGAGAGGAGGGGGAGAGAGAAATAGGGGAGGGAGAGGAGGGGGAAGAGAGACACAGGGGAGGGGGAAGAGAGACACAAGGGAGAGGAGGGGGAAGAAAGACACAAGGGAGAGGAGGGGGAGGAGAAACACGACGGAGAGGAGAGAGACACAGGGGAGGGAGAGGAGGGGGGAAGAGCGACACAGGGGAGGGAGGGGAGAAGAGAGACACAGGGGAGAGAGGTGGGGGAAGAGACACAGGGGAGGGAGAGATGGGGAGAAGATACACAGGGGAGGGAGGAGGGGGTAGAGAGAGACAGTGGAGTGGGGAGAGAGACACAGGGGAGGGAGAGGAGGGGGAGGAGAGAGACACAGGGGAGGGAGGGCGCTCAATCCGAGGCCCGTGATGAGCAGCGATTAGGCTCATTGCGAGTCTTGTGATGAGCGTCAAAGGCGCTCATTGCGACGCCCGTGGTGAGCACCAAAGGCGCTCATCGCATGGCCAGTAAAGTAGAGGGGGGAGAGGTAAAGGGGTGGAGAGGCTCACAATGAGCACCGAAGGCGCTGATTGTGAGGCCTGTTAATGAGTGCCGAAGGTGCTCATCTCGAGACCGGTAAAGTAGAGGGGGAGAAGAGACACAGGGGAGGCACTCATTGCGAGGCCCGTGATGAGCGCTGATGATGCTCATTGCGAGTCTTGTGATTAGAGCCAAAGGCGCTCATTGCGACGCCCGTGATGAGCACCAAAGGCGCTCATCGCATGGCCAGTAAAGTAGAGGGGGGAGAGGTAAAGGGGTGGAGAGGCTCGCAATGAGCACCGAAGGTGCTCATTGTGAGGCCCGTGATGAGTGCCGAAGGTGCTCATCGTGAGACCAGAAAAGTAGAGGGGGAGAGGCTCGCAATGTGAGGCAAATACCATTGCCAGGCTTAAAAATGTTATTGCCGTCATTTGACGGGCAAGTCACTAGTATAAAATAATCAGTATTGTCTAATATATATCACAGTTAAAAAAATAAATAAATGCTACTTAATATAAATAAAACATGTATATCACTAATGCATATATTTGATGAAGAGTTAAAATATATTAAGAAAGATAGTTACCATACATATGTCACACATATGGCATACGGGTAGTTTTCCTGTACTTCAAGTAAATGTTGTATTTTAAAAAATAAGTTTAGTAATAATTAAAAAAGTAATCTTTACATTTAGCAGAGAAAAAAGATCAGAGAGGAATTAATCCCATTTTTGTCATAGCTTTTTCCCCACCATTTGCCAGTGCTCAGTAAGGGCCTCATTCTATTATCGGCCGTAAATCGGCCGTAAGGCTGAGATTCCTTGCAGGGGTTCTGTTAACTCGCAATTCAATTATACGGCCCTGCAAGGATCTCCTCTTACGGCCGGCCGCATATCTTGAAACCGGCCGTAAACTCTGAAATCTAAAAACTCAAAAATAAATTCAAGCCTGCACTGTACAGCTCTGTAAATGCTAAGGATCATATTGGGGGACATGAGGATTAAAAGTAACCCACTCTCAAGCTTGCACATCAGCCCAAACCCGAGTTCAGATTAACTCTTTATTTTCCGGCTGCGGCGTGGGCGGGTCTGAGGTGCTCCAAGCACTCTGGACTTTTTATATGTATATTTTACGTATATTAAAAAAAAAATATTTTACGGATTTGAGTATAGGGTAATTATGTGCTATTTTTGCTAACACCGAATATCACTTTATAGACTCTGCAAAGTGCAGGATGGCTTTATTTGGGCTATTTTATGTGCTTAATTGGTGCTAGCGGGACCTCTTTCCTGCAAGTAAGCTGCGGCTCGTTTTTAGCCTTGCAGAGAGGTTTCCCGAAGCAATTGAATTGCAAATAGGATTTTCTTACGGACGATTTCCTTGCGGCCGTTTTAGATCAAAGGATTTCCTCCGGCGCGAGCGGCCGCAAGAGATAGCAAGGCACCGGCCGCAAGCCTGACGGAATCCCCGGCCGGAGGGGAATAGAATAGCAGAATAGCTTGCAGCCGGTCCTTGCGGCCCCGCAACGGCTGCGGCCGATAATAGAATGAGGCCCTATCATAATGGGGTATTGAGTAATCTAAAGGGACATACAGCCCTAACATTATTCTCAAAAAAATATTCTTTATTCACCATTAGCAAAATGTAAAAGCCCCTCTCAAAATAAATTTCCCTAGTGATATTTTCTTGTGCTTCCAGTACGGATTTCAATGTAGCTCTTAGATCGTTTTTTACACTGCTGAAGGTCCATGATAAGGTTTTGACTCTCTTCTTCCTGGATGACCTTTCCAGGAAAAATAGGAAGCCAGTTAGAAAAAAATTATATACATCTACTGTATTGTTCCTTTCTATCAGTCTATGTATTTTTTATGCTTTGTTGTTGTTGTCCAGTCTTTTAGTCGTGTCTGAATCTCGGTGATCATATGGATGCGGCACTCCAGGGACATTTTTTGTCTGGCTGTCCTTATCCACATGTTTTTTTCAAAAGATACTGGAGTGCTAGTTCCTTCTCCAGTGAACCGCAATTTGTCTGACCTCTCTGCTATGACCTGCCCATCTTGGGTGACCCTACCTGGTATAACTCACAGCTTCAGTGTGTAACATAAGCCCCTTCACTACAGCAAGGTAGATATCTAGAGGGGGCTTTTTTCATCCTTACTCCTCCTCAAATTATCCCTCTGCTATTTTGACCCAAGTTGAGCAGTCTTATACCAAAAAGGATGGGTATTAAAAGTATATTTATGTGTATGAATAGGTTGTGAATTTGTGGGCAGGTGCTCTTCCTCTTGAGACTATACGAGAATGCTACAGAAACAGATGAAGAAATATTCCTGTTGCAAAAAAAATGTTATGTTTGGCAAAAAAAAATTATATCACCATTGTATCACGATTGAATGTGATTGAGTTGAGTGCCCTAGTAGCTCAGGATCGCAAAATTGGAAGCCCATAGGTCTTAGTACAATGGAGGGGCAACCCTGCTGCAGGATCTCCACATCATCCCCTTGCTGCAGGGGACACAATCGGGACCCCTGCAGCATTCACAATTATAAACGTTCTGCCCAATGCCGCGGGGATTCTTTAAGGAACCCTGTGGCACTTAAAGTTATTGGGACCCCGTAGTGTCCCCACATTAACCCTTGCAGCAGGGGTCCAGATCGGGCCCCTGCTGCATTTAAACATTTTACTTTCCTGCCACTGGTCCTATAGTCTCTTAGCTTTCTCTTAAAATGGCTTAGGACAAAAAAGCTGCTCATTTGTGTGTCTAAGTCCTTTGTGTGAGTCAGTGAGTGTCCTGTTTCATTGTCATAAATATACTAAAATCTCCACCCTCTATCAACATTCCAATCTAGTCAAGTTTCTTTCATCCAATAGGAAATATTGATGATGTCAGAGCTACACCAAAGCGTTATGGGATATGAATCACAGTGACACTAGATGACACTCCTGTTCCATAACATCTAAACTCCTAAATAACCACATTCCTAATTTAATCTGTTTTTACCTTACATTATTAAATAAAAGTACTATTAACAGTTTAATGTAGAAACATTTTTTATACATTAAAGATACATTTATTAAATGGGAAAATGATACCATTCCAGAGAGACTTATCTCTATATACTTATTTCTATTTTATCTATGGGAATTCAGGGAGTATCTTCTGAATTATAAAACTAATCTCTAAAGATTAGTTAGGGAATGTTGAAGTAATGTCCCTAGCAGAGAACAAATAACAATTGTTTGTTTGTTTTAGCCACAACACTGAAGCTTCTTTTTAACACCAAAAAAAAAAATCCAGATGTACATATACTTCTATATGTATATAACAAATAATATATAAGAATATTATATTATAATAATAAAAAAATGTGATGACACAAATATGCCATGAGATATTTATGGCACATTACATGGCATTCTGACATCATCTCAATACTGGACTTCCAATTCTTCCATTCAATGGTGAAATGCTTGGCAGGAAGCTTGATGAAACCATTAATAGAGAAGTGGCTACTTCTCACGTAATACTTCCCATTAAATTTAAATCCATACAGTAAACAGTATACAGAGGCAGAATACATTAGCATTGCAGAATCTAAGATTCCTATTCTTAGTGGTGCTCAAACAAATATGTTCAAGATAAAAAAAGTATTGTAGCTTTCAAAGATCCTGAATCAGTGGCTGTATCTTATGAAACCATGTCTCCCCAAGCTATTACCATGGGGCCCTGTACATAAAAAAAGCCTTAAGCTTTTAAGGGTGCAGTTCACAAAGGAATCATCCAAGAAATACCCCACTAAAAGCTATTACAAGTAATAAACTGACGTCTGTTCTTGTCACATAATTTAAATGGTGAATAGAGAAAGATCAAATAGAATCCTAAACATCAGAAAATTTGAGCTGGAATTGTAGTTGTGAATAATACCTTATGTTCTTCTAGGGGACAGAGACAGTGTGTTTTGTCTACAAAATCAAAAGAATATGTAATGTTATCTGAACAATCATCATGGACCATGCACATGCCTTCCATCTAGAAATGGATCACAGTGTTTTTACCAATATATTAGTGCTTTGAATAGCAAAACTGAAAATATTCCATTATCTGGACAATACATGTATACTACATCAGAATCAAGATTTTTTTATTTTATTTGTTAAAGCATGTTATTGTTTTGCCTTTCAAAGCATGGACTGATTATCAGTCAAGCCATGTGAGAAGTTTACTAAATCTGATATCAATGATGCCATAAGGCAGGGGTGGGCAAGAGGGGCCACATACATGCTTGGATTTGATGATATCCCTGCTGCACACAGGTGAGTCAATCACTTCTTCAGCCATCCTGATTGACTCACCTGTGCACAGAAAGGAAATCTTCAAATCCAGGCATGTATGTGTCCCTCCAGGACCGAACTTGCTCTCCCACCCCTGCCCTAAGCTCATTCAATTGCTACATTTTATAGATCCGGGCTCGCAAATGCCGAACTCAAGCTACATTGATATTCATTTGCTTTCTGTTTGCGTGCTCCGATCAGGTTATGTGCTGTGAGCTACTTTCCATTGCGATTCTGCTAATTGCAAATGACTTCCCTCAAAGACTTTGATCTTTCACGGCCACAAGAGTTGCGGCCACAAAAAATCCCTAATTGCTATTCAATTGCTCCAATTCACCCTTCCGTCAAGCCTGTAAATGGTTTAACGCGAACCACAGGTTACTTGTACCAAGGAGGTGTCGCAAAGGGCTTACTTGCAAATTATAGCACTTATTAATCAAATAAAAAAGCAATACTGTACTTTTATTCATTGTGAAAGTGATTTTAGGTCTTAGAATTAATAGCACAACATTCCCCAACTCTCAAATCGGCATAAATAAATAGTTTATTTCATGTTAAATTTTCATCCTAAAGTCCTACGGGCTTCAACCTCCAAGCCCATAGGACTTTCATATCCAACCTCCAAATTTCATTGAAGTCCTAAGGGCTTGAATAACGAGTTACGGGCTTGGAGGTCATTCAAACCTGTAGGACTTTGGACAGAAATTAACCATGAAATAAAGTATTGTATTTTGGAGATGTGCACGCTTGAGAATGTTATGCCTTTAATATTAATGTCACCCATTGTGTTCCCCATCATTTACAGTGCTGTCTTGAATTTATATTTCCATTTACAGCGCTTCGAGTTTGCAGGCTTGAGACACGAGTCATGGCTTTGCTGGTGCGATCCTGTGCAAGCATGCAAAGGCTTACTGCCAATAGCATGGTTTGCTATTAGCGGGAAAGAGGACTGATTTGCGTTGCGGGCCAATTAAATAGCAGCGTAAACTTAGAGCTACTCGAGGACGTAACTCAATCACAGGAAATTGTCTATTTGCGATCAAGTTACATCCCGCACTTGAATGAGGCCCTTAGTCTTGAAAATTAGGTTATAGTATGTAGACAGTTCATATTTCAGCCTTTTCTGCTCTGTCAGGAATGCAATAGTCTACAGGTAATGTTCACAAAAACCTGTGTAATGTTTAAGACCCTGGCCCCTATTTAATTGTCCAAATCCCAAATCCGTAGGCCTATAATTGAGCCTGTAAATGTTACTGATATTCAATTGGCTTCTTTTAGCTACTCGCATTTAAATTGCAAATTACAGGCTCAAAAGCACTTTGTCTTCATTGATGTTTCAAGCCCACAAATCTAACCAGTGCTAAAGATGCAAAATCGATATTCATTTACAAGAATTAAACAAGCCCGCAATTGCCTTAAAACCTGTAAATGGCCAATGTATCAAAAAATTATGCGGGTACTAGACAGGACTCGCAAGTGGGTTAAACACCTGTTCCTAACAATGCAAAAGCAAATAAGCACACACTACTGTACTTACAAATACTGGGAAAGCAATGAAAGGCATTACAATTAATTGCACAACAGCCCCAATCTTACAAATTTGCAATAAAAAATATTGTTTTTTTATGTTTTCTTTCCATGTTACATCAATCCCGAGAATCAAGGAGTTAATACATATCATGGAACCCGCATGGACTACATTTCTGATTGCATATCGGACTTCTAAACAATAATTAATTGTAATATAAACTCCATGTTTTACTGATGGCATGATGACGGTCTCAGTTACTATTGGTTCTGTCTAAATTGTAACTTACAGCCTTATTAAATTGCAATTCGGCAAATTGAGAAGGGCTCTATATAAGCATAGAGCATATTTTTTTACCAAAGTTTTTAGTTAGTGAAATTCTATCCAAAAGCAAAGTCTTCACTAACTAAAAACTTCTGTAAAAAAATATGCCATGTGCTTAAATAGAGCCTTTTTCAATTTGCTGTATTGCAATTTAATAAGGCTGTTAAGGTCTTGCTTAATTGTTTAATTGATCATCATCATGACCTGAAAGGCTACGGGCTTCCAGTTGAATAGGGGCCCATGTCTTCTCATTATGCCCCCTTGTGGTAATATTATATTGCAGTATACATTTAAAAAATTAAACACAAAAAATAGGCAATTGCGTGGGGAAGTATTCATTATATATCACTGTGTTCAATTTGCTCTGGTAAAAAGTAACATGTTGTTTGCAACCGCTTTGATGCCTTAGTACATTTCTGCCTTAATTAGAATTAGAAAAGGTTTACAAATTACCATGAAATATTCAAATTGCTTTGACAATAGACTTGACTGTTAAATAAGTGTAAGTTTATTATATTCTTATTGCATAGTATTTTTTTATATAAATTGTGTTAAATTGCAAGAATTACACAACAACCTATAGTGCCTGTAAAGAGTCTGTGACATCCCTATTCAAACATGCATAATTTTAATTTTAATTGCAGACAAATTTCTAAGAGCCTCATTCAATTCCGAGTTGACCAATTGAATAGGGCTCTATATAAGCACATACAAAAAAATGTCACCAAACTTTTTAGTTACTGAACTTCTATCCAAAACCAAGGTTTTCACTAACTAAAAACTTCTGTCAAAAAAATATGTTATGTGCTTATATAGAGCCCTATTCAATTGACAAATTTCAAATTGAATGAGGACCTAAATGTGTGCAGAATAATCAGGTCTTGTCAACCTTGATCACTTAAACGGACATGAAATAAAGAGCATGTTTAAATCATTACAGATGATGTTTGTTTGTATGAAAAATGATAACTAAAGCCTGGTTAAACTTAATTGAAACAAAACAGAAAAAAACACAGGATATACTTTAGTCTATAGATCTCACTGGCAGACTCATGCAGCTATATAGCTGTTCATTGTCTGATAGAGGCAAGGTCCCAAGAGCAGTTAGACATTTTAATCATTTTAATCTGTTCTAGGTCCTTCATTTGAAAAAAGAAACCACACTGATAAATTTTAAATTACCGTCTTTTAGTAGGACATTTTTTTCCCCAAACCCATGAAAACTTACAGTAAAATGTGAATATTTACCTTCACCTTACCCTGGCCTGCCACTGTTGTTGAGTCTGTCTTTGATTCTGTGTCTGTGATTTCTATCTTGTCTTGGATTATCACTACTACTACTACTCTGGATACATTTCATGTTAAGAAACGTAATCTTACTTTGCAATTTATTTAAAGTGGAGTTTTGTTTGTATGTCAAATCTAGAAATGATTATTTATTCATTTAATAAATTAATAATATACTGTCATTAATAATGCCATATTAATAAAAAAGCTTGCACCTTAGTCAAGAAATGTCATAGAAATGTAAGCAGCTTTATATACTGTACAATGTATATACATAGTAGAAAAAAATAAGCTATTAATAAAGCACTCTGCGTAAAACCTTAAAATGTCAAAACCAAATACAGTTTATTCATAGATACATTTGAATTATTTGCATTTCAGTTATATAGCATTTTAGACGTATACAGTGAAAAATAAATTGTATCTTAACCTTAAATTAGGAACTGGATTTCCTTTTTAAATTATAGTATGTTTTAATAAAATCAGATTTCCATTGAAATATTTCCTAAGGTCATATACCCTTTATAATATGCATAATTATACAAGCACGGTGGCATTTTTAAACATTCATGCAGAAGGGCATTCCTCACTAATTGGTTGCCCTGTTTTGAGCTTGCTACCTACCTAATGTACACTGAAGGGCCTATGAGGATGAATTAATACATTCAAACACCACACTCTAAACAAAATTAACACACAAAGCATAAACACACTAAACAATAGAATTAACTTCCTCCCACCACTCCATAAATATTATTCTCTTTCGGCTGCAGGGAAAGAGTTAATATAATTATAAATGTATGTGGCTGGGATTAAGAGATCCTCTTCTAATAAACAATAATTTGGGTTCCCTTGTGATCCACTCTATTATCAGGATACCTTTTGTCCTTCTTCTTCATATAGCTGGTGTTTTGGAGTGTGGGCATTAATTCATTGATCTCTCCTTATAGCCCTACATCTCACTGTTCCCTTCTGTGATTTGGCTGATCCATATGTCAGAAATGGGTAACTCTAAGGGTGTACTCTATTCAGCTATCAATAAACCAAATGGGGGTAAACACACATGGTTGTTGTTGTCCAGAGAGTCAAAAATCTGCCCAATTTTTTCCGGTAATATGCTGGGAGAGGAGGACATACAATCCCACCCTGTCTCACTTTAATGTATTTATTCTACACTATACATACAAAACGTGTGTAAGGCTTAGTGGCAGAGCTACATTAGGGCACAGTGTTCTTCTTGGATTCACTAATATCAAAAATATTGTGAGAATTTAATTTCCTTCATTATTATTATTATTATTATTATTATTTTATTTATATCGCGCCAACATATTCCGTAGCGCTGTACATGGCAAAAAACAAACTTAACACCTTAAAGAATGGAGGGCCCTGTTTTTGAGCATATAATCAAATGTACATAGTGCTTGTTTCCAAGACACGGACACACAAATGAGAAACTCGCAAACTTACAATCTAAGGGTTTAGGTGTGATACAAGAGGGTGACAAATACAAAAATGGCAACGTGAATGCAATTTGTTTAATCAATTGGAGGGGTCTGTGAGCTGTACTGTAGATTGTGGGTGGGAGTGTTTTTAAGCTGTGGAGTGTGCAGATTGGCTGAAATGTCAGCAAATCAGAAGCAACTAAAGTATCTTTAGAAGAAAGGTATAAGGTATAAGGCCAACATCCATCATTATGTTAGTTTAGATTATTTTTTATACATTTTTAGAGCACAGTGTTTTTGAACTTGGCCTTTTCTACATGACCTTTTCACAAAAGAGAAGACCTGAGGCTCTTCAACTCTTTCATTTGCCCAAATAGAATCAAAAGTCTACAAGGAACATTGATGTGTCAGATAAGTAGGTCCAGAAAGAGGATTGAGAGCTTCAACTGACAAAGCTGGACTGTGAAAGGTACTGTATTAATTAACTAATTATTATTATTTTTTTAACACATATTTGTATTTACTTGTAGCTCTTTTTATGTTATCTTTAACTTTTATTTAGATTCTTTTCTGAAATGTTAGTGTTATGAATTTAATGTCACTTTTTTAGGTGATTGAGTTGTATTTTATGGACCATGAGGATGTATATGAGCCCCCATGGTGCTTAGGGCCATTGTTTTGACCTTAAGGGCACCCATGAATAATAGAATAATATGGATTTTAGAGCATGAATATCCATATTGACATCTTTGCTAATTTATACTATGACCTACTCTATACCAAATGGGATAGGATTGAAGGTGAAGTCACTACAGGTAAAGGGTATTTTAAATCCAACTACATACAATTTTATATGGATTAAGCCAAGCAGGGAAGGGTAGAACATTTAGCAATAATTACAGTCTTTACGTGTATTTGTAAGGCTATGAAAAGCCCTAGCGAGTGATCCAAACACATGTTATATTTCGGTCCATAGTGAATGGTTGCAAATCTTTGATAAATATATATATGTATCATAATATTATTATTATTGTTTATTTTTAATGCGCCAACATATTCTGTAGAGCTATACATGGGTTACGATCAAGGCAAAACAATAGCAGTATTCACATGATGCAAAGGATGGAAGGCCCAGTCTTTGAGCTTAGAATCCAGTGTCCAGAGTGCTTTCCCCATAGCACCTTGCAAGATTGAAAGGGTTTGTGTGAGGTACAGGAGTGTGAAAGATAAGTTGTGCAAGTTAAGGTGGAAGGTGGTAGGCTTCTTTAAACAGATCTGTTTTTAGAGAGGATTTGAAGGTTTTGATACAAGGAAATAGTCTAGTGGAGAGAGGCAAGAAGTTGCAGAGAATTGGGGCAGCACGAGAAAAGTCCTGAAGGCAGAAATGAGAGGAGGTGATGAGAGGTGGAAAGAAGAAGGTCATTAGCAGAACGAAGAGGGAGGGTGCGGTATTTGTCGATGAGGGCAGAGATATAAGAAGGTGTGCTGTTGTTGAGGGCTTTGTAAGTTAGGGTCATGATTTTAAATTTTATTCTGGAGGGAACAGGAAGCCAGTGGAGTGAGTGACAGAGAGGAGTTGCAGACACCGCGTATGATTTTTCGCAATCTTATGGTTCAATAAGTGTATGCTGTCCTCTTTTTCTTAATAAGGTATAATACATATTTAAATTGTCATTCTTATAAAGTAACCCATGTAATAATTGGTGCAATACATCATATACACAAATTACTGGCAACATTTTTTTCCTTAAGATATCTACTTTCATATTTAATGTAGCCTCCAGATGCTGTAGCTATTTCTGTGGTTGCACTACACAAATAATAATCAAATCAACTTCAGATGAACATACAGCATTTTATAATTTAAAGGATCACTTTTTTCCTTTAAATGATCTAATCTTGATAATCGACTAAATGTTTAGAAAGTAAAAAAATACTAGTTTTAGATGCAACATTCCTACAGGGCAGACAAAAATATCTGCTCTGCATTCAGTCACCTCAGGAAATAGATCAGCAGAAATCAAAATGGCACATTACATTGCAGCAGAATTACATTCATTAAATAGGCACTATATAATTTGCCTATTTGCTTCACTATTTTCAAAATAGTATATGTATATATGACTACAGTGGTCCTGTAAATATCATGACATTACATGTATGCATGATTTTTTAGCCTAAAACATTATTGAGTTAAAATATTATAATTCAAAAATGCTTAATCTGCTTTTTTCTATATAATTAGATGAACTGCATAGCAGCCTTTGAAATTTAGTATGAAGGGTCATTAATCATTGTGAGATTTATCAGAAGAATGACTGTCATATTTTGTTAATGACAATATATGCAATTGATTTGTCAAATCAATAGATTTGAGCACAGATTTTTCTTTTACTAATTTGATGATTTAGGTGCTAATTACTGAAAGATCTGGCTCTGAGACCTTTGCATTTTAAGTGATGGAGTTATTATTATTTCAGCATGTTTTTACACCATTTTGAATAATTTTATCTTGAAGGATGAATACTAACCAGATTTGGAAAGTGAAATGTAATAAAGCTTCTATTTGTTTTTCAGTATATACAGTGTAATGATTAGGCATTTAAGGTATTATTACCAAAGCTTATAGGCTGAAATAACTAATAAATACAGGATTTTAATAAAACATTTTTTTAAAATAAAAACAGTTTGTTTAAAAGAACATGGAAATATTTTTTTCTGTGTTGCCTCAGAAAGAGGTATTTGATGTCATAGTGTGTTTTCTTTTTTTTTTTTAAAAGATGCCAGAGCACAAAAAACAATTTAGACGTTTAATTGCATTTAGGGACTTGTCCTTTGTCAGCCAATGAGATTTACAGACTGAAGTATGCTCTCTATCTCCTGTTAGTTCAACAATGTTATTTTTTACATGCAAAAAGGTTTAAAATGTGCTTTTTTAAATGGTTGAAAAAAAGGTTGTGTGGTATGTGTTACAAATTATTGATTCAGAGTTAGTTAAGTGTCTGAGGTTCTGGTGTTTGTTGGAGCCTGAGAAGCAACACATTACCTCAAACTTGTTAATGAAGATTACTGAAAAGTGTGGAAAGGAAACTACATTCTTCCTCCTATCTAAAAGAGCTCAATATAATGAAAAAATATAAACGTTTGAAACATTTGAGGTAGAGAAAGAGCCATAACACTAGATGTTTGCATCCAGGGATGACAGAAACATAAAACAAGACATGGACCTATGTGCCCTCTCTCTCTCTGTGTGCCCTCTCTCTCTCTCTGTACACTCTGTTCCCTCTCCCCCTGTGCGCATGCACGAATACTAAGCAGCCGCACATGCGCATATACTAAGCAACCTTGCATGTGCAACTTCTGCTCGCATGCATGGTTGCTAAACTTAACAGTACTGCTGTGAACTCCGCTCAGGTGTTACATACAAGTTTCAAATTATTATAGTGGATATAGGTAGCATTGGGACATGTCTTCCTAGGCAATGTGGTTTTCTGACATATATAAACCTCACGAGTACTGGGTTATGCGTTACCCGAGATGTTGTCTAATAAACGGAAATAATAATACATTATCATAATTTCTAGTTACACATATGTTGATATCGGACCGTGAATTGTCAAAGAATGTTGAAATTTCATCCTTTTCAAGTGATTTTTGGTGCTATGCTGTCACTTTAACAGCTGCAGTGGCACTCAGCAAAGGTTTTAAAATCCTTTACAAGTAGTCTTTGGCACTGTTTTGCAGTTATGGCACTGCCCTGGTTTGCGAGTGATCTATAAAAATAGTATTAGCATAAGGTTTTGGTGTAAAAGTCTCACTGAGTAACTCATAATCTTTTGTCAGTGCCAAAATCAATGGAGATTTGTGCAGTGCTTTTTGGCTTTGTCTTGTAACAGTCACTCGTAGTAGTTCTCTTGCAGTGTTTTGGGGATGGTGGAAAAGCATAGCTAGGAAGGATTTTCTTTGTTACTACGGCACTCGTAAGTGTTATTGCAGGGATTAGCATAGGGCCCATAGTTTGCTGACAGTTGCATATATATGAGGGATGCATTCACCTTTCTGTAGGAGCATGGCTTGTAGTTTACCTTATATTGTTAATTTCTGACCATGTGTGGGAGAATGGGGAATATAGAAAATAGCCGGCCATTTTACTCTTCCTTATCTCCTCACCTCTCCCTTCATTGATCAATAAGAAAAGCACATAAGCTAAGACTCCAGGTTAACAGGAAGTGCTGAAGCCAGACAAAATGGAAATGTTTCATAAACAAAAATAATCTTTAAAAAATAAGACTTTTTAAATATGTTTATGGCTTACACAGTTGATAAGATTGTTTATTTATTTGTTACATACTTCATAAATTTGCTCTTCCTACAGTGGTATTTTAAATTGGCAAGTTATTATTATGCACTTATTTTCAGCATGTCTTTATTAAACATCTAAGAGTAGTATGATGATAAAAAAGAACCAATACTGTGTCAGAGAAAATAATGCTTTCAGGAAGTGCTTATTTACCAAATAGGTAACATTTTATATAACCACAAAGTTTTTCTCTGTCCAGTAAACACACTATAATATTGTTGATTTTGCACACAATAGAAACATGACTAATCTTCAAAAAACATCAGCAGTTGCTGGGAATTCATATAGACACTTTTATACTAAATAACATTTACTCTGCACTCCCTTCAATCTAATGAAGGTTTAAACTTTAAAGCAACACACTACAATCAGAACCACTTGCAAATATCAGCTTAATTGACAATGGGACTTAACCCCCCATTCAGACCCCTGACAACATAATTTATCTACACAGATGCCTTGTATAGAGGTACAGGTGCAATTTACTTGTACTCACAGCTAAACCATGCTACAGCTCATTCTTAACTTTACATTTTTATATTTCAGGGTTTTTCATCTGAAAATAGTGATAGCATTCAGTAGCTGAATCAATATATCTTGGATATATATTTCCACCTTTTTTCACAACATACTATTTAGGGCCAGGGTGGGACTCCCCTGATTCCCACAGCCTCAGGGTACGAAAGTGTATGTGATGATAGGGGACTTTTCAAGTACAGTCTAATTGTTTTCCCTGGTTACCATTAAAGAGACAAAAAGGACTATGTTAACTGTTCATCTGGAATGTCGTGCTTTGCCTCACTAATTGATGTAGTTTGTTAAACTGTGCATTTTAACCCATTGTGCTTTCACTATTATTAATGTTTACTAATTGGGAGATAAAGGGGTACTAAAGAAATCTGGGCTACCCTATTCTTACTGGCCTATAATTACTTTGTATCCTGAACCTTGGCTGCAATCATATGAAAAGGAGATTGAAGAACAGGATTTGATCTGCATCCTGAACTGATGCTACTATTCTAGAAGAAGGAGAAAGATGAACATCTGTAAGTACAATTGACCTCCCTAGCCCAGTGAAGAACAGATTGTACCAAGTATCCTGAGCCTGTGTTTTTGATGCTCCTGCTGATTATCCTGGTATGAAAGCCAGCCATCAAGAAGCCCTTCCCTCTCACTATCCAGAAGAAGAATTCCTGTAGCTGAAGGCAGGAGTGTTTGTGGTAAAGCATAAAGCAGACTCCCCTTCTCTGGATTGTGACAACTACAGTATAGGCATACGTATTACATAACAATTTCATTCTTGAAGCTCTAAACACAGAGCAGCTTTATTAACTTTAAAACAAGGTCTGCACAGTCCAAACTTCTGGGCATTCTTGATCTCTTGATCTACCAGCACAACCTGCTTTCCACAGGGGGAAACATTGGACCATGACATTGCTTTTTGTTACACTGCAGTGCAAGCAGGCGTACTAACTTAAATAATAGTTGTCAAACTCTACATTCAGGTTTGTAATGTATAGCTTTGAAAACAAAATTCTTTTAACTAGCAACTTGTAAATGGTTTGTCAATTTCTGAATGGCAAAAACCTATTTTCACTAATTTTAAGACAAAATCACCATATTTGTAGATACTATTTAAATGTTCAATGAAACAATTAAAATGTACACACAGACAAACAATCTTCAAAAGCTGTAAAATGTGTTTTGTTCAAACATTGCAAAATATTTATGGAATATAGGGACATACTTATCAATTAGGTATAAAAGTGGGACAAAAAGTACAGTTAAATATCCTAACTTCCTGTGCTTCCTATATGAACTACATATACAATAGAGTTAAAGTTTATCCTGTCATTATAAATAGGCAATATATGATGAAGATGTATTATGTTTAATATATTAAGTTTTAACTCTATTTAATTCCACTGTTATACCCATTTTTATAAAAATAATCCAAAGATTCTTCAGTCTTTAGTTTTTTTCATGATTTTCTTATGTCCAATTAGTTTAACATTTATTTTAAGATAGATTGTCTTTATCCATTAAAATGGATATAAATATTTATCTAGCTTCAATTAAAAAAAATGAAATGTTATTCAAGTTGTATTAGGAACATTTAAAATAACTTATTATAGAATCTGTGTTTTTTTGCTGCTTGTCATGCCCAGAAGGGCCCCTACTGAACTCTTTGGACTATGGACTATTATGCATAACAGATATTGCTAAATATCTTAATGGACATGAAAGTTACTATGGAAGGTGCCAAATTGTTTGTATGGGCGACGTTTACAGAAATTATGTTTTTGTAGAATGTGCTTTGTGCTAGTGACTTGCTAAATATTATTTGTTGAAGAGATGTATTTCATAAATGAGTTAGCAGCATTTATAAGTAATACAACATAATTCAGCAATATTTCAACAATAATAATTTTGCAAATAGTGTCTCCATACTAGGACCACTAAAACTATTGTGTTGCCGCTGGGGACTGATTACCATTGGGCTAACACCTGGTAAAATATTAAAGGGCACAACAAGTACATGCAACCTATCATGAGTATGTGTTCTTTCAACTGAACAAAACCTCATTCAAAGTAATACTTAGCTATTTACTATTATTTGTTTCTGAATTTTCTAATTGTTGAATAGCCTTTACAGTGTTTTCATTTATAGTATCCCTAGCATATCCTTACTGATTGCAAGATATGTCACTGACAGGTGTGTAGGATAACATAAAATAGAAGTTCAGCTGTGTTATCTAGTCCTCCACTGTGTATCACATATTATAATTGCGAAACTGTGATTCGGTGTCATGCTTTGCGACAAATCACAGTTTGACAACCGTTCCAATCTCATAGCTGATCGGGGCAAAGAGCGATGCTAGCCACACATACGCACAGCGAAGAGTGGCATTAGCCGCACATGCGAAATGCACAGCGTTAACCGTACATGCGCAATGCGCAGTGTAACAGGAGGGGGAAGAGACACAGTGGAGGGAGGGGCGAGAGAGACACAGTGGAGGGAGGGGGAAAGAGACACAGGGAAGGGAGAGACACAGGGGAGGGGAGAAGAGACACAGGGGAGGGGGGAAGAGACACAAGGCAGGGAGAGGTGGGGAAAAGACACAGGAGGGAGAGAGACACAGGTGAGGGAGAAGAGGGGGAGAGACACAGGGGAGTGAGAGGAGGGGAAAGAGACAGGGGAGTGAAAGGAGGGGGGAGAGACACAGGCGGGAGAGGAGGGGGAAGAGACACAGGGGAGAGAAGGGAGGGGGAAGAGACATGAGGGGGGAAAGAGACACAGGGGAATGGAAAAGAGACACAGCCTTGCATGCGCAATGCACGGCGTAAGAAGAGGGGGAAGAGACACAGAGGAGGGAGAGGGGGGAAAGAGACACAGGGGAGAGGGAAAGACACAGGGGAGGGGGAAAGAGACAAAGGGGAGGGGGAAAGAGACACAGGGGAGGGAGAAAGAGACACAAGGGAGGGAGAGGTGGGGAAAAGACACAGGAGGGAGAGAGACAAAGGGGAGGGAGAAGAGGGGAAGAGACACAGAGGAGGGAGATGGGGGAAAGAGACACAGGGGAGGGGAAAAGAGACACAGGGGAGGGGAAAAGAGACACAGGGGAGGGGGAAAGAGACACAGGGGAGGGGGAAAGAAACACAGGAGAGGTGGAAAGAGATACAGGGGAGGAGGAAGAGGGGAAGAGACACAGAGGAGGGAGAGGGGGGAAAGAGACACAGGGGAGGGGAAAAGAGACACAGGGGAGGGGGAAAGAGACACAGGGGAGGGGGAAAGAGACACAGGGGAGGGGGAAAGAGATACAGGGGAGGGGGGAAAGAGAAACAGGGGAGGGGAAGAGACACAGGGGAGACACAGGGGAGGGGGAAGAGACATAGTGGATGAGGAAATAGATACAGGGGATGGGGAAGAGACACAGGGCAGGGAGAGGTGGGGAAAAGACACAGGAGGGAGAGAGACACAGGTGAGAGAGAAGAGGGGGAGAGACACAGGGGAGTGAGAGGAGGGGAAAGAGACAGGGGAGTGAAAGGAGGGGGAGAGACACAGGGGGGAGAGGAGGGGGAAGAGACACAGGGGAGAGAAGGGAGGGGGAAGAGACATGAGGGGGGAAAGAGACACAGGGGAATGAAAAAGAGACACAGCCTTGCATGCGCAATGCACGGTGTAAGAAGAGGGGGAAGAGACACAGAGGAGGGAGAGGGGGGAAAGAGACACAGGGGAGGGGAAAGACACAGGGGAGGGGGAAAGAGACAAAGGGGAGGGGGAAAGAGACACAGGGGAGGGAGAAAGAGACACAAGGGAGGGAGAGGTGGGGAAAAGACACAGGAGGGAGAGAGACAAAGGGGAGGGAGAAGAGGGGAAGAGACACAGAGGAGGGAGAGGGGGAAAGACACAGTGGAGGGGAAAAGAGACACAGGGGAGGGGAAAAGAGACACAGGGGAGGGGGAAAGAGACACAGGGGAGGGGGAAAGAAACACAGGAGAGGTGGAAAGAGATACAGGGGAGGGAGAAGAGGGGAAGAGACACAGAGGAGGGAGAGGGGGGAAAAAGACACAGGGGAGGGGGAAAGAGACACAGGGGAGGGGGAAAGAGACACAGGGGAGGGGGAAAGAGATACAGGGGAGGGGAAAAGAGAAACAGGGGAGGGGAAGAGACACAGGGGAGACACAGGGGAGGGGGAAGAGACATAGTGGAGGGAGAAATAGATACAGGGGATGGGGAAGAGACACAGGGTAGGGAGAGGTGGGGAAAAGACACAGGAGGGAGAGAGACACAGGTGAGGGAGAAGAGGGGGAGAGACACAGGGGAGTGAGAGGAGGGGAAAGAGACAGGGGAGTGAAAGGAGGGGGGAGAGACACAGGGGGGGAGAGGAGGGGGAAGAGACACAGGGGAGAGAAGGGAGGGGGAAGAGACATGAGGGGGGAAAGAGACACAGGGGAATGGAAAAGAGACACAGCCTTGCATGCGCAATGCACAGCGTAAGAAGAGGGGGAAGAGACACAGAGGAGGGAGAGGGGGAAAGAGACACAGGGGAGGGGGAAAGACACAGGGGAGGGGGAAAGAGACAAAGGGGAGGGGGAAAGAGACACAGGGGAGGGAGAAAGAGACACAAGGGAGGGAGAGGTGGGGAAAAGACACAGGAGGGAGAGAGACAAAGGGGAGGGAGAAGAGGGGAAGAGACACAGAGGAGGGAGAGGGGGGAAAGAGACACAGGGGAGGGGAAAAGAGACACAGGGGAGGGGAAAAGAGACACAGGGGAGGGGGAAAGAGACACAGGGGAGGGGGAAAGAAACACAGGAGAGGTGGAAAGAGATACAGGGGAGGGGGAAGAGGGGAAGAGACACAAAGGAGGGAGAGGGGGGAAAAAGACACAGGGGAGGGGGAAAGAGACACAGGGGAGGGGGGAAGAGACACAGGGGAGGCGGAAAGAGATACAGGGGAGGGGAAAGAGAAACAGGGGAGGGGGAAGAGACACAGGGGAGACACAGGGGAGGGGGAAGAGACATAGGGGAGGGGGAAATAGATACAGGGGATGGGGAAGAGACACAGGGCAGGGAGAGGTGGGGAAAAGACACAGGAGGGAGAGAGACACAGGTGAGGGAGAAGAGGGGGAGAGACACAGGGGAGTGAGAGGAGGGGAAAGAGACAGGGGAGTGAAAGGAGGGGGGAGAGACACAGGGGGGGAGAGGAGGGGGAAGAGACACAGGGGAGAGAAGGGAGGGGGAAGAGACATGAGGGGGGAAAGAGACACAGGGGAATGAAAAAGAGACACAGCCTTGCATGCGCAATGCACGGCGTAAGAAGAGGGGGAAGAGACACAGAGGAGGGAGAGGGGGGAAAGAGACACAGGGGAGTGGGAAAGACACAGGGGAGGGGGAAAGAGACAAAGGGGAGGGGGGAAAGAGACACAGGGGAGGGAGAAAGAGACACAAGGGAGGGAGAGGTGGGGAAAAGACACAGGAGGGAGAGAGACAAAGGGGAGGGAGAAGAGGGGAAGAGACACAGAGGAGGGAGAGGGGGGAAAGAGACACAGGGGAGGGGAAAAGAGACACAGGGGAGGGGAAAAGAGACACAGGGGAGGGTGAAAGAGACACAGGGGAGGGGGAAAGAAACACAGGAGAGGTGGAAAGAGATACAGGGGAAGGGGAAAAGGGGAAGAGACACAGAGGAGGGAGAGGGGGGAAAGAGACACAGGGGAGGGGAAAAGAGACACAGGGGAGGGGGAAAGAGACACATGGGAGGGGGAATGAGACACAGGGGAGGGGGAAAGAGACACAGGGCAGGGGGAAATAGACACAGGAGAGGTGGAAAGAGATACAGGGGAGGGGGAAAGAGAAACCGGCGGAGGGTGAAGAGACACAGGGGAGACACAGGGGAGGGGGAAGAGACATAGGGGAGGGGGAAATAGATACAGGGGATGGAGAAATAGATACAGGGGACGGGGAAATAGATACAGGGATGGGAGAGGTGGGGAAGAGACACAGTAGGGAAAGAGACACATGGGATGGAGAGGAGGGGGGAGAGACACAGGGGAGTGAGAGGAGGGGGAAGAGACAGGGGGTGAAAGGAGGGGGAAAAGACACAGGAGAGGGAGAGGTGGGGGAAGATGCACAGGGTAGGGAAATGGGGGGAAAGAAACACATGGGAGGGGGAAAGAGATGCATGGGAGGAAGAGGGGGGGAAGAGACAGAGGGGAGGGGGTTAGAGGCACGGGAGGGAGAAGGGGTAAAAATGCAGGGGGGAAGGAGACACAAGGGAGGGAGAGGAGGCCCATTATGAGTGCCAAAGGCACTCATCGCAAGGCCAGTAAAGTAAATGGTGGGAGAGGTGGGGGGGGGCGCTCATTGCGAGGCCCGTGATGTGCTCTAACCCGGGGGTTAGAGGCACGGGAGGGAGAAGGGGATAAAAATGCAGGGGGGGAGGAGACACAAGGGAGGGAGAGGAGGCCCATTATGAGTGCCAAAGGCACTCATCGCAAGGCCAGTAAAGTAAATGGTGGGAGAGGTGGGGGGGCGCTCATTACGAGGCCCGTGATGTGCACCAAAGGCGCTCATCATATGGCCAGTAAAGTAGAGGGGGAGAGGCTCCCATTGTATGGCAAACAGCATTGCCATGCTGTACTTTTTATTGCTGTCATTTTTGACGGGCAAGTCGCTAGTTTGTATATACTTAATGATAACCTCCTTTGGAGTTACTCCATTTTATATATATTTTTATTTATAGACTATTATAAAGATTAGATGTTTTATGTTGCTACAATTTTAAATAGAGTACTTTTCGGAATCAATATATAGCTGGTCCCCAATTACTGGTCCCTCCTATCTATCATATCCAATAGTGTTTAGAATCTGGTAGGACTGCAAAAGACTGACAGTCTCCTTACCACAGGAGGCAGGCAATAGTTCTGTTGTCACACTAATGACAGAATTTTGACAACAGGTCTCCTCACATGAAAAGAACTGGGGTGTATATAAGAGTGTGATGTGTCAATAAAGGTTGTTGTATGTTTTGTATACACATAAAACATGATGTGTATGTCAGGCTGGCCTCCACATGGACAACCCCTTTTGTTATTTTATTAAGTTGGTCCTATGCCAAGCGACCATTGGCCTGTTTCTGTATCCTGAGGACTGATTACTGGGATTACCCACAACTCCACAACCTAGAGGAATTCATGTAAGCCAAAGGCAGGATGTCAAATTTGGGTTGTGACACTGCTCTTGAGGTCTCTTCTGTTAGGAGAGAGCAGGGGGCCTGTGGGCAGGAGGGCCACTGGTGGTGGGCCACAGTTGGGGGCATTTTTGCCATCCCCAAAGAAGAGTCATTCATGGCGGAAGCCCCCCCACACTTGCTATGCCACTGTGTGAAGCTCTGTCTGTGGGCATGGTGACAGCTGTACAAGATGGCAACTCTCAGAGAGACAACAGGAAGAAAGGTAGAAACTCTAGAATCTGAGAATCTGTCTAAGGCTAATTAACAGCAAGGAGGAAAAATGAAGTAACCTAAATCAAAAAATATGTCTTAAGAGTATATATATATATATATATATATATATAAAGGGCTTTGCAAAAATCTATGATATGACCTGTGAAAAAAATACAAGAATTTACCTTTTCCTTCAAAAAAAATTTTTTTTCCTAAAATACAATTTTGATCTGAAACAGTAGTGATTCCTTTTTATCATCATCCTATTCTTTAGGTATTCATAAAAAAAGTTGCTGAAACTTAATTTAATATAATTATAACTTGCCAAATTACTAAAAAGGGAAATAAAATACCTACCTCCTTGATTACTGCGGTAGTCTTCATCAATATGTTTCACATAATGTACCTATTCTCAAGACACAACAAACACAGCTGAAGTTAAATCACTTAACCAAATCTAAATCATATCACAACTAAAAAACATACAAATTTGCAGTTCTTACATTTTATGTAAACTGATGGAGTTAGATTCCTGTTGGCATTAGCCAACCCGCAACTTTCGGGCTTTAACACCCTCTCTCCCTCCCTTGTTTTTTCCCCCTTTTCTCCCTCCCCTGTGTCTCTTTCCACTCCACTCCCTCCCCTGTGTCTCTTCCTATCCTCCCCCCCCCCCTCTCCTCTGTACACTTGTTTGCATTTACCTGTGTGAAAACCATATGTGGGTTTGGGAAATTCAACCAGTTAAATATCAAATTAGCTTGCAACTTCACTTACAGGCTCCCTGCTTCTCCCCCTGTGCTGTGTGTAAGGTTGTAAGTTCATTTCTTAATTAATTGGTGTCCTTTGACGGTCTCCCAACTGCTTCTGAGTTGCGGCTTGAAAAAAATGGCGGCCATTAAATTCGTAATATTTTTGTGTGTGCTCTCTGTCTGTGTGCACTGTCACACTCTGTACCCCTCTCTCTCTCTCTGTCAATCTCTGTGTGTTCTCTATTCTGTGTGCACTCTCTCTGTCTGTGCGCTCCCTCTGTCTGCTCTCTCTCACTGTTTGTGCTGGCACTGTCTGTGTGCACTCTCACTCTCTGTGTGTGCTCTTTCTCTGTACCCCTCCTTCACTGTGTCGATCTCTGTGCTCTGTCTCTGCTCTCTGTCTGTGCATTCTCTCTTTGTGATCTCTCACTCTTTGTGTGTGCTGTATGTGTGTACTCTCTCTCTCTGTCGATCTCTGTGCGCTCTCTGTGTGTACACTCTCTCTGTGCCCTCTCTATTTGCTTCTCTCTCTGTGCTCTCTCTTTCTCTGCTCTCTCTCAGTACACTCTCTCTCTGTGCACTCTAATGTCTGTGCACTCTCTCTGACTGTGCACTCTCTCTCGCTCTCTTTGTGTACTGTCTGTGTGTGATCTCTCTGTCTGTGTACACTCTCTCTCTCTGTACCCCTCCCTCTCTGTGTGTCAAACTCTGTGCTCTCTCTGTCTGTGCACTCTCTGTGTCTCTCTCTCTCTCTCTCTCTCTCTCTTTGTGCGCTCTATCTCTCTGTCTCTGCTCTCTGTGGGTCTCTCTCTCTCTGTGCGCACTTTGCCTTTGCTCTCTGTCTTTGCACTCTCTCTCTGTGCACTGTCTTTGTGCTCTCTCTGTCTATGCACTCTCTCCGCTCTCTGTCTGTGCACTCTTTCTCTGTGCGCTCTCTGTCTGCTCTCGCTCTTTGTGTGCTGTCTGTGTGCTCTCTCTGTCTGTACCCCTCCCTCTCTGTGTCAATCTCTGTGTGCTCTCTGCATGTATGCTCTCTCCGTCTGCACTCTGTGTGCACTGTCTGTGTGTGATCTCTGTCTGTGTGCACGCTCTGTCTCTGTACCCCTCCCTCTCTTTGTCAATCTCTGTGCGTTCTCTGTCTTTGTGCTCTCTCTGCTTTCTATCTGTGCACTCTATCTCTGTGCGCTCTGTCTGTGCACTCTCTCTGTGTGTGCTGTCTTTGTGCGCCCTCTCTGTCTGTGTGTACTTTTGCTCTGTAATTCTCTCTCTCAGACTACCTCGCCATAACTACAGATATCGACACTATGAGGAGCGATGAACCCCTTGTCTACTGGGTGTGCACGCTTGCCCTGTGGCCTGAGCTATCCCAATTTGCCATAGAACTTCTGTCCTGCCCCGCTTCAAGTGTCCTGTCAGAAAGGACCTTCAGTGCAGCAGGAGGTTTTGTCACTGATAAGAGAAGTCGCCTAGGTCAAAAAAGTCTAGATTACCTCACCTTTGTTAAGATGAATGAGGGATGGATCCCGAAGGGACTTACAGTGGGCGATACATTCGATTAAAAAAGGCCTGATAGATGAGCTGCCTTGAGCTAATAATGGTCCACAAACTAACATAAATTTTTCTGGTCGCTGCAACAATACCTAATTTTTGCATTTAAATTCTTTTATTGTCAGAAGCGTACAGCATGTAATGAAAAATAAAGCATTTTTGAACAGTCTTGCATAACAGTTGTGCAAAAATACATATTTACAATAAAGACATTTTGTGGAAGTTAGCTTGTTATTCCTTCTTATTTTTACTTTTTAGGTTAATCATTTTTCTTATTTTTTATTGTGATTGCAATTTAATAGATACCTAAAACATGGTAAAACAGACAATAGTAAAGAGTATATCTGCAGGGAACACCAAAGTCCTATTAGCTATCATCCCTCCAGCAGTATTAGCTTATTATTTACAATATCTAACCTGGGCAATCACCCTTGGGTTACCCTAGGGCAGGCTTCAGTGAACGACCTCTCCTTTCCTGGGATGATTTTGCCGCCGGTTGATTCTGAAGGGTCTTCAGGGCTCCCCCACTCCGGTCCTTCCCCCAGCGTCGCTTCAACCAGTAACAAATGTTTTATATTTGTAAAGCGACCCAATGATCCACCTTGATAGAGGTTTATCTTTACAAATTTTGGAGAACCAATTTAAGACTGGTGTCCCCTGTTTCTGGGTCAGGGAGTGTGTGAAATGCCTCAGCCTACAGTAATTGTAATGTTCTGACAGCGGTAGCTCATGCTTGTCCCTCAGTTCCTCATAGGTGAGCATCTGGCCCTTTACTAACCAGTCTCCTAGTCTATCTAGTTTCCTTGACCTCCACCAGTGTTGTGATGTTGTGCTCATGTGTTTCGGGGCCTGAGGGTGGTCAAGAATTGGGGTCATTTGGGTGGATCCAGGGAACAAAACCCGTGTGTTTCTTGGCCCATTTCCAGTATGATAGTGAGTGTCTGATTAGGGGGTTTGGTGAGTTTTTAAGGCTCTGAGGCAATTCTGATAGCCAAGCCACCTTGTCCCAGGTTATTGGCCTTAAAGTGTGGTTCTCTAAATACACACAGGCCGGTTGATGACATATAGAATGTGCTATTGGGAGGAAAGATAGGTGACGGAACAGGTATTTAACTGATAGGAATGAATAGTACAACTTAATACACCACTCCTATCTGGTGGCACCTTAGATTGCACGTGCACTGCCCCAACTTAGAAGTAGGAAGTCCGACCAAGCATCTTTTTCCATCTCCCTGTTCCAAACGTAACAGGGATTAAACCGATAGGAATACTACTACTTAACAGTACACACCTTATAATAACACAGACAGAGGCAACGCAGAGAGAGGAGTCTGAAGAAGAGGAGTCAGAGGAGGAAGGTGAATTTGAGGAGGTGGAAGGACCCTTGGTGGCTGGGTGGAGGAAGAGACCTTCAATGACATCAGTGAGGACAAGTAACGGGACATGGCTAGCTTGGTATCCAACCTTGTGCAAATGAGGAGTTTGCGGTTGTGCAAAGGGACTGTTTGCGGTTGTTTGCAGTGCATTAAACGGAGAGATTGGTCTGTTACTGTGAAGTGGGTGTAACCCTTACACTACCTGATCAATACAACATCATACCTGATGTTTTAAAGCATGTTATTCCAAACAATTTATGAATGTTAGGTGATTTATGCCCTTTATGGCTTAAAACCAGACTCTGCATCAATTATGTAATTTTCCGTGGGAGTTTTGCCATGGATCCCCCTCCGGCATGCCACAGTCCAGGTGTTAGTCCCCTTGAAACAACTTTCCCATCACTATTGTGGCTAGAAAGAGTCCCTGTGGTTTTTGAAATTCACCTGCCAATAGAAGTCTATGGCGGTTCGCAAATGTTCGTCCGTTCGCAAACATTTGATGGAATTCGCGTCCGCAGTTCGCGAACCGAAAATTTGATGTTCGCGACATCACTATTAATTGCTAATAATTCTAACTCTCCCATTTTTCCTGGCAAGCTTCTGGCATTAGCGAGCACACACCTTATGTTTGTTATGTTGAGTCTGTAGTTCTGAAGTGCCTGCCACTGTACTTGAGTTACTTAGCAATGCCTCCCTATTGACTGTACTAACCCTTTCCCATCTCCTCCCCCATGACTGGTTAATGCATTCCTTACCTCCTCTACACTTTCCACCCCATTACTTCTATCTCGTCCCTCCCCCCCCACCTACTAGTTTAAAAACTCCCCCATCCTATCCCCTAGCACAAAAGCTATTATCATCCTTGCGATAGAGATTGTACCTAAGTGAGAAGTCAGCCAAAAAGCCCAAACCCCTCCTTAATGCACCACATTTTTAACCACACATTAAACTCCCTAAGCTCCTTTTGCCTCCCTGGGCCAGTACGTGGCACTGGTAGTATCTCAGAAAATACTACCTTGGACGTCCTTGCCTACAGCTTATTACCTAGTTCTATAAAATCATTCTTTAGGACACTCTATCTTCCACTAACTTTGTCATTGGTACCAAAATGTACCAAGACCACCGGTTCATTTACAGCCCCTCCCAATCATTTATCTACCCGATCCACAACACGCCGAACTTGAGCAACCGGGAGACAGCAAGCTGTTTGATTGCTAGGATCTGGGTGACAAATTACCCTGTCTACCTTCCTAATAATAGGGTCCCCAACCACCAAAACCTGCTTGTTGCTCTGCCTATTCTGCCCTCCCACTCCTCCAGTAGAACTGTTCTCCTGGCTGTTAGAGGGAACAGCTCTATCAGGCATTGCCATTCCTGAATGGACATCCCCAACAGTTTCACTCAATCAGGCAAATCTGTTAGTGCTTGCCAACTCAGAACTGACCTGCCTCCTGCTCCTGTTCCCCCTGCTTTCCCTTTTAACTGTAACCCAGCTACCTCCCTGGACATCCTCACTAGCCCCAGCTCCACCCTTCATGCTAGGCCCAGCTAAACTGTGCTCTGTGAGCACCAACCCCCTTTCTAGTGGAGCAATTTCACTAAGTGCTGCAACTCTCCAGTTCTCCAATTTGAGTTTCAAGATATGCAACATGATCACATCTGTCACAGAGGTATGGACCCTGGATCATCTGTTCCAGTACTGAATAAATATGACAGGACGTACACTGAGTGAGGTTTCCACTGGGCTGACTCATAATTACAGTGGGGGTAAAAAATGTATAAAGCACTACAATTACTCCCCCTTTGCACTCCCTCCTGTTATTTAAACTCCTACACTTATATTAGAACTGCCCTTATGCTAGAAGTGTTCGCACCTTCCCCTGTTTATATTAAGTTCTTACTACTCACCTGCCCACTACTCACTGCACAAGTATACACACTGTTCAGGATTAATCACAGAACAGAGGCAAGCAGACCACAAAACGTCACCGAATGTTATATACCTTTACACAGGCAAAACCACACCCCCTCTCAGCTGCCACTAATCACTGCTCAAGTACACGCACCCTTACTGTTTAGGAGTAATCACAGAACAGAGGCACGATGTATAGCACATTTTAGATTGAACTCATGAAGGTGTTTATATTGTTTTAAGATGATTGTGGTTTTCAAACACCATTATGAATGTACTCAGACCACAGAAGGAAACAGTTATATGCTTGTGTTTTTCTATTCCTCACAAAATGGCTAACTATCTGTAATGCTAATATCCTGATTATACTTCATGATACTTTTCATCAAAGTTGGGATAAGTGATGTTAGAACATGGAGTTAGAAATCCTCATTATCTATGGTCTCTATGGAGCCTATTTTGAAATGGGATTAACATTTATCCCCATTTTAAAAACAGGATCCACAGAAAGCATAGGAATTGAGGATGTTTTATATGTTAACTCCACTTAACCATGTTTATCCCTGCTTAACACCACATTCTACCCTATTTGATAATTATACCACTCCCTGATTTTTAGAAGGGTGTGCAAATAATTTTATTTATCATGGTTGACATAGCTCTTTTATAGGCCTTTTTAACTGATTCATTATATCCTTGACTTCTCTTATTGTGCACTGGATTGGTCAACAAAGCAGTCACATCTTGAACAATTCATTTTTATTATTGTTTATATATGTAGAGGTCTGCTTGTTCCCTACAATAAGCAATTAAGAGTTGTAGAAATCTGTGGCATTATCTTTTCTTTAAAAGTCTGCTCATTAATATACTGTTGTTTTACTTTTTGATAATATGAGTTGACACCTTGTGAAAGTGTTCATGCAATTCATATACTATAAATTGTCAGTTTTGATAACAATGAATGCCTATGAGATAGCAAGGACATGACATTCTCTAAAACTTTACTGTTACATTTTATTAATGAAAATAATGCTTATGATAATTTATCTGATTATTGTTGGAAGCATGTAGAATACTGAATATTTTAAAGGCTTATGCTATTGCAAATTACAGCTAAATCATTCTACTGTAGTTTAGACTTCATTTAAAATGTAAAAACAATGTTTATACTCTACCTTGAACAAAGTCATTAAAGTTAGTTATATTCTACATTTTTGCTGAGTGAAGCAGGCATAACTGTTGTTGGCAAAAGGTAATCTACGTGATAAAAATCTTCTATCCATTGATCACATAGGGCCAGAGAGTTGTGACTCTCCACCTCTTCACCAATGGACTAATCCTTTCGAGGGACTGAAACGGACTGGACTAATAACAATCGTGACTAATAATATGGGTTTCTTTTCAAAACATTGTCCTTGTGGAATCTGTGGTTGTTGTAATGTTTTTAATTGCTTAAAATGTATTAATACATGGTTAGGTAGTGACAGCTAGCACTGCTTACAGTGTCATTCCTAGAAACAAAGCGAGGACTACCGGCAGGTCCAGATGGCATTACTTGCCCATTATGCCATTATCATCAGAGAGAAAAGAAAGTTGACTAAATTGGCTATAATTATATACTATATTAATGTACAAAGGCCAAGTAATTACCATCCAAAGAAGGGTGAATAAATAAGGTATGGTGTCAAATATAAAACTTACAATGAGACTTCATGACCTTAATATACATAGAGATGTGTGTCATGATAGAAACTCTCAAATTTACAAGAAATATAAAACATTTCAGAAAAGAACCATTGTTCATAACAAATGAATACTACAACAAGATATCATGACATATAATTTATCAAATGGGGATAATCAAAAAGTAGAGCTAAATATCAATTTTTTCTATGTTTTCTTTAGGAACTATTTATCGTGCAGTGGTAAATGTTATCCCTGCTTGATAATAGGCTCTTGTGATAAATACTGCAAAAATGTAATAATTCCTAAGACATACATGACACTATCCTGAGGATGAAATTTATCTAAAGCTGTTTAGGTAAACTATTTAGATTAAATTAGGTGAGTCTATTCATTCTTATGTGTGGCTAAAATAAAATAAAAAAGTTAAATTCTAAACGCTTGTTTTTTTTAGTCACACAAAAGGAATGTATGTAAGTTATTGCTATACTTTACATTTATATTTTGAAATCAGTAATGAATAATGTAACATTAAATTAAAATTAAAGTAGACACATTTACCATATTTTATATTATTCTGTATTATTTATTTAAAAATGATATTGAACTATTATAAATCAAAGTCAAACTAAAGTATGTAATACTGCTCTTGCAATTTCCAATTTATTTAAAGGGTTTAAATCTAGAACATCTATCGAAAAAGTAGAATATTTAATTGGTTTTAATATCTGCCCACAAAGGGATTATTGTTTTGGATTATACTAATACATGGTTAAGTTAATTTAAATATTTATCAAACATTACATAGAATATATTAATCTGCTTGCAGAGCAACTTGAAAACAAATTGCGAAGATATATAGCATATAAACGCAGCAAGTATTCATGAACCATACTACTTGAAAATATAAAACTTTGAGTACTGCAATAAATTTACCTTGATAGAAATCTGTACATAGGATGAATTATGTATTGATGTCCCAAAACTACAGTACACTGAGTTATAACAATGAAAGCCTAATACATTTACATTTTTGTGATATACTTTTAAAATGATTTAAACAACTGAATCAGAAAATGTACATTTGCTGTCCTATTTTTATACCTGTATTGCTGGAAATCTGTAGAATTTACTAAGCATCACTAGTGTCTTAGATGAGGTAATAAGGACTATTAGCCCTAATCTATTTAAGACAGTAAACTATGTACAAACATATTTTGTTACACATGTATATAATGCTCCACAGATGTAATATTACTGATCCCACCCACAACCCGTAAACACAAGCCTTGTAAGTAAAGTTCCAAGACTCAATATAACAATTAAGGCTGTGTTCAGTAATATTAAGTTTATGCAAATCCAATGCCCCAAATGAGAATCCCCCCATCAAAATACACAGTGACGAGAATCACTGAGGATTCCCTTCCGCACTCATTCCTGATCGCCCCCTTCCCTGCTCAAATCTGATCCCCCATCTAAATAACCATGGGGGCACTTTGAGATTCCTATGGCAACATTAACCTTGTGCTATGGGGGTCCCTAATGAACCCCGGTGGCACATACCTCCCTCATCATCTAAAGATTAACCCTGTGCCTCAGAGGTCCTTAAGGGACTCCCACAGCTACTATTCTACTAACATCTTATAAATTACCCCCACACCATGGAGCTAAAAATCACAAATAAAATCAAACAATTACAATAAAATAAAATAATAATTAAACATGTAAATTAAAATGATAATTAATAATACTTACCTACACCAAAGATGATCATTGAAGCCTTGGTCATTACCCTTCTGCCCTGGTTTTGATGGGCTATACATGTTAATAGTAGAGTTTCATTTTTTTTATTTTTTTAGTTCAAGTATTTTTGTTAAGAATTTTTTACAAATACAATAAAACATTAAATAAACATTACAATGGATTAAATTAACATACATATTGGGGTAAAAAATAGAAGAAAAAAAAGATTGGTGTGATAAAATACTACATTCTCTCTGAATTCCACCCCTTGACCCAACTCTGCGTCCAGCAATAGAAGTCGACACAACAATCTATACTATCTACAAATGTTGAAAATAGGAGTCCGATACCTTCCATTTAGCAGGTTCCTGAGTGATCAATTCTCTCATACACAAATCTTTTTCATGATCTCAAATTCGCTTCACTACAGGAATGATCTAATTCAATGTTGGTACAATGGGGATTTTTTCATCTGTAGGCTATAAGCCATTTACTTTATAGACAAAATTTGGACTGCAAATGCCTGATTCATTCTACTCCAGTCAGAAGGGGGAAAAAGAGCAATTTGAGAAGAAGGTGTAATTTCTTTCTTGAAAAGACCAGTCATCATGTGAAAATATTCAGTCCATTGTGACTGGATAAGTTGGCACTCCCACCAAGTATGTATGTATGTGCCAGAGTTGCCACATTTTCTCCAGCAACATTTGTCATTAATATTTTTAGTTATCATATAGATAATATTTTAATATACGTTTCTAGATGAGAGGCACTTTAATATATTTATTGGTGACAATGAAAGCCCTCCTCCATACTTCTATTGGATATGAAGTCTTTAATTCTTTTTCCCAGGCTATGATATTGGAAGACTTATACTCCGTCATTTGTTTTCTCAAGAGATCAAAAATTCTAGATATTAGATATTTCCTACTGTCTGCCTTCAATAAGTTTTCCACATTATTTAAATTCTTTCTCTTCAAGTTACATAATCCAGATTTTTCCAGTGATGCTTTAATTCTGGAGTATAGTAACCAATCTTGAGGAGCTATATTGTAACATTTTTGTAACTGGGCAAATGAAATCCATTTTCCGTCACTAAACAGCTTATATAGACTATCGATCCCTTTTAAAATCCAGTTTTTCATCGGAGGAAGATGTAAATTAGAAGGCAGATCTTTAATGAGGAGGGCTAGACTTGGGTAAGACAATATCTGCCTATTTTTATTTGGCTTGGACAAAAAGAAACATTTTTCCTTACAATCAAAAGATTAGACACATTTATGCTTTTGGGTGATTCCTTCTTTAAGAGAGGCATTCTCTATATACGCCCAAGAATAGTTTAAGTTGGAATCTGTCCATTTTACAATGTGAGCCAACATTGTGGAATCGTGATATAATTTCAAGTCTGGGTATCCCATACCACCATTCTGAAAATGTTCAACTAAAATGGATCTTTTTAATTCTTGTTTTTTTCCATCAAAAATGTATATATCCAATAAAGCTTGGAATTTAGATATCCAACATTGAATTGGATTTATTAATGATATGGCCACACCGTCTGCAAATAATGCTGTTTTATTTTCCATTTATTTGATTTTAATTCCCCATATTTTTTCATGAGCTCTTATAGTCTCTACAAATGGCCCCATAAGGAGAGCAAATACCACCCGGGACAGAGGACATCCCTGCCTTGTACCATTGCTTATTGGAAAATGTTCAGACCTGAGCCCCAATCCAGAGACGAATGCCTCTGGCTTTGTGTAAAGGGCCCCTATTGATAACAGCCCAAAATCACTTAATCCAAACTTCTCAAAGGTCAGCCTCATATAGTCCCATTTCTGAATCCTCATCTTTCTTGCTTAAAGCTCTTGTCCTAATCTTCTGGGCCAGTAAATGACCCTCCATTAAGAAAAAACTCAAAGTAACAGATTTTCTCATACTTGCACGTTGCTAGTAAGTAATATTGGCAGATCAATCAAGCTATCTAGCCCTCTATAAAATGCATTAGATCATCTGTTCTAGTCCATGTGGGTTTCATGATATATATCAACCCCTTTAGTCTCAAGATCAATATTACTCAGAAATTACAGTTAAAAAGAATATTTTTTAATTGCATAATTCTGGGTTTGAGACTGTTGTGCAATTAATTCTATTGTGTTTCCATGCCTTCCCGTGCTTTTAAAGTACAATATTGTGTGTTTAATTGCTGCTTCAGCTCTAATACGTGTTTGAAAGAGTCCTATTTAGTACTCAAAATATTTTTGACAGAAACATGATACTTTTTCAGTTCAGGTCAGACTTAATTTGAGAATTAGACCTACGGGTCTGATAGAATATTGATATTGCATAACTTGAGTTATTTAGCGGCAGTAATGTTTGAGCTATGCTGAAACCAATGGAGTTCTATGGCTGAATTTGCATCTTTGGCTGGTCTGTAGTGATTGTAGTGAACTCACAAATGGATTACCAGTAGCTAATAGAATATGTAGCAATTTTAAGAGTGGTTTTAAGTGTATATAAATTTACAATTTGGGAAAAAGATTAGGGCCCTATGATCACAATGTTCCCAAAATGAAATAGTTCATAGTAAATGAAGAGATGCATATCTCAGTTTAGCAATTCCCCCAATATGACTATTGGTTTATTGTATTAAATATTTTACCATCTTCAGCAAACAAGATTCTAATTACTGTAGTAAAGATCAGCAAGATATTTGTATGGTTCACAGTGAAAACCACAACTTATAGTCATTGCATTTTGCATTTGCAAAACTTGCATTATAATTCACACCAATAAATTAAACAGATTCTAAACTATTGAGTGCAAAGGCAACAAAGTAATTAGGTAATTATGGAGATGTAAGAGTAGGATTAGTAAATGTTCACAAACATTGCTATCTACGATATTAGGTGTAAAATAGTATTAAAATTCATAGAGGTTTAGAACGAGAAGGAAAGAGTTTTGAAAGTATAGTGGATAGGCATGGTTAAAATGTAAAGTAGGGTAAGAAAAATTAAACAAATTAATGATTACATAGTGATTGGAGAAATGCAGTGAATGGCACATACAGTAAATTATTTACAAAGACAAAAACAAAACACTTGCAGAAAAGGTTTGCGTTCTATTTAAATAAATGTGAATCCTTTATTCCCTAAACATACACATACATTGTACTGTATTTACTTATAACATTTAATATGTAAAGATATAGAGCCCGATTCAATTAAGCTTTCGCTCAATCCAGTAGCCAGTAAGTGAGGTTGCAAGTTAATTTGCTATTCAATTGGCGTCTTTTTGCGGGCTCCAAATGGGTTAGGAGTTACGGCCTAGTAAAAATTGTGATGGTTAAACCCATAACTTACAGCCTCCCAAAGCCTTTGGTCTTTCACTTTCACAAGAGTTACAATGGTTAAAAATGCAAATCGCTATTCAATTGCTATTCACAACTGTAAATGGCAAAAGAAAGAGAAAATCCTACTAGTGTTAGAGAGGACTTTCAAGGGTGTTCAACACCTATTCGTATCACTGTAAATGCAAATAAAAAATCAATACTGAACTGTAAATAACGGGGAAAGCAATGACATTAGAATTAATTGCACAACAGTCTCAAGCCGGCAAATCATCAGCATACAGTGCCTTGCAAAAGTATTCACCTCCCATGGCATCTTTTGTGTTTTGTTGCCTCACAACCTGGAATTAACATGGATTATTTGAGGATTTGCATCATTTAATTTACAGAACATGCCCACAGCTTTATAGTTACATATTTACATAGGGCCTCATTCTATTATCGGCCGTAGCAAGCTATTCGGCTATTCTATTCCCCTCCGGCAAGGATTCGGGCAGGCTTGTGGCCGCGCCTTGCTATCCCTTGCGGCCGCTCGCGCCGGAGGAAAGCCTTTGATCTAAAACGGCCGCAAGAGTTTCGGCCGCAAGAAAAGCCCGGTTGCTATTCAATTGCTCCGGGAACCCTCTCTGCAAGGCTAAAACCGAGCCGCAGCTTACTTGCAGGAAAAAGGTCCCGCTAGCACCAATTAAGCACATTATAAAGCCGAAATAAAGCCATCCTGCACTCTTATGAGACTATAAAGTGATTGTAGGTGTTAGCAAAAATAGCACAACATTCCCCTACACTTAAATCCGTAAATAAATTATTTTTTTATTTATGTCAAAAATCCATGTAAAAAGTCCTGAGGGCTTGGAGCACCTCAGTCTGTAAACTCGGATTTGGGCTGATGTGCAAGCTTGAGAGGGGGTTGCTATTAATCCTCATGTCCCCCAATATGATCCCTAGCATTTACAGAGCTGTACAGTGCCGTCTTGAATTTATTTTTGCGTTTAAAGTTTTCTGAGCTTACGGCCGGTTGCAAGATATACGGCCGGCTGTAACGGGAGATCTTTGCAGGGCCGTATAATTGAATTCCAAGAACCCCCGCAAGAAATCGCAGCCTTGCGGCCATTTTACGGCCGATAATAGAATGAGGCCCATAGTATTTAAGGTTCAAAATAGACTTTCAGTCCATCAAGTTCAACCTTTTAAGATCTCCTCTGATCAGCAATATGCAGATTAACTATTAATTAATTAGTTGTTAATTCATTATTAATCAATTATTTAATTATTTTTTATTTTTTTATTTTTTAATTAATCCAGAGGAAGGCAAACAGAAAAAAAAACAAGTGAGACTTAGCCAATCGTCTCAAAGACAAGAGAAAACAAAATCCTCCCTGACCGCAGATACTGGCGATTGGATTCCTCCCTGGATCAATACTGTCTATCAAATTATCCATGATAACCCTGAATTCCCTTTTTAATTACCAATAAATCCAGTCCCCTTTTAAAGTTATCTATCGAATCCGCTGTCACCACCTCCTCTGGTAGAGAATTCCACAGATTAACCACCCTTACTGTAAAGAACCCTTTTCTTTCTTTAAGGTGGAATCTTTTTACTTCTAACCTCAAGGGATGTACTCTTGTCAGTTGAAAACCTCTTGGCACAAAAAGCTCCCTTGACAAATCTTTCTACTGACCCTGTATTTATATAAGATAATCATATCTCCTCTTAGATGCCTTTTTTCTGGTTAGTCTTTCTTCATAACTTAGCCCCTCCATTCCCCTTATTAGTTTCACCCCCCCCCCCCCCCCCCCCTTTGTACCTTTTCCAGCTCTAAAATGTCCTTTTTATGAAGTGGTGCCCAAAATTGTACTCCATATTCCAAATTAGGGTGTACTAGAGATTTGTATAGTGGCAGAATTATATTTGCTTCCCTTACTTTTATACCCTTCTTAATACATGCTAGTATTTTATTTGCCTTTGCCTCTCCTGCTTGGCTTTGATCACTATTACCTAGGTGGTTGTCCACAAGCACTCCCAAATCCCTTTCAATATCTGATACACCTAGATTTGCTCCATTAAGATTATAAATTGCATGGCTATTTTTCCTTCCCACATGCATAACTTTCCATTTATTCGTATTAAATCTCATCTGCCATTTAGATGCCCATTCTTCAATTTTATGCAAATCCCTTTGGAGGGAAAGCACATCATTATCTGATTTGATTACCTTGCACAACTTTGTGTCATATCGAAAATGAAGACACCACACTCCAATCCTACCTCTAAGTCATTACTAAATATGTTAAAAAGGAGAGGAAATAATACTGAACCCTGAGGAACCCCACTTACCACATTAGTCCAATTGGAGTATGGTCCATTTACAACAACCCTTTGCTTCCTGTCTTTTAACCAGCTCTCAATCCATGAGCAGATATTTACTGTAATTCCTGTATCTCTTAGTTTGCACAATAGTCTCCCATGTGGCACTGTATCAAAAGCCTTTGCAAAATCCAAAAAGTTCCTACTAACCTCCTCATAGAAACTAATTAGATTTGTTTGACATGACCTACCCTCATAAATCCATGTTGTACATATAATCCTGTTCAAATAGATATATTCTTGTATATTATCACTTATTAACCCTTCTAAAAGCTTCCCCACTACAGAAGTGAGGCTCACTGGTCTATAATTCCCCGGATTTGCTCTTGCTCCCTTTTTAAATATAGGTATCACATCAGCTTTTCTCCCGTCATCCGGTAGAGACCCTGTGTTGAGTCAATCTTGAAAAATTAAATATAATGGTTTGGCTATTACAGAACCCAGTTCCCTCAGTACCCTTGCATGTATTTCATCAGGACCCGGGTTTTATTAAGATTTATTTTTTCCAACCTCTTTTGTATTACTTCCTGTGTTAACCAATTATTTGGCATAGGTAGCGTAGCCCCATTATGTTGCAGTCTCCCAATCACTGGTACCTCCCTTGTGTATAATGAAGAAAATAACCTATTTAGCTCATCTGCCTTTTCCTGGTCACTAATTTTCAGATGACCTGTTTCACATTTTAATGTTCCTATAGCTTCCTTCCTCGCCTTCTTCCCATTAATATACTTACAAAATATTTTAGGGTTAGTCTTACTCTCTTTTGCAATTAATTTTTCATTTTCTATTTTAGCCAGTCTAATAGCGCTTTTGCAATCCTTGTACTATTCCTATCGGTTTAATCCCTGTTACGTCCACTATTAGGGGACGTGTATATGGCATGGATTTTTGGAAGCGGGAGATGGAAAAAGATGCTTGGTCGGTCCTCCCACTTCAAATTTGGGGCACTGCGCATGCAATCTAAGGTGCCACCAGATAGGAGTGTCACTGTGCACTGGCAAAAGTTGGCAGAGTAGGCGCTGCAGGCCTCACACACACACGCCTGTAGGCAGGCAACTGATATTCAATCGATTACAGTAAAAAAAAGGTTCTTTTATTTCACTGTACACTAGGTTGCACCAGATATGAGTGTCACTGTGCACTGGCAAAAATTGACAGAGTAGGCGTTGTAGGCCTCACACACACGCCTGTAGGCAGGCAACTGAAATTCAATCGATTACAGTAAAAAAAGGGTTCTTTTATTTCACTGTACACTAGGTTGCACCAGATATGAGTGTCACTGTGCACTGGCAAAAGTTGGCAGAGTAGGCGCTGCAGGCCTCACACACACACGCCTGTAGGCAGGCAACTGATATTCAATCGATTACAGTAAAAAAAAGGTTATTTTATTTCACTGTACACTAGGTTGCACCAGATATGAGTGTCACTGTGCACTGGCAAAAATTGGCAGAGTAGGCGTTGTAGGCCTCACACACACGCCTGTAGGCAGGCAACTGATATTCAATCGATTAAAGTAAAAAAGGGTTCTTTTATTTCACTGTACACTAGGTTGCACCAGATATGAGTGTCACTGTGCACTGGCAAAAGTTGTCAAAGTAGGCGCTATAGGCCTCACACACACGCCTGTAGGCAGGCAACTGATATTCAATCGATTACAGTAAAAAAGGGTTCTTTTATTTCACTGTACACTAGGTTGCACCAGATATGAGTGTCACTGTGCACTGGCAAAAGTTGGCAGAGTAGGCGCTGTAGGCCTCACACACACGCCTGTAGGCAGGCAACTGATATTCATTTGATTACAGTCAAAAAAGTATTGTTTTATTTCACTGAGCACAATATAAGCTGTGAGCCTGACACAGGCAGGCAACTGAAATTAGATTACAGGAAAAAAAATGGTTGTTTTCAATGTATGGTACACCACCAGGTATGAGTAGTGAAAATAATCACAATATAAGCTGTTAGGTGTTAGCCTGTCACAGACACACACTGGCAGGCAGGCATATGCAATTAGATTACACAGAAAAAAAATATAAAATAAAATAAATGATGTTCTTGCCCTAAAAAGGGCTTTTTTGGTTGCTGTCCTTGCAGCAGATATCAGATGAGTCCTTCAGGTCTGTAGTGGAAGCTAAATACACAGCCTGGCTATCTATTTCCCTATTAAATCTCCAGCAGCTACACTATCTGTCCTCTCACAACGAATGCAGCTTTAGAATGATTCTAAAATGTATGCTGTCCTTCAGATGGAAGGCCCTGGAAGGAAGTGTATGCTGCTGATTGGCTGGAATGTGTCTGCTGACTGTGAGGTGCAGGGTCAAAGTTTCCTCAAAGATAAAGTATAGGGGGCGAACTGAAAAGCGCATGTGTTCGCCGTCCGCTGCGAACGCGAACATTCCAAAATCGCTGCGAATAGTCCGCTGGCAAACTGTCCACGACATCTCTAGTATGGACCCTGGATCATCTTTTTCAGTATTGCATACATATGACAGGATGTACAATGAATGAGGTTGCCACTGGACTGACTCATTATTATTATTATTGTCTACAAAATTTCAGTGGGAAAAATAAAGAATATCAAATAATATATTTGTATAAAGTTTTCCTCCTTTGCACTATAAATCTACCTTCTCTTTTCTTTGAAGTCCCTCCTTCTATTTAAATTCCTACGCTTTTACTAGATCTGCACTTAATACTGAAAATGTTCACAAGCTCACAAGTTCGCCACTTCTCCTGTTTATATTAACTTCTGCCTTCTCACCTGGACACAATTAGTGCACTCTGCAATTTATAAGGCTTTACTTGTAAGGTAAATCCACTTGTAAAACTTTGAAGATGTTTTATTTTTTTATTGTGAAGCAAACAACAAATAGGACAAAATAACAGAAAAAGTAAATGTGCTTAACTATTAACCTTCCTAAAGTCAATACTTTGTAGAGCCACATTTTGCTGCAATCACAGCTCCAAGTCACTTTGGATAAGTCTCTATGAGCTTGCCAAATCTTACCACTGTGATTTTTACCCATTCCTCCTTGCAAAACTGCTCCAGCTCCTTCAAGTTGGATGGTTTGCGCTTGTGAAAAGCAATCTTTAAGGCTGACCACAGATTTTCTATTGGATTGAGGTCTGGGCTTTGACTAGGCCATTCCAACACATTTACATGTTTCCCCTTAAACCACTCAAGTGTTGCTTTAGCAGTATATTTGGGGTCATTGTCCTGCTGGAAGGTGACCTCCGTCCTAGCCTCAAATCAGGTTTTGCTCAAGAATATCCCTGTATTTAGCACCATCCATCTTTCCCTCAACTCTAACCAGTTTCCCCCTCCAGGCAGCTGGATGGTGTTCTTTGGGTGATGGCCGAAAAATTAAATTTTAGTCTCATCAGACCAGAGCACGTTCCTCCATACATTTTGGGAGTCTCCCACATGCCTTTTTTGCAAACTCAAAAAGTGCCCTTTTGTTTTTTGCTGAAAGTAATGTCTTTCTTCTGGCCACTTTGCCATAAAGCCCAACTCTATGGAGTGTACAGCTTATTGTCATCCTATGTACAGATACTCCAGTCTCTGCTGTGGAACTCTGCAGCTCATGCAGGGTTACCTTAGGTCTCTGTGCTGCCTCTCTGATGAATGCCCTTCTTGCAAGATCCGTGAGTTTTGGTGGTCAGCTGTCTCTTGGCAGGTTTGCTGTTGTGCCATGTTCTTTCCATTTGGTTATGATAGATTTGATGGTGCTCCTGGGAATCATCAAATATATCTTACTTGTTTGGAGAATTCCTTGGTCTTCATGGTAGTATTTGGTTAATGGTGCCTCTTGCTTGGGTGTTGCAGACTCTGGGGCCTTTCAAAAAAGGTGTGCATATGTAATGACAGATCATGTGACACTTAGATTGTACACAGGTGGACCTCATTTCACTAATTATGTTACTTCTGAAGTTAATCGGTTGCACCAGAGCTTTTTATGGGCTTCATAACAAAGGGGTTGAATACCTACACACATGCCAATTTTCTGTTTTCTATTTCTAAAATAATTCACTTCACCAACTTTGACTATTGTGTTCTGATCCGTCACATAAAATTCTGATTAACAAAACATTTAACTTAAGGCTGTAATGTAACAAAATAGGTAAAAAGTCAAGGGGGTGAATACTTTTGCAAGGCACTGTATAATATTTATTTTTATGTTTCATTTCAGGGTCAAATTGATCTTGGGTATCAATCAGTTAATACATATCAGGTCACCCATATGGACTGGAACAGTATTGGCATTCATTTTCATATTTCTTTATTTTGAGGGTTTGCCAGTCAGATCGCGTATCGGACCCCTTAACCTAATTGATTGACATGTAACCTCCTTTTTTTACAGCTATAATAATGACAGTCTCATTTTCTATTGGCTGATTCAAAATGGGAGGTAACGAGCTTGCTTAATTGATCATGTTCCCTCCCTGAACTGCTACAAACCAGTGCATAGTTTACAGAGTCGGTGCTTGCAATTGAATCGGGCCCAGAGTATTGTCAGAAGTTTAACTACGAATAAAATACAGTATTATATTGGATATTCCTATCTTATATTGGATATTTCTATTATATCCTTTCTTTAAATATCCAATGTATCACTATTTTATATCCTCTATATATATATATATATATATATATATATATATATATATATATATATATATATATATATATATATATATATATACATTACCTAATGGCATTCTTTAGTTAATTGAAAAAGTTCAATTTGAGGTCTGTTTGTTAAAATGAGTATTCCTTCAAATTCAGACATGGGCCTTCTCAGATAAGGATGTCTACAGTGATATTTTTCTAGAACATACATTCTTTCTTGGTATATATAACTGACACCCATTATCACTAGAATGTCTTGTTTATAGTTTTATTTACCATTTAATGTCAAGGGTCATTAGCTATTTTTATTTTTATTTCTTGATGGTAATTTTAAGGTTCAAGGGTGCCCTACGGTGTTTCAAGAAACTAATTGACACTTAATAAGCCTATATAATAAGAATATATCATTTTTCTAACTATTTCTGAAATCATCATGGGTTCTGATTGGTTGCCAAGTACATAGTTTAATTTGAATACCTGATAAGCAAATTAAATTTTTGGTATAATTAGGAGACAGACAAAGGAATAGGGGGTGGACAATCAAGATATAGAAGCTCTCTGATATAACAGCTAATATTAGAGAGACACATATATAACCCAGGGAGACACTCCTTGGAAGAATACTCTAACACTTACTATTTGGGACATTCCCAAACACATAGAAAACTTAAAATGCATTATACAAAGAAACCCTCACAGATAACTAACAGAAGGATTTATATACTTACATACCAAGAACTTCTTCTGAAATATAAGAAAAGATCCAGACCTCCATTGGGCTGAGTCATTTAATGAAATCAAGCACCAGAACTAGGTGTGGTATAAGTTTAATATTTCTCTAAATTTTATTTCTTCTTTTTCATTACAATCATGGAAATATTTTGTTAATTTACTGAAAAATTGATTGCTATATCAATATTTACCTGATGAATTCAATATCACTATAATTTGTAAATTATAAATCAACAATTTACAAATTAATTTTATAAATATGACAAATATCCGCTTTATGTGGCCATGTAATGCTTATTGTCAAATGACACATGACAAAAACTAATGAAATAAAGGCATCCATAGTGCCAATGTTCATAGACTATTCACAGACAACATGTGGTCTGATAATTTTTAATTTTGCCTGATATTATCGCAACATTAACAGTATTTAAAAACAGGACTATATATCTATCAGCTTTTAAAATTATGCCCATATCTATTCAAAGGAGGTATTTAATTCATAGTGACGACCGAGATACTTACTAATAATAATAAAAAAGCTCCTGCATTTTTTTAAATTGTTTACAGATTAGAGATAAGTAATAAACAAAATTCACTAAATTCAATTATGTAATGGTTTGATAGATAATACAGCATTGGTAGCACTGTTTGAAGATGAACAACAGGTAACACAATGTATTAGAAGAAAATATGATCCTCAGTAAACTATCCATATCTATTTTATTGTTGTATCAGAATATTTTTTTTTCTCTTCCTCTCCTTTTTTATATTTTGATTTACATTTCCATGACACTTGTTGTATGTGGAGAATGGGATTCTCTTTTCATATGTCATTCTGGTGTACTGACCACATTATGTAGGTCAATGTACCATTTATATTAGCTCCATTACAGTAATTCCATTGTTGGAGAATTCCTTCCCTCATAGGATATTTTTTCTGGTTACCAATCAGATATAAAACAAATGTAAGTGCTATGTATTTTATTGAAGATTTACGGCTAGTTTTTTTTAAAATTTGTTTTATTTGTCCCCCCCTGATCATATTTATGAATGGTCTGCTTACTTTGCTGACTGTACATTTTGTATGTTGCCAAATTTTCAATAAAGTTTTGAGACTGATTAACTGTGTCTGCCTCTATATTTAGAAATGGGTGAATGTCACTACACTTTGAAGATGTTTCTTAAGATTTTACATGTACACTGCTATTTAGACACCTCTCATTAGAAATCTTTTTAATGCATAATGTTATATGGCAGGGCATACGCATTGCATGCTTAGACCGGATTACTGTTGAAAGGGTTTAAAAGGTGTAATTTTTTTCATGTTTCATTTCAGTGTTATATCAAGATGTGGAGGCAGTGACAGATCTTATTTTCCTGGGTTCCAAGATCTCTTCAGATGGTGACTGTAGCCATAAAATTAAAAGTTATTAGCTACTGGGGAGAAAAGCTATGGCAAACTTAGACATGCTAGTAAAAACTAAAGATATTACACTATCAACAAAGGACTACATTGTTAGAACTATGATATTCGCAGTAGTAACATACGAATGTGAGAGCTGGATGCCATAGAATTATTTATGATTCAGTCAACACTGACCTAGGTCAATCTAAATTGACTTATGTATGTAACTTGGAGAATGACCTGAACTGTAATTGGCCCCAAGATCACTAGGAATCCTCTTGGTTAAACTTAACTAAAGGTTCTCTCAATAGCAGTGTCTTGGAGACTTCAATTAAAGTTCTCCATAGGACATACTATACCCCGGACAAACTTTACAAAGGGAAATTAACACCAAGCCCGGACAGTTTTAGAGAATGTGGAAGACTAGGCTCCTTTTTTCATACCTGGTGGGAATGCCCTAGAGTTATATCACTATGGCAGTAAGTATTTTTGTTTGCCTCTGACTTATTCGCTCAACAAATTAATCCATCGGCTGAGGTAAGTTTACTGGGCCACCACATCCCTTAATTATCCATGCATCAAAACAAGTTGATGCAATTTATAATGCTAGCCACTAAAAGTCCCATTGCACAACAGTGGCATACAATATAAAGAGATATATGCCACTGAGGCCCTGGAAGGAACTCCATTGGCCCTAATATTATTTTAGGTTGATAGAATGGACAGGTTAGATGGGCTTTTGGGGTTCTTATCTGCAGTCAAATCTACATTTCTAATTAATGACTGATATTAGTGACATACAGCCCTCAACATGTAAAACCGTAGCGCGTAACGTAGCCCGCAAGACTAATCCTTTTTCATTTCTGTTTAATCTCAGTGTTATATCAATACCGGCAATCAATGTGTTAACCTTCCTTGCGGTAATCCCAAGTGCAGCTCGGGGTTAATTTTTTGTTCCTAAATCGGTAACCCAGAGCCATGCTCGGGATTAAATCAGGGAGTGCAGGGCAGATCTGGAGGGGGCCCAGTGCTGCCTAATTTGCCTTGGACCCTCAGCACACCATTCCTCCTCCTTATGCTTCTCCCTCCTTATCATCCTCCTCCCTCCTTCCCCTCTTCCTGCCTCCTTCCCCATCCTTCTCCTTCCCTCTTATCCTCCTCCTCCCTTTCCACCTCTCCAATTACCTCCCTATCCCTTTCCCCTCTCTACTAAGATCCGATCATCTGATTTTCATCCTTCCAGTGCAGCGTGTCTTCTGTCTGTGACCGGTACCGGCATATGCTAATGACGTGGGGGGGAGGATGAAGGAGGATAAGGAGGGAGGAGGAGGATAAAGGGGAAGGAGGGAGGGGAAGGGGGAAAGCGAGGATAAGGGGGAAAAGGAGGAGGATAAGGGGAAAGGGAGGAGGAGGAAGATAAGGAGGGAAGGAGGGAGGAGGAGGAGGATAAGGGGGAAGGAGGGAGGAAGAGGGGAAGGCCGAAGGAGGTAGGGGGAAAGGGAGGATAAGGGGGAAAAGGAGGAGGATAAGGGGAAAGGGAGGACGAGGAAGATAAGGAGGGAAGGTGGGAGGAGGAGTAGGATAAGGGGGAAGGAGCGATGAGGATAAGGGGGAAGGAGGGGGGAAGGGGGGAAAGGGCAGAGGAGGATAAGGGGGAAAAGGAGGAGGAGGATAAGGGGGAAAGGGAGGAGGAAGAGGATAAGTGGGCAAAGGGAGGAGGAGTAGGATATGGGGAAAGGGGGGAAAGGGAGGAGGAGGATGATAAGGGGAAGGGGGGAAAGGGAGAAGGATAAGGGGGAAGGGGGAAAGAGAGGAGGAGAGGGGGAAGGGGTAATGGTGGTCTGCGGAGGTGGTATGATTATGTCAGTATTTTTGAATGTACCGCTTGCATGGACTAGAATATAATATTTACTGATTTACTAATATTGCATTATTTCTGGAATGCAGGTTCAATCGAAACTCATATTTGAAACCCGTAAGGCTTCAAAATGTAACCTCCATTTTTCAGTGATGTAATTATGACGATCTCATTTGCCATTGCCTCCTTCTAAACCCGTAACTACGGGTGTGACTAATTGATCATGTCCACGGCCGCACATCCAATATGGGCAAGAATGGTTTACTGTTTTGCATCTGCGGCCTGTAACTAGCGGCATGGTTCAATCTAATAGCTCTGTAACGCAGCCGAATTTCAAGCCTGCAGCCTTTGCGGGTGTGCCGATGCCACTACGGGCTTCAAATTTAATGGGGCTGTAAGTATCATTTATGTAATAACTTTACTTTTTATGCTTTTGGGCAACAGGCTAGATTTTATGTAAATAAGGAGGAATCCGAATACATGAATAAATCCTCTACATAAAGTATCTCCTGACTACAGTATTAAAGCTAGTCCTTGAACAGTAGTAAAGAACTGTATGCCTGTGAACATCCTAAATTATTGACTCTTTCTGCAAAGTTGTAAGCATGTGTAGCAAACGCAGTTTAAAAAGTCCGTTTTTTTAACCCTAATTTGCATTTCAAGTAGAACCTCTTCAATATGGTACCGACATTGTTGCACAATTCTAGCCATGCTTTCCACTAGGAAAAAGAATATTTTGTACAGCATCTGGTGCAGTTTTTTGATTGTTTTCAAAACAAACTACTATCATTTGGCCTCACTAGGGATTGAAAGGAAACCATGCTTGTAACATAATAATTTTTCTTCTCCTTTTGCAGCTGCTAGAGTTTTCTTTTTAATAGGACAACATTTGGTTCAGGTTTTCTTTACTACTCACTTGAGAATATACAAGCAAATAAAATCTAACAGTTTCAGACATGAGTTTTGTATTGTTTGATATGTGAGGTACTGTTGTGCCTTATTAAAGTGTTGGTTTGTTTAGTATCTTTATAAATACAACATCATATAAGTTATGTATAAACAAAAAAAAAGTGTTGTATAGTGACTTGTAGAGACCTGCAACAAGATGTATTTGTTCAGATCAAATCCAATAAAATGTAATGAAAAGAAAATTCACATTTTCATGTAAAGTGTGCTCCACAATAGATTAAACAAATGATCTGAACATATATTTATTCCATTGCAAAAACACACAGCTAAGGTTTTAATCAAAAACATTAAAACATAATTTGGCACTTAAAAGGATATGATGTTTCTTAATTTTCAGTAGTCCCATGGTAAGCAATGTGCAAGTGCAAGTTGTCCCATGGTTATCCATGGATAAGTACCAGTTGTCCCATGGTAATCTGTGGATAAGTGCAAGGTGTCCCATGGTAAGCAGTGTGCAAGTGCCAGGTGTCTCATGGTGGTGTCTAGGGGATTGAAGAGTATCTGCCTTCATAGACCTGAAAAGAGGTAAAGAGGAGCAGACCTGCTAAATATCTGCTTGTCACAAGTATATTTCAGGATGTTTTCTTTAATGTTCCCTCTTGATCTTATGAGACATGTGTCTCACTGTAAAAGAATAGAGGAGAGTGAATGCAATAGTTGGACCTTACTTCCTTGTAGGCTAGTGTTAGCATTCTTGTCAGCTTTATTACAGGATTACATCAGTTTTAGATGCTTTTGTGGATTCTGTGGAGAAAAAATAATATAGCATACATTTAATGTTTTTATAACTCTATCACTAAAGGTCCATGGAAATAATTTTTCATTATTTCAGATGAAAGATTATACTTATTAATGAGGGTCAGTGTATATATAATACATTAATATATTTTTGGGAGCTAATTATCATGCAGGTATAAACTTTAACTCTGTTTGATAAATAATACCTACAGAACACACAGGAAAGGGGATATTTATTATCATTTTTATCCCTACGTTTATCATCACTCGATAAGTATACTCCTATGAATGTCCAAGTAAGCCAGGCCAGCAGGGATACCCTACTATATTATGATCATAGCCTTAATTCTGTTGACAATGAAATTGTTTACCACTGTTAGGATTTATTTTTCATCATAACTAGGTTGCAGGAGCTAGATACATACCCAGACAATATATACATACTAAAATATTGCCCGTCAAAAAATGACGGCAATTAAATTGTAAGTGAGCTAAAGGTGTTTGGTGTATTTAATGTGGCTGATGGAGCGTCTTTCATTTTCTATGTCGTAAGACTTTTTCGTAATATCCGTAGCTGTTTGGTGGGCTTTCTCGGAATATCCGTAGCTGTTTGGTGGTGTTTTGCGTGTTTATGGTAGTGTTTTGCGTGTTTAGGGACCTTTAGCCTCGTTTTCTTTTTGTTCGGCGGCCATTTTTTCTCTCGCTTAGGTGATTTTCGGGTCTCTAAACTCCGAAATTTGTGCTTAAATGGAGGTGCAACCTCACTTGCAGAGGTCCTCGGTGCCCCCGCTTGCTGTGAGTAACCTTTTTATGTGTTTGTTGTTTGTATTTATTGTGTTTGTAATGTTTTTGGGGTTCGCGCAGGTTGCGTCCTTGTTTTTTAATCTCGTAGGTGTTTTTCGGCAAATACGTAAGTGTTTGGTGGTGTTTTGCATCTTTAGACTGCTGTAGCCTCGTTTTCGTTTTTTTCAGCGGCCATTTTTTCTCTCTTAGAGAATTTTTTAGTGTCTAAACTCTTGGTGTAAGGTGTAACTTTAGTTTTCGAGGTCCTGGATGTTCCCTCTTCCTGTAAGTAAGCTTTTTATGTGTTTGTTGTGTGTATTTGTTGTATTTTTCATGTTTTGATGTGCGGGTGTTAAGGCCGATTTTTGCCATGTTGTAATGGGTCGTAACGTGTCTAGTATTTTCTTTGCGACGTACATTTTGTGAGGGTCGCAGTTGCTGGCAAGGAGCGCCTTCGGTTATTACTACGCGAGCCTGCAAGCGTTAGCAACAACTCGCATGCTCACAACTATGTATGTGATGTGATATCAACTATAATAGTTGTGGTCATTGCAAGTTGTCATCACGCAATAACCACACAGAGACACAGGGGAGATAGGGGCAGAGACACAGGGCAGGGAGAGTGGGGAGAGATACAGGGGAGGGAGAGGGGGGATAGAGACACAGGGGAGAAAGGGGGGGAGACATACGGAAGGGAGAGGGGAAGAGACACAGGGGAGGGAGAAGGGAAGAGAAAAAGGGGGGGAATAGACACAGGGGAGGGAGAGGGGGGAAAAAGACATGGTAAAGGAGAGGGAGGAGAAGACACAGGAGAAGGGAAAAGAGACACAGGGGAGAGAGGGGGAGAGACACAGGGGAGGAAGAGGAGGAGAGACACAGGGGAGGTAGAGGGGTGAAGAGAAACATGGGAGGGATTAGGGGAAGAAATACATGGGAAGGAGAGGGGAGAAGAGACACAGGGGAGAGGGAAAGAGACATGGGGAAAGGGGGAAAGGGAGAGGGGGATGGGGAAAGGACGAGAGAAGTAGAGGAGAGATGGGAGCGTGGGTGTCTAAAAGTCTGCACTAATGGTAAGTGTTGTGCAAGTTATTTAAATGTGATGGGGAGAGGGCTCCTCCCACAATCCCAGGTAACCTACTTGGCCATTTTTGGTTGAATCCCTCTCCCCAGGGTAGCTGAAATGTGTCCGGAAGCTACACCATGGAAGGCCTGCTAAGTGGGCCAAAATAAAACTAAATTAGTGGGAGAGTAGAAGACTTCTCTGGTTTGGATTTGGGATCTGGGATGTAGCAACTATGACCCTGGGATTACCAGCAGCTCATAACATTTTTGATATGGACGGGCATGTTTTTATTGGACGCTGAGGAAGCAGATCTGATTCGTAATTAATAGCTGAGGTAGTGGAATGTTTAGAGGCTTAGACAGATGAGTAGGAGTCTAAAGTGATGGTGAAGGTGGCATAGTCAAGGGTAGGGAGGAAATGCACAGTAAAGTGTGGAGAGAATGCTAATCTTGTAATAAGGTGTAGAGGGAGAGGAGTATGCGACTGAACAGGTGTCGTCATAGGAAGGATAGTATGGGATTGAGTGTTGAGAGGTGCTGCTTTTAGTAGGCTGAAGTTGAAGCAGTGGAATACTGCAGTAATGAGGAATAATCCTGTGGATTGAAAGTGATATTAAGATGGATTGTAGTTTGGACATAAGGGACAAAGTAGGTAGGTAGGTAGAAGAGGTAGATATAATAAGTAGGTAGAATAGGAAGATATATTAGGTAAACGTAAAAGATAGATGGAATAGGAAAGGGTAGATAGAATTGATAGATGCCATAGGAAGATAGAAAGAGTAGATGCAAAAGGTAAAAGGGTACAAATGAAATGGTAGATTATGTACAGTAGGTAGATAGGAGGGCATAATATTTACATGCAAAAAGTAGATGTGATAGGTATATAAATAGATAGGTGCAATAGATGGATGTAATAGGTAGATATGATGAGTAGATTGATAGATAGATAGACACCAATAGCTGCATACAAGACACCAATGACTTTCTCAACAAACTCAAAGTCAGATTAAAGACCTACCTGCTGAAACACTACTTGTCACAATGGATGTAGAGTCTCTTCATAGAAACATCCCACACAAAGATGACACTGAGTCATGCTTTAAGTTTCTTTCAACACACAATAAAGCTGTTAGATACTATTGAATATGCTCAAACACTAAAGACCATGAAAAAAATGTAAAAACACTGTCTAAATATTTCAAAACAGAAGGGTTACAAACCCTATATTATTACCCAGAAAATAACCACTGCCAATAAAATCCCCTGTAAACCCCTATTAGAGTACAAAACAAAAAACAACTTCACATATACCTCTAGTGACCACATAGCATCCAGTTTTAGAGAAAATACCGAAAATATTTAAAGATGTACAATCAGTACTAACTAAAGATGTACAATTAAAAGATATATTTCTTAAACCTCTCATCCTTGCATTTAAAAACCTCTCGTCCTTGCATTTAAAAAAACACCAAACCTAAGCCAAAAACTTGTCAGCAGAGGATTGGACAGAAAAGTAATATCTTAGGGAATTAAACCCATTAGTGCTTGACACTACAAATTCAAATGTGAGGACAACATAGGGTTAATCATAATCATATAGTAATAGAGAAATTTTATTAGTGAAAAAACAGCGTCGATTAAAAGAATTTAAAAAAAAATTTAAAAACACTGTGGAAGGTGGTTCCTTCAATGACTCTTGTGACCACTATTGCCACTCTATTGTATAGTATTTTTAGAGTGTGGTTACACAGGTAAATTCCTCAGAGTATATAAAAGGGCAACTGCACAATGATTCAAGGGCTGTAGACAAAGCCCATAGATAGATGTATATATATACAATAATAATATAGATTGCTGGCAAATGAAATGAAGCACCTACTATTAGTAGAGTTATCTTAGTGTTTCAAAACTGTAAAGGCTCAGCCTCATATGGGAGTGTCATGAAGTCTGATACAGATACCAGTCACTATATGCAGCAAAGCTGCTTTCCCTTAATGTATCTGTATACAGAAACAACTGACATGCTGTGGCTATCTCCTCTTAACTAAGTTACTGAGGGTCTGTGTCAGTTCAGGGGTAAGGCTTTAATAGCCCAGATTATATGCCCTTAAAAATGCCTCTGAGTTCTTTGTAATAGAGCGTTTGCGCCTCCATTAGCTCGGAGTTTCGCGCTTCCTGATTGTGGCGTGCGTGATGACGTCACGCTACATACGCCTGTTACCTAACATGTTTCTACGTTACAAAACGTCTTTGTCAAAGGATCAAGGCGTGTACTGAAAATGAGAGCTATTTAAAGGAAGCGGTAGCCATGGTTACCAATGCTACCGAGTGTGCTACACTGAAATACATCTCTTATATATTGTAAGCCTGGGAGGAAGGAAAATAATTACATTAGAACTAGTACAAGATCACCCTTATATAATAATGCAGGATTAGAGAAGTCTTCCATATATAAGTGTGAATCAATGGATTCTAGTGATGAATGTGTCACTAGGAAGTGGATAATAGGGCATATAGTGCTAAAAAATATACCATAAAGTGCTTAGTGCAGAGAATAATAAAATGATGAATGAAGTCCCAGACCATGAGGGACTATATACTAAAAACCTATAGTGTGTGAATATGGGATAAAGTCCTAGTGAAGAGCACCATCTATCAAGAGGGGCCATAAAGTATAAGCTGAAGTGATAATGTAAATAAGGCAAAAGTGCCCTATAAAAAGGCAATGGATGTGTACTATACCAAATAAAAAAGTGAAAAAATTAAATGAAGGGAGTATACGAAAAACCTTCATTTAACCCATTGGGTACTTGTGCTTGAAGTTTATAAATCCATTTAGATTCAGATTGTAATAGTTTTTTTTGGAAGTTGCCCCTTCTGGGTCCTGAAGTTACTGAATCTATGATGCAAAACTTAAGTACATCCGGATTGTTGTTGTGGCAATATTTGATATGTCTTGCTATGGGGGTATCATATTCATTAAGAATAGAGTATATATGTTCCCCCATTCTACGTCGAAGCTCTCTACAGGTTTTACCTACATAAACCTTATTGCAAAGGCATGTGGCTATATATATCACTCCTGTAGATTTACAGTTAAAGAAGTTGTTAATTTCATAACTGAGCCCATTAATAGGGTGTATGTAGTTTTTGCACGGTTTTACAAATTTGCAAAATTTGCATCTTCCACATTTGTACATTCCCTTAAGGGGTTTAAGCCATGTCCTGGTCTCAATTGGATTATCATTGTACAAACTATGTACAATCATATCTTTGATATTGGTGCCTCTCCTATATGTAATGCTTGCCTTTGGAGTTAGAGCATCTTGTATGTCTTTGTCACTTGTAAGAAGATGCCAATGTTTTTCAAGAATGGTCCTAATAATGTCAGAATCATGACCATATGTCATTATGCATCTAATAAGATCCTGGTTGGATGTGTCGTTAACTTTAGTGGTATTGTTTACCTGTTTATTTGTGACATGTGCATTAAGCAGGTCAGTTCTATTACAAGATAGGGCATGCTTATAGGCTGATTTAAGACTCCTATTTGGATAACCTCTTGTTTTAAACCGCTGTCTAAGTTTATCTGCTTCTATTTTAAATTCATGTTCTGTACTGCAATTTCTCCGAATCCGTAAATATTGGCCTTTAGGGATTCCTCTTTTTTGGGGTCCAAAGTGCTGGCTTTCCCATTTTAATAGTGTGTTGGAGGCTGTTTCCTTTCTAAAGGTTGAAGTGCATATTTTCCCCTCTGAGTCTTTCTTGATTTTTAAATCTAGGAAGGAGACTTCACTTTTATTTGCCTCAGAGGTGAATCTCAGGCCTATTTCGTTGTTATTCAAATATGATATGAACGCAGTTAGATCTTCTCTATTACCCGTCCAGACAAGAAACACATCATCTATGTATCTTCTCCAGATGAGTATATTACTTCCAAAGGTATGTGCGTTATCATCATATATATATTTGTCCTCCCACCAGCCAAGGAACAGATTGGCATAGCTGGGAGCACACGGTGTTCCCATTGCCGTTCCTTGTTGTTGGTGGTACCATTTATGGTTAAAGATGAAAAAGTTATGTTTCAGAACATATTCAAGCAGTGATATCAGCAGTTGGTTTAATTCTTCAAAGATGGAGCCTTTCATCTTAAGAAAATATTTTATTGCATCAATTCCAAAGTGATGAGGAATACTACTGTAGAGAGCCTCGACGTCGATGCATACCAGCCACGAATCAATAGGTATAGTTAGGTCTTCTAGTTGCCTGAGGATATCTGGGGTATCCTTCACATATGATGGCAATCCCATCACAAAGTCTCTCAGATGGTAATCCAAAAACACACTACAATTATGTGACAAATTGTCAGTACCAGAGACTATAGGTCTTCCCGGGATAGGCCTCGTCTTTTTGTGTACTTTTGGAAGGGAGTAGAAGACTGACACCGTAGGGAATTTAGGGAGCAAAAATTGATAAGTTTGATCATCAATGATTCCTGAGTGTTTAACACCATCTAAGATGTTCTTGAGGGTAGATTTAAATTCGGCTGTGGGATCCTTGGGAATGATCTTATAGGTCATTTTATCCTTAAGGATCCTTTCACACATATCTTTATAGTCCATGTTATCCATTAGGACTATATTTCCGCCCTTATCGGCTGGTTTAATGTGGATGGTGTTATCTTCTCTCAGTTCTTTAAGAGCTGTATGTTCAGATTTAGTGAGATTGTATATTTTTTTGTAGCTCATATGATCTATGTTCTCTATGTCATTCGAGACTTGTTGTAAGAATACCCAGATGTTGGCATAATCTTTCAATTGCGGTGTGAAAGTACTTTTATTTCTCCATCTCTTAGGTTCAATTGTTGGTGTACAGTTTTCTTCCAATAGTTCCATAAGGCCTTGTATGATCTTAATATCCTCTTGGGGTACACCTAGGTTGAGGATTTCCCTTTCTTGCTTCATTTTATAAAACTTATGTAGAGCTAACTTTCTAGAGAACAAGTTTAAATCCTTTATGTGAGTAAAGGTATCTGCTTTGGATGTAGGTACAAAGGTTAGGCCTTTACTTAATACTGAAATATGTGACTCTTGCATTTTAAAGTGCGATAAGTTGATAATTCTCAGTTCATCCTCTCTTTTACTGGGTACCCTTGAAATTGATTTGATCTTGTTTGTATCGGTCTCCTTCCTTGAGACCGTCCTCTTCCTAAAAAAGGAGTAGGGGGGAGATCATTCTCATAACTAGAATATGGTCTTGTTAGTCTGTCAGGATCATACTGATTCCTTCTCGGGCGTAGTTCATATTGGTCCCTTCTCCAATTGGAGTTTCTTGTTCTATTATTGGTTTTATATTGATGGAAATTGGGACCTATGAGGTCTTTTCTGGTAGTATTATCCTCTATATCTGAGGTATCATAATCAGATGAACTAATTTCAGATCCAGTTTGAGTTTCTGAATTCGCTGGTAGTCTCTTATATATTCTACCTGTCTTGAAATCTGTTTGATCTCTTAGAAATTTCCTTTGTTTGCGATCTTTGATGTCTTTTTTAAATTTGTTAATGTTAAAGTTCAGTTTGTTACACAAAATTTCAAAGTCAGAGAGGTCTTTGAATTTGTCAACTTCTACTTGATTCAGTATAACTCTTTGTTTAATGTTCTCTAGATTTTTCTGCTCAGTTTCAATAATCAAGGACATAAGGTCCATAGAGCATTTAAATAGGATTTCCTTCCATTTGGACAGAAAGGTCTCATCATTTATATTGGAGGCTGGTGTAATATTAGTCCTTAAACCTCTGGGGATTAGTTTATTTTTCATGTAATTTTGGAGACTGGATATTTCCCAGATTGATCTAATTTGCTTCCTCATATTTTTTTGAAGTTCATATAGAGCTGAATTTACATCCTTATTTTCAGTCCTGGGTTGTATTGAGGGCATGAAAGTTTCCTCTGCCTCAATTTGTAATTGTGCAAAGTCCAGACTAGTGATACTAGCCCCTGCCATTTTGAATTGTATAGATTGTTTTCTGGGCTAACAACAGGCAGAGAGAGTGAAAGTGTAGACTTTTTATTACAACCCCTAAGTGTGGATTGAACCACTGTTAGAAATGAACAGAAAAGTAATATCTTAGGGAATTAAACCCATTAGTGCTTGACACTACAAATTCAAATGTGAGGACAACATAGGGTTAATCATAATCATATAGTAATAGAGAAATTTTATTAGTGAAAAAACAGCGTCGATTAAAAGAATTTAAAAAAAAATTTAAAAACACTGTGGAAGGTGGTTCCTTCAATGACTCTTGTGACCACTATTGCCACTCTATTGTATAGTATTTTTAGAGTGTGGTTACACAGGTAAATTCCTCAGAGTATATAAAAGGGCAACTGCACAATGATTCAAGGGCTGTAGACAAAGCCCATAGATAGATGTATATATATACAATAATAATATAGATTGCTGGCAAATGAAATGAAGCACCTACTATTAGTAGAGTTATCTTAGTGTTTCAAAACTGTAAAGGCTCAGCCTCATATGGGAGTGTCATGAAGTCTGATACAGATACCAGTCACTATATGCAGCAAAGCTGCTTTCCCTTAATGTATCTGTATACAGAAACAACTGACATGCTGTGGCTATCTCCTCTTAACTAAGTTACTGAGGGTCTGTGTCAGTTCAGGGGTAAGGCTTTAATAGCCCAGATTATATGCCCTTAAAAATGCCTCTGAGTTCTTTGTAATAGAGCGTTTGCGCCTCCATTAGCTCGGAGTTTCGCGCTTCCTGATTGTGGCGTGCGTGATGACGTCACGCTACATACGCCTGTTACCTAACATGTTTCTACGTTACAAAACGTCTTTGTCAAAGGATCAAGGCGTGTACTGAAAATGAGAGCTATTTAAAGGAAGCGGTAGCCATGGTTACCAATGCTACCGAGTGTGCTACACTGAAATACATCTCTTATATATTGTAAGCCTGGGAGGAAGGAAAATAATTACGTTAGAACTAGTACAAGATCACCCTTATATAATAATGCAGGATTAAAGAAGTCTTCCATATATAAGTGTGAATCAATGGATTCTAGTGATGAATGTGTCACTAGGAAGTGGATAATAGGGCATATAGTGCTAAAAAATATACCATAAAGTGCTTAGTGCAGAGAATAATAAAATGATGAATGAAGTCCCAGACCATGAGGGACTATATACTAAAAACCTATAGTGTGTGAATATGGGATAAAGTCCTAGTGAAGAGCACCATCTATCAAGAGGGGCCATAAAGTATAAGCTGAAGTGATAATGTAAATAAGGCAAAAGTGCCCTATAAAAAGGCAATGGATGTGTACTATACCAAATAAAAAAGTGAAAAAATTAAATGAAGGGAGTATACGAAAAACCTTCATTTAACCCATTGGGTACTTGTGCTTGAAGTTTATAAATCCATTTAGATTCAGATTGTAATAGTTTTTTTTGGAAGTTGCCCCTTCTGGGTCCTGAAGTTACTGAATCTATGATGCAAAACTTAAGTACATCCGGATTGTTGTTGTGGCAATATTTGATATGTCTTGCTATGGGGGTATCATATTCATTAAGAATAGAGTATATATGTTCAGCAGAGGATTGGCCAATGAACAACTGAGAAGAGAAAACGGAACTAAACCTTGAACCAAAAGTGCCTGTAAGTTATGTCAACACATTTGTAATGATGACAGAGTCATACATAAAAACAATACTTATAACATCAAAGGATCATATACAGTGCCTTGCAAAAGTATTCATCCCAATTTTCGTGTTTTGTTGCCTCACAACCTGGAATTAACATGGATTGTTTGAGGATTTGCATCATTTAATTTACAGAACATGCCCACAACTTTGAAGACGTTTTTTTTTTTATTATTATTATTGTGAAGCAAACAACAAATAGGACAAAAAAACTGAAAAAGTCAATGTGCATAACAATTCACCCCCCAAAGCCAATACTTTGTAGAGCCCCCTTTTGCTGCAATCACAACTCCAAGTCACTTTGGATCAGTTTCTATGAGCTTGCCACATCTTACCACTGGGATTTTTGCCCATTCCTCCTTGCAAAACTGCTCCAGCTCCTTCAAGTTGGATGGTTTGCTCTTGTGAACAGCAATCTTTAAGTCTGACCACAGACTTTCTATTGGATTGAGGTCCAGGCTTTCACTAGGCCATTCCAACACATTTACATGTTTCCCCTTAAACCACTCAAGTGTTGCTTTAGCAGTGTGTTTGGGGTCATTGTCCTGCTGGAAGGTGAACCTCCATCCTAGCCTCAAATCACACACAGAGGTACAGATTTTGCTCAAGAATATCCTTGTATTTAGCACCATCCAACTTTCCCTCAACTCTGAGTTTCCCAGGCTTCTGAAAAAGCCAATTACTCACCACTATACACCACCCTATGTGCCAACTTACATAAATGGTTTAGGCTTGCCTATCTTGGTTGGGGAGAATTAACTCAGTAAAAATGAATATCCACCCTAGACTAATGTATCTCTTCAGGGCTCTGCCTATCACAATCAATATGAAAGAACTGACTCACTTTCAAAGATCAATATTTTGGTTCATCTGGAGAAGTGGCCCGTCTTGAATCTCCAGACACATAGGGCCTCATTAAATTCTCCCTCGTAGTTCTCTCGGTCCTCGCAAAAGGCAGTTTTTTTGCTGTTTGCGAGAACCGAATTCCTCGCAGCCTGCTTTGCGAGATGACTACAAATAATGGCCGAAAAAAGCCTCCGAGAGAGCTACGGAGTCACACGCAGCCATAAATCTACGAGCGATTCTCGCATCTCGGAAGAATCCCTATGAGCACAAAAAGTGCTAGCAAGGGATCCTAAAACCTCTACGTGCTGCCTCGGAGCAGCCCAAGACAGCCGTGTGAGGCTCCCCCCTGCTCCCTATACACATACCCATGCTGCAGGGGTCCCCGATCACCATAGATTAGGCCCCCGCTTCATTTAAAACTTTAAAATTCCCCGCTGCGGCTCCTTAAAGGGCCTGCGGGACACTATTAATAATCCCGGCCGCGGCACCTAAAATTAACCCCCCTCTGTACTGGGGGTCCCATCGGGACCCCCGAATTGTACTTATATTAACCCTTTGCTGCAGGGGTCCATAGGGACCCCCGCAGCATCCCACATTAACCCCTTGCAGCGGGAATCCCCGATCAGCACAGATCGTGACCCCGCTGCATTTACATTTTTACATTTCCTGCCTCGCGGGTCCTTAAAGGACCGTAAAGGTCCTGAAAGGACTCACACTAAAAAATATTAACCCCAGGCAACTAAAATTAACGCCATAACTCATGTCAATACAGACCCCCATATGCACTTAATTAACCCCATAACTCATGGGGGTCAATACAGACCCCCATAAGGCCTTAATTAACCCTGTCACTCATGGGGGTCAATACAAACCCCCATAAGCACTTAATTAAACCTGTCACTCATGGGGGTCAGTACAGACCCCCATAAGGCCTTAATTAACCCTATAACTCATGAGGGTCAATACAGACCCCCATAAGCTCTTAATTAACCCTATAATTCATGGGGGTCAATACAGAGCCCCATAAGGCCTTAATTGACCATGTCACTCATGGGGATCAATACAGACGCCCATAAGGCCTTAATTAACCCTATAACTCATGGGGGTCAATACAGACCCCCATAAGCACTTAATTAACCCCATAACTCATGTGGGTCAATACAGATCCCTATAAGCACTTAATTAACCTTGTCACTCATGGGGATCAATACAGACAAGGAATTTTAAAATTGTAAATGCAGCGGGGGCCTGATCTAAGCAGATCGGGTACCCCTGCTGCAAGTGGTTAATGTGGGGGCACTTCGGGGGTCCCAATGGGGACCACCAGCATAGAGGGGGGTTAATTTTATTTGCCGCGGCCGGGATTGTTAATAGTGTGCCGCGGGCCCTTTAAGGAGCAGCAGCGGGGAATTTAAAAGTTTTAAATGCAGCTGGGGCCTGATCGGTGCCGGAGCCCCACAGCAAGGGGTTAATTTGAGGGGGCTGCGGGGGTCCCTATGGACCCCTGCGGCAAGGTGTTAATGTGGGGACACTTCGGGGGTCCCGATGGGGACCCCCGCATAGAGGGGGTTTATTTTTAGGTGCCAGGGGGGTAGTTGGAGTACCCTTCACGGCAGGGATTATGTGTTGGACTGCCGCGGAGGTCCCGTTTAGGACCCCTGCACTAATTGATGAGGTGCGGGAGCCTGCGAGATCATCTCGCAGGCTGTCACTCCTCATGTTCATTTTTGCAGTGTTCATACGGACAGCCCTGCAGCGTAGCTCACACGTTGCTCGCAGCAGGGCTGAAGTAATAGAGTTGTAACTTTGAGAAATTTTGCAGTACGTAGGGTTTAAGTAGAAGCCTCTTAATTACGAGGCTGGAATTTAGTAAGGCTTAGACATAAATCTAAAGGGGGTCTCTCTTTTCCAGACTTACAACTATATTATAAAGCAGCCCAACTCTTCTTCCTTCCAATAGTCCACTCTAAGCAACATCAACCCGCCTGGATCTTTTTTGAAAATCATTCTATGTATTCGTATAAGTGGGATACACTTATTTGTATAGAGAAATCCGATAAGCTAGAATTCATTAATATCAAAGACAAAATTCATTTTATAGCAGTTAATGAAAGGATAACTCAGTCTCTACCAGATACACTATAAACATTTCTGGATATATTGGATCCCTGGTTTGAATACACAGGCTTACGTCCTTCGATTAACTAGCAGTAGTGATGTCGCGAACATCAAATTTTTGGTTCGCGAACCGCGGACGGGAATTCCATCGAATGTTCGCGAACGGACGAACATCGGCGAACCGCCATAGACTTCAATGGGCAGGCAAATTTCGAAACCCACAGGGACTCTTTCTGGCCACAATAGTGATGGGAAAGTTGTTTCAAGGGGACTTACACCTGGACTGTGGCATGCCGGAGGGGGATCCATGGCAAAACTCCCACGGAAAATTACATAGCTGATGCAGAGTCTGGTTTTAAGCCATAAAAGGCATAAATCACCTAACATTCCTAAATTGTTTGGAATAACATGCTTTAAAACATCAGGTATGATGTTGTATTGATCAGGTAGTGTAAGGGTTACACCCGCTTCACAGTAACAGACCAATCTCCCAGTTTAATGCACCGCAAACAAACAAACAGTCCCTTTGCACAACCACAAACTCCCCATTTGCACAAGGTTGGATACCAAGCTAGCCATGTCCCGTTCCTTGTCCTCACTGATGTCATTGAAGGTCTCTTCCTCCACCCAGCCACCAAGGGTCCCCGAAAGGTGACAACAAGCCCCCTGGGACGCCTGCTGTGTTTTTTCTTCCACCTCCTCAAAGCCACCTTCCTCCTCTGACTCCTCTTCTTCAGACTTCTCTCTCTGCGTTGCCTTTGTCTGTGTTATTATAAGGTGTGTACTGTTAAGTAGTACTATTCCTATCGGTTTAATCCCTGTTACGTCCACTATTAGGAAACGTGTATATGGCATGGATTTTTGGAACCTGGTCGGACCTCCCACTTCGAATTTGGGGCACTGCGCGTGCAATCTAAGGTGCCACCAGATAGGAGTGGTGTATTAAGTTATACTATTCATTCCTATCAGTTTAATACCTGTTACATCACCTATCAGGGGACGTGTATATGGCATGGATTTTTGGAACAGGGAGATGGAAAAAGATGCTTGGTCAGTCCTCCCACTTTGAATTTGGGCCACTGCGCTTGCAATCTAAGGTGCCACCAAATAGGAGTGGTGTATTAAGTTGTACTGTTCATTCCTATCAGTTTAATACCTGTTACGTCACCTATCAGGGGACGTGTATAATGCATGGATTTTTGAACAGGGAGATGGAAAAAGATGCTTGGTCGGAATTCCTACTTCGACTACTGGGACAAGGTGGCTTGGCTATCAGAATTGCCTCAGAGCCTTAAAAACTCGCCAAACCCACTAATCAGACACTAACTATCATACTGGAAATGGGCCAAGAAACACATGGGTTTGTTTCCTGGATCCACCGAAATGACCCCAATTCTTGACCACCCTCAGGCCCCGAAACACATGAGCACAACATCACAACACTGGTGGAGGTCAAGGAAACTAAAGGGTCAGATGCTCACCTATAGGAATTGAGGGACAAGCATGAGCTACCGCTGTCAGAACATTACAATTACTGTAGGCTGAGGCATTTCACACACTCCATGACCCAGAAACAGGGGACACCGGTCTTAAATTTGTTCTCCAAAATTTGTAAAGATAAAACTCTATCAAGGGGGATCATTGGGTCGCTTTACAAATATAAAACATTTTTCTTACTGGTTGAAGCGACACTGGGGGAAGGACCGGATCGGGGGAGCCCTGGAGACCCTTCAGAAGCAACCGGAGGCAAAATCATCCCAGGAAAGGAGATGTCGCTTACTGAAGCCTGCCCTAGGGTAACCCAAGGGTGATTGCCCAGGTTAGATATTGTAAATAATAAGCTAATACTGCTGGAGGGATGATAGCTAATAGGACTTTGGTGTTTCCTGCAGATATACTCTTTACTATTGTCTGTTTTACCATGTTTTAGGTATCTCTTAAATTGTAATCACAGTAAAAAATAAGAAAAATTATTAACCTAAAAAGTAAAAATAAGAAGGAATAGCCAGCTAACTTTCACAAAATGTCTTCATTGTAAATATGTATTTTTGCACAACTGTTATGCAAGACTGTTCAAAAATGCTTTATTTTTCATTACATGCTGTACGCCTTCTAAAATAAAATAATTTAAATGCAAAAATTAGGTATTGTTGCAGCGACCAGAAAAATTGAAGTTAGTTTGCCAGGCAGAAAGTGCCCTAAAACATTGCGTCTTGAACCCTAGTTGGTGGCGGATAAGTCATGCAAGTCATCCGGCATTCAGGGATAAAATACAGCAGCGTGTGGACCATTATTAGCTCAAGGCAGCTCATCTATCAGGCCTTTTTTAATCGAATGTATCGCCCATTGTCAGTCCCTTCGGGATCCATCCCTCATTCATCTTAATAAAGGTGAGGTAATCTAGACTTTTTTGACCTAGGCGACTTCTCTTATCAGTGACAAAACCTCCTGCTGCACTGAAAGTCCTTTCTGACAGGACACTTGAAGCAGGGCAGGACAGAAGTTCTATGGCAAATTGGGATAGCTCAGGCCACAGGGAAAGCATGCACACCCAGTAGTCAAGGGGTTCATTGCTCCTCATAGTGTCCATATCTGTAGTTATGGCGAGATAGTCTGTTACCTGACGGTCGAGTCGTTCTCTGAGGGTGGACCCCGAAGGGCTGTGGAGATACATATGACTTAAAAAGCTCTGCATGTCCTCCATCAACAACACGTCTGTAAAGCATCCTCTCCTTGTCTGCGTGGTCGTGGAAGGAGGAGGATTATGTTCACCTCTTCCGCTGTTAGATTGCCGTTGTGCTGTGACATCACCCTTAAACTCTGTGTAAAGCATACTTTTTAATTTATTTTGGAAAAGCGGCATCCTTTCCGACTTGTGGTAATTCGGTAACATTTCAGGCACTTTCTGCTTATACCGGGGGTCTAGTAGTGTGGACCCCCAGTACAGGTCGTTCTCCTTCATTCTTTTTATACGAGGGTCCCTCAACAGGCACGACAGCATGAAAGATCCCATTTGCACAAGGTTGGATGCCGAGCTAGTCATGTCCCGTTCCTTGTCCTCAGTGATCTTACTGAAGGTATGTTCTTCCCCCCAGCCACGTCTAACACCACGGGTACCAGATAGGTGACAACGAGCACCCTGGGATGCCTGTTGAGGTTGGTCTTCCTCCTCCTCCTCAAAGCCACATTCCTCCTCTGACTCCTCTTCCTCACAATCCTCCTACAGCATTGCCGCAGGTCCAGCAAGCGATGCTGATAAGGCTGTTTCTGGTGGTGATGAGGACCACAACTCTTCCTCTTCCTCTTCAAGCTCATCCAGCACTTTTCGCAGGGCACGCTCCAGGAAGAAAACAAATGGTATGATGTCGCTGATGGTGCCCTGGGTGCGACTGACCAGGTTTGTCACCACCTCAAAAGGGCGCATAAGCCTACAGGCATTGTGCATGAGCGTCCAGTAACGTGGCAAAAAAATCCCCAGCTCTGCAGAGGCTGTCCTAGCACCCCGGTCATACAAATACTCGTTAACGGCCTTTTCTTGTTGGAGCAGGCGGTCGAACATTAGGAGTGTTGAATTCCAACGTGTCGGGCTGTCTAAAATCAAGCGCCTCGCTGGCATGTTGTTTCGCAGCTGGATATCTGTAAAGTGCGCCATGGCCATGTAGGAATGCCTGAAATGGGCACACACCTTCCTGGCCTGCTTCAGGACGTCCTGTAAGCCTGGGTGCTTATGCACAAAGCGGTGTACAATCAGATTACACACATTTGCCATGCACGGCACATGTGTCAACTTGCCCAAATTCAATGCCGCCAACAATTTTCTTCCGTTGTCACAAACCACTTTGCCGATCTCCAGTTGGTGCGGAGTCAGCCACTGATCCACCTATGCGTTCAGGGTGGACAGGAGTGCTGGTCCGGTGTGACTCTCTGCTTTCAGGGAAGTCAACCGCAAGACGGCGTGACACTGCCGTATCCGGGATGTGGAATAGTACCTGTGGAGCTGGGGGGGTGCCGTTGATGTGGAGCAAGACATAGCAGCAGCAGAAGAGGACTCCGCCGAGGAAGTTATGGAAGAGGATGGAGTAGGAGGAGTAGAGGAGGTGGCAGCAGGCCTGCCTGCAAGTCGTGGCGGTGTCACCAACTCCTCTGCAGAGCCACGTATTCCATGCTTGGCAGCCGTCACCAGGTTTACCCGATGCGCAGTGTAGGTGATATACCTGCCCTGACCATGCTTTGCAGACCAGGTATCCGTGGTCGGATGGACCCTTGCCCCAACACTGTGTGCCAGAGATGCTATTACTTCCTTTTGCACAATCGAGTACAGGTTGGGGATTGCCTTTTGTGCAAAGAAATTTCGGCTGGGTACCTTCCACTGCGGTGTCCCAATAGCTACAAATTTTTTGAACGCCTCAGACTCCACCAGCTTGTATGGTAAAAGCTGGCGGGCTAAGAGTTCAGACAAGCCAGCTGTCAGTCGAAGGGCAAGGGGGTGACTTTGTGACATTGGCTTCTTACGATCAAACATGTCCTTGATAGACACCTGACTGTGGGCAGATGAGCAGGGACTGCTCAGGGGGAGACACGGAGTGGCGGAAGGTTGAGAGGGGGAAAGCAGGGCAGCAGTGGTTGACGTGGCTGAAGATGCTGGACCAGGAGGAGGATGGCGGCTTTGACTTTGTGTGCTGCTTGTACTGATGTGTTGATCCCATTGGCATTTGTGATGTGACATCATGTGCCTTCGCAAAGAAGTTGTACCTAGGTGGGTGTTGGACTTCGCACGACTCAGTTTCTTTTCGCACAGGTTGCAAATGGCATCGCTGTTGTCACAGGCAGACACACGAAACAATTGCCACACTGCTAAGCTCTGCAATGACGGCATTCTGGTGGTGGCAACAACATGCGTTGATTGGCGTGCTGTCTGGCTGACCCCGGGTGCCGATGCATGCTGTCTGATTGTGCCACTAGCTACTTTCGACGACCTCCCGCTGCTTCCAACTCGTCTCCTCCTCCTCTCTGTCTCCCCATCTGAACTTTCCTCCTGTTCTTCTTCTCTTATAGCGGGCACCCACGTGACATCCATGGACACATCGTCATCATCAACCGCTTCACTTGTATCTGACAACTGAACAAAGGAAGCAGCACCCGGTACAACATCATCATCAGACCGTACGTCCATGTGTGTAATGCTGCCTGACTGGGACATATCCCTGTTATCTACATCCTCTGGCACTAATGTTTGTGCATCACTCATTTCTTCCAACGGATGTGTAAATAACTCTGCTGACGGATCAAGTGAAGCGGCTGTGGTGCTAGTGTTGGTGGTGGCGGCAGGCGGGCGAGTGGTAACTGGAGATGTGCCCAAAGCTAAGCTGGAGGATGGTGCGTCTAGGTTCCGAGCGGAAGCTGTAGAAGATTGGGTGTCCTATGTTAGCCAGTCAACCATGTCCTCAGAACTTTTTAAGTTCAGGGTACGTTGCCTCTGAAAACTGGGCATTATTCTGGGGCCAAAGGGAATCACAGCACCACGACCACGACGGCCCCTGTGGGGTGGCCTGCCTCTGCCTGTCATTTTTTTTTCGATTAGTGGTACTATGCGTGCAAGCTACTGTGACACCAGATATGAGTGTCACTGTTCACTGGCTAAAGTTGGCAGAGTAGGCTTTGCCCCAGAATTGAGTGTCACTGTGCACTAGCAAAAGTTGGCAGAGTAGATACAATAGGCCTCACATACACGCCTGTAGGCAGGCAACTGATATTCAATCGATTACAGAAAAAAAAGGGTTCTTTTATTTCACTTTACACTATGGTTGCACCAGATATGAGTGTCACTGTGCACTGGCAAAAGTTGGCAGAGTAGATGCAATAGGCCTCACACACACGCCTGTAGTCAGGCAACTGATATTCAATCGATTACAGTAAAAAAAGTGTTGTTTTATGTCACTGTACACTACGGTTGCACTAGATATGAGTGTCACTGTGCACTGCAAGTTTAGTGGATATAGGAACCCAACACAAAGAGAGAAGGTCTTTGAACTTCAACTCTCATTATAGACATATCCGCAGCAGGGCATCCTCTTGACTTTGGCCCAAACACCTCATTAGATCTGATACTACTCATACCAGCCCTCTGCACTTTCCCAGAAATGGTAGACACCTGCTGACTTCACTTGCTATCTCATTATGTCTCTGGTTTTGTATTTCCATAAAGTTATCTTGGCAAAGATACTGGAGTGGCTTGCAAATGCGTTCTCCAGTGGCCTGACGTTTGTCTGATCTCTCTGTTATGACCTGCCTATCTTGGGTGACACTACATGGTATAGCTCACAAGTTCATTGAAGTAGAGAAATGCTTCCCCATATTATAAAAAAACAGTCACACATAATTAAATTAGATATTAATTTTACGATAAAAAGAAAATTACAGTGCTCATAATAAAATATATTTATACAAGAATAAGGAAATATTATTAGTACAACCAACTGTAGATTGAAAGAAAAAATTACATATGATGATGCAAATGTGTCCAACAATGATGTGTAGATGTATTCTTCAATGCAGAAAAGTATCCAATGAAGCAGTTGTTACAAGACTAGAATTTGAGGGATCAGGGTTTCAGAGTATCTTGGTTAAACTACATGTACGATAAACTAAAGCCCCATCACCTATATTCAAACCAATCATACTTCAGTCAGGGTTTTTCTGAAGAATGATTTGGTAATCACTGCAAAAAAATTATTCTTTCACAGACATCATACCTCTAGTCTAGCTTAAGATGAGAGTGTTCTACTTATGTCATGTGGCACGATTTATATGTTAAAAAAGGGTTAAAAAGAAAGGTGTTCAAAACCTCACCCAACACTAATTTTTCTCTGCTCCATTCTGTACTGGCTGCTTATATACTTGGGGATAATATCTAAAATCCTATATCTTGTTTATATAAATCTCAATAAAAAACCTCAATGGCACTGTACCATGCTACATCTCAGCCCATATCTCCAGATACACTCCAAATTGCCTCATTCTGCCCTCTCATCCTCCATCAAAACCTTCTTACATGCTTGCCTAGAGGAAGTGCTACCCAATACTTTAGCATTCTTTAAACCACTATATTAGACTTTTCTCTAGTCTTCAGATGGTCAAAGTTTCTCTGAAAACAAATCTGTTCATAGTACCATATCACTTAATTTAGAAAACCACAATTTCATAGAAGGTTATTCCTTTTTGGTTCTCATACTTCTCCCTCCACTACTCTATAGTATCTATCCATCTAGCAATCTCCTCATCACATATTTCTATCTGATTGTAATGTCTCATGAGACCAGGCCCTCATCTCCTCTTGCAACAAAGTGCATGTACAATGTGCTATGATGTCTTATCTAATGGTAATATATGTAAAATGTGTTATCCCTTATTTATTGCACTATAGTGTTATGGAATCTGCTGATTCTCTAAAAAAAGTATAATGATAAGTAGGTCAATAGATTAGAAAACCTTAATGTATGGGGAACATTTGACAGAACTATTGAGTGTGCTCCCCTTTCTGTTAACTATTGGGCCCAATACTATAAGATGGAACAACTAGCATACCAGTGTCTAGGCAAGTGCAGTCATGGAGAGACACACAGAGGCTAGTATATCCCTGGTGTATATAGGTGAGACAATCACCTATTCAGTTATTCTGGTTCACTCACTTTGCATAGAGAGGAAATCCGCAAATCCAGGCCTGTGTGTAACTCTTCAGGACTAAGCATTCTACTACTACCCCTACTCCTGGTCTAGGTGGATAGACCATCCTTTAAACTTGTATTCTGCACAACACAGGGTAAAATTAGAGAATTTGATTCCATCTGTGTCTGGAAAAGTAGTACTACTAAGAAAACAGCTTTTTATTTTATCATGTATAGTGCAAGCTTTGCTTGGAGACCTCAACACACTGCTATTTAGAAAATATATTGGGTCAGTGTGTCAATAAAAACAGAAAGATATTCATTGCACAGGAAACCAACAATAAAATATCAAAGTGTTTAGAGGACCAATGTACAATATAAATTTAGAAAAAAATGCTACCTCTGCTGTACACATCCATGATACTTTGGTGGAAGGCATGTGTGGGGGCTTGCATTTATTGAAGCAAACAGCCTGCTTCTGGGCCTGTGAGGGGAATGGTTGTCAATATAAATTAGATCTAATTACCTAACAAAGCCACTTCACGTCTACCTGTTCCCTCCTCCCTCACTCCTCCTGCCTTTGATGGAGAAAAAACACAATTTCATACACCAACTCTGATGACGTGATGTAACAAAGACAAAATCAATTGCTTTATTGAAAATTCTGTTTTTTTTAAAATGGGGCTAAGGACTTAGGGCCTCATTCTATTATCGGCCGCAGCCGCTGCGGGGCCACAAGGACCGGCCGCAAGCTTTCCGGCTATTCTATTCCCCTCCGGCCGGGGGTTCCGGCAGGCTTGCGGCCGGCGCCTTGCTATCTCTTGCGGCCGATCGCGCCGGAGGAAAGCCTTTGATCTAAAACGGCCGCAAGGAAATCGGCCGTAAGAAAAGCCTAGTTGCGATTCTATTGCTCCGGGAACCCTGTCTGCAAGGCTAAAAACGAGCGGCAGCTTACTTGCAGCAAACAGGTCCCGCTAGCACCAATTAAGCACATAAAATAGCTCAAATAAAGCCATCCTGCACTTTGCGGAGTCTATAAAGTGATATTCGGTGTTAGCAAAAATAGCACATAATTACCCTATACTCAAATCCGTAAAATAATTTTTTTTTAATATACGTAAAATATCCATGTAAAAAGTCCAGAGTGCTTGGAGCACCTCAGACACGCCCACGCCGCAGCCGGAAAATAAACAGTTAATTTGAACTCGGGTTTGGGCTGATGTGCAAGCTTGAGAGTGGGTTACTTTTAATCCTCATGTCCCCCAATATGATCCCTAGCATTTACAGAGCTGTACAGTACAGGCTTGAATTTTTTTTTGAGTTTTTATATTTCAGAGCTTACGGCCGGTTTCAAGATATGCGGCCAGCCGTAAGGGGAGATCCTTGCGGGGCCGTATAATAGAATCGCGAGTTAACAGAACCCCCGCAAGGAATCGCAGCCTTACGGACGATTTACGGCCGATAATAGAATGAGGCCCTTACACAGCTTCTACTGGTGTTAGTTTGTTGCATACTACACAGATATTTTCTTGAACTAACATGTGGTGTATATAGTGAGGCATACTAAAAATCATGCAATTTTCTAGACTGGTTTGGGAGGTGGTGACATGTTTTTGTGCACAGTTCAAGTCAAGTGATTTATATTTTAACTTCTTTAAATTAACTCCATTGAGGTTCCATATATTGTATACATTTTTAAACTCTACAATCACTTGATGATTATTATTTATAGTTGTCAGACACGGAAAAGAAATGTAATTAATATATTAGTCTTTGAGAAAGTAAACTTAGTCTATACAAAATTGTAATAATACTTTTGTACAGTGTAGTATTTAAGTAGCCGTATATTACTCTATTACATTTTTAAATAAAAAAATCAGTAATATATTTTCTGAATGAATGGTAACAACTAAACATAATAAATCAATTTAGCTGGTAGAAACAGTGCACCTTCAGTAATCTCTAATAGTGATCATGTTGCATAAAACAACTGAATCAGATAGTCCATCTCTATTGACTGTAATTGCCTATGAAGGGCAATGATAACAATTATCCTAGTACGAAACAGCCAATGCAACTTTCAGTGAGCATATTGCAGCTTAGTAAATATAGGGGTATGTAGAGGTGAAAGGCAACAGGTATGTGAGTAATGTAGCATTATGCAAGAATCACGCATATAAATAATTTAGTATATATAATGATTATTATGAAGTAATTAAACATTTTCCGTTATTCAAATGCTTAGTTCTTAAATGTAGTTTGTTTATGTTTTGTAATTAAGTTCATGAGAATTAATTTTCAATATTATATTATTTTACGTGAAAGCATTAACAGTTCATTATTTGGCTTTATTTTATATTTTCTGTATTATAGAAAAGATAAGGAACATTTTAAAGCTGTTCAAGAAGCAAACTGTAAACATTACTGTATAGAATGCTACAGGGATTTATTATATCTTCAAGCCTAACATTTATTTATGGTTAAAAAAAGTTTCATTGCATATAATAAGGGAAGTTTACTTGTAAATTAATGCAAAAGCATTAAGGAAAGCATCGCCTGAAGTCCTACCAATATTTGTGTGTCAGAATTTAAATTTAAAGTCTAAAAATTGAAATTATTTGCTACTCTATTTCATGTTAAGCTTATATTAAACGTAAGTAGATTTAAAACCCCAAGGGTGTTGAAATGTATTGAATATAGTTTAGAAATCAAGTTACCAAAGAGGAGATATGCAGTCAAGCTTAGGTCAGATGAGGTAGGTTGTAGCTTGGACTCTTCTCTCAAATAACTAATACATTACACTTTAAAGATCTGGACCATTTGTAAAGATATGGACCATATACTATTGCTAATATTAATTCATATCGTCAGTAAACTTGTTATAAAGTACACCAAGACTTTGTATGACAATTATCATAAAACTAAGGCATACAGTTTTATTCTTCTCATTTAAATAATTTTGCATGCACTTAATTTTGCCTTGACAAAGAGTAGCAAACATTTGGGGCCTCATTCAAATGATGGCCGTAAAATTACCGCAAATCTGCGATTCCTTGCTATGGTGCTAAGGCCCCTTTTTCTTATGGAAGGCGCCGCAAGGAGGTCACCCTTACGGTCGATCGCAAACTATGCAATCGTCCGGAAGCCTTGGCGGGCTTCAATCTGATCGCGGCAACTGATTAACTGCAGGGGTCCCTGATCGGGACCCCTGCAGTGTCCCCACATGAACCCCATAATGCAGGAAACCCGATTGGGACCCCTGCAGTGTCCCCACATTAACCTCTTGCTGTAGGGGTCCCGATCGGGAACCCTGCCACACTTCAAAATTTAAATTCCCTGCCGTGGGTACTTAACGGGCCAGCGGCACACAAATGGTTATCCCAAGCTGCAGTGGTACTTCCAGTACCCTCGCGGCACCTAACATCCATCAGGAACCCCGCACTGTCCCTACATTAACCTTTGCAGCGGGGGACCCATTGGGACCCCGCTGCATCTAAATTTTCAAATTTCCAGCTGCGGGTCCTGAAAGGACCTTAAAGGTCCTTAAAGGACCCACAATAAATAAAACAATTTAGCGCTGCCCCAGGCACTTAAAATTAACCCCATCACTCATGGGTCTCTATACAGAGCCCCATGAGCCCCTAATTAACTCCATCGCTTTCTCCATTCCCTATAGGACCCTATAAACCCCTAGGTTAACCCTATAAGTACCATGAGGGTCTTCCAGGACCCTCATGACACCAAGTATAAGCACTACACTATTAAACCTAATCATACCCCATTAACCCATTAGCCATAACTAAACCCTATTAACACTAACTGTCCCCCTTTAATTCTAACTGTGCCTATTTAACCCAATCAAGGCCTATTCAACCCCATCTAAGCATGTTTAACCCCATCTAGCCCTCTTTAAACCTATCTAGGCCTCATCAGTCACATACAGGTCTATCAAGACCCTCATGGGACATATAGAACCCATAAGTGCCATCAGGGTCCACCAGGAACTTAATGACACCATGTACAAACACTACACTACACTACACTTTCCCCCTCAATAAATGACTAAATCAAAACTAACCCCCCTCTAACTAATAAAATCCCCCACCTCCCCTTCCAATTAAACCCACCTACCCTAACCTGTTAACCCCTACCTACCTAACACCTACCCTAACCTATTAACACCTCCACTACCTACCTAACCCCCACCCCACTAATTACAAAAAAAATCTGTTACAGAAAATAAAAAAAGCTAAGTTACACAAAATAAAAAAATCATTACACAATATAATAAAACCTAAATTACACAACAAAAGAAAAAGATAGCCATTACTAAAAAAATAATATTCCACAAAATAAAAACACCCCACCACTACAGAAAACAAAAAAGAATTACGCACCTAAAAAGAAAATACATGAACAAATAAAGACATCACATTACAATACATCAAAACCCACACCCAGCAATAATATACAGTTCAAATATACCCCTAACTACATACATAACACCCCTAACTACATTCCAATAACCCCTAACTATGTTCCATTAACCCCTATATACATTAGGTTAACCCCCTAACTACATTGCATTAAACCCCTAGCTACATTCAAGTACAACCTAACTACATACTATTATCCCCATCTAGACACTATTAACCCCTATCTACATACTTAAACTCCCTACGTACATACATGTAACCCCTGACTACATACATCAATACCCTAACTACATACATCAAAAACCCTAAACTCACCTAAAAGAGAATAAATAAGACCACATACCTTGCTCAAATGCCCCTTCAGTGACAACAGGTTTCCTGCTGCAGGTCGCACCCCTAGGAAAAAAAGAAACATAACATTACTACAGAATTAAACACAACATAACATTTTATACATTCTAAATATTAAACTTACCTTTCTGCGATGTCTCCATCCTTTTGGAAGTCTTCTCCAACTAACGGAGCTTCTCCCTGGAGGAGCTCCCTACCGCAAATGAGGCTTCTAGCTCATCTTCCAGTTGACAAATGGAAATGATTGGCTGAAAATGCTGTCAGTCAAAATTTCAGAAGGCTGCAAGGTGTGATCCAATCACAATTGGATGCACCCCTATATCCCATTCTCATTGGCTGATGGACCTGTCAATCTCTTGTAAAACCAATCAGATGGCACTATTGTCTTCAGCCAATCAGAATGGGATACACCCCCAATGGGTATATCCCATTGTGATTGGCTCCTGAGCCTTCTGATTGGCTGCAATCTGATTGACAGTGATAACAGCCAATCAGAAGACGCTGATGGTTGGAGACAATCACAATGGCATACACCCCCATGATGTCTTTCTCATTCTCATTGGCTGAAGGGAATAGTGTGTATCCCATACTGATTAGCTGAAGGCAATAGTGCCGTCTGATTGGTTTACAACAGATTGACAGGTCCATCAGCCAATTAGAATGGGATATAGTGTTGTATCTCATTTTGATTAATATTTACAATGTATATAATGTTATGTTGTCTTTAATTCTGTACTAATTTTATGTTTCTTTTTTTGTTAGGTGTGGCAGGAAACCCGTCATCACTGAAGATGCCTATGGGAGGGTATGTGGTCCTATTTATTCTATTTTAGGTGAGTTTAGGGTTTTTTCAATGTATGTAGTTAGGGTATTGATGTATGTAGTCAGGGGTTACTGATAGGGGATTCATTAGCTAGAGGGTGGTTAGTTTAGATTTAGTGTTTTTTGGGGGGGAATAGTGTAGTGTAGTGTTTGTACTAAGTGTCACTAGAGTCCTGGAGGACCGTCATGGTACTTATGGGGTTAATGTTAGGGTTCTAATTGTCCCATGAGGGGCTTTATAGACCCTTATGTGACTGATGGGGTTCAATAGGCATAGATGGGTTCAAATAGGCCTAGTTGGGTTGTAGGCCTTAATTGGGTTAAATAGTCACAGTTAGGGGTTAATGGGGTATTGTTATGGTTAATAGTGTTGTGTAGTGCTTAGACTCGGTGTCATGAGGGTACCCCCCCCCCCCCCCCCCCGGCAGGTGTTAATTTTTTTATTTATCTTGGGTCCTTTAAGGACCTTTAAGGTCCAAAATTCAAAAGTGTAGGATTAGAGTGACGCCCTAGGTGTGTTAAGATTAATGTTGATGAGTCTATCAATGTTTCAACTTTTGCCTTGATAACTTTATAAAGATAACAAACAAGGTAAGAAGCTAACTTATACACAGTCACATTTTGTGCCACATTACAGTGAAGTCATATATACAATCAGAACAATTATGAGCAACAATTAATAATAATAATAATGTTAAAAAATATGTTTGTTTTAAAGTTTTTTGTTTCGAATAAATCATGATCCATTATGGTACAAGAAATGCAACTTGTTGAAACAAAGTGACTGATTCCTTGGTCTTCACAGAGAACTGTCTATTTACTTTTATTGTTTTAACCAGCAGTACTAAATAAGTAAAGACAGTAGAATGAGAAGACAATGGGTCTCATTCAATTGCAAATTGGCCAATTAAATTGGGCTCTATATAAGCACAGAGCATATTTTTTTACATACATTTTTAGTTACCTTGCTTTTGTATAGAAGTTCACTAACTAAAAACTTCTGTAAAAAAAAGATGCTCTGTGCTTATATAGAGCCCTATTCAATTGGCCAAATTGCAATTGAATGAGGCCCAATGTCAGTCTCCCCTTCTGTACGGTGTTGGCCTATTGATCAATAAAAGTTTTTCAATTATTTTGCGAGTAAAGTACACTAAAATGATTAAAAAGCAATCCAAAAGCAAGGTACCAATCAGGAGAGCAAAAAAATAGAGAAACATATAGAAAGAGAAGGGGGAGAATAACACAATAATATAATGTAGTAACTTATTGACACTCTTGACTTTATTGACACACTAGAATATAAATATAGAAATATATTTAAATAAATATAGATATTTACATGCATCAAATCAAATGTATGGGTAGATCACATAAAACATAATAAGGGGGACATATTTTTATTGGTTTATCAGCCAACTTTCACCTGAAGAACCGAGGTGCACCTGAGTAGAAAAGAGGAGTGTAAGAGAGTGGAGGTAGGGGAGAGATGGGGGATAGAGAATGGAAAAACAAAGGAGTTGAAGATTACAAGACATAACGGAGGTAGGATGCAATGTTTCCTCTAAGCTGTGTCAAGCAAACATGAACAGTGTAAAATTATTTTTTTCAGTGTGCAGTTTAATTTCCTATGTGCACTGATTTAATTATCCGTGTGTGCACAGACAAGTGCACAACCTAGAGGGAATATTGCTTTTGAATCATAATCATTCAACTTAGTGAAGCCAATGGATATTTTATTTCCCAAAAAAGTCTTGCGACTGCTCTGCTGGTTGCTGTTTTTATTTTATTGACTCCTTAAAGGTAATTAATGTTTTGCCCAAATATATAAATCCACATGGGCACACACTGAAATAGATTACATGTTTGTACATATAAGGCTATGTTCATTATTAATTATGATCCCTTTCTGTGAGTGATGGATAATGGATCCCTGCAACAAACTTCTGACAATAGTTCAGTCCATGCAGTTATTCAGCTGTATTTAATTGCGATTCGGCTAATTGAAAAGGGCTCTATATAAGCACAGAGCATATTTTTTTACAGATGTTTTTAGTTAGTGAACATATATACAAAAGCAAGGTCTTCACTAACTAAAAACTTTTGTAAAAAAATATGCTCTGTGCTTATATAGAACACTTTTCAATTGGCCGAATCGCAATTTAATAAGGCTGATTATTACTAGGGGCCGCATTCAATGGCAGTTGGCCAATTGAATAGGGGTCTATATATAAATCATAGCATATTGTTTTTACAGAAGTTTTTAGTCAGTGAAGACCTTGCTTTTGTATAAAAGTTCAATAACTAAAAACTTCTGTAAAAAAAAAAATTCGATGTGCTTATAGAGCCCTATTCGATTGGCCAAATCGCATTTGAAAGAGGCCCTGTAAATGCCCATGTCTAATTAAATTGCATCTGCTTCAACCAGCATGTTTATCGGACTCTTGCTTCTTTTATATTTATAGGTATATCCTAACAGATACCAAGTAATATTTTATCTATAGAAAAAAAAGGTTGATTATGGGCTTCCTATAAAAAAATCATCCTATCTGTGAAGATGAGAAGATAAAATATTTGCTGATATACAGTTCATTAATAGAACGTTGCCTTAGCCTTATTGTCTGCTGTTGTGTGTGTGCAATTCATCTACCCAGTTAAGGTAAATTAAGCTACAAATGTAATGCAGTTAAACACTCTTCTATTACAGCTCCTGAGAAAAGGATATGGTTGTTGTACATATATATTGTTTAAAAAAATATACATGTCTTTTTAGATAGATTATTTATGAGAAGGGCACACTTTGATTGATGCTTATTTTTACTTTAGAATTGGAAGGAAAAGAAAATGGGTAGATTTGTTAGGCCAGTTAAGGGGATTATTAAGTACTGGTGAAATGCAGAACTGTATTAAACAACTTCTATCCATTATTAAAATAATGTGAAAGTATCTTTCAATTTAAATTACATTCTGTTTATTTTCTATTACTATGCACAAGTAACAGTACATTTGGTTTAATGCATGAATAATATTATCATATAATTAATGGAAAAAATAAAGTTTTTATAGCATAGTTGTTCCATCATCCTAACATAAATTAATCATTTTTGCATATCCATTAAATATATTTCTAGTAATGAGATTAAAGAAATGTAATCTTCAAATCTTGAATATCCATGAAATGGATGAAAAGTACAAGGTGCAGCAGTTACTTATTTATTTCATGTCTAGAAACCCACAGGATTCATTTGCACATCAAAGAAATAAAATGTTTTAATTAATAAAATGTTATCACTTTAACGTGAATATTGTAATTATATTTTTCACCTAATAGACAATTTAATGATAATATCATAAAAAGGTTACTTGGAGGTCTGCAATTCTATATAATCCATTCAATTTATCTTTTATTCATAATCTTTTAAATGGTATCTATAAATGTCTTGTAATGTTCATGATGCCAGTAAAAAAAGAATCCAAAGTCTGGTGGTGATAACTTTACCAGACTAATTAAAATACTTGCCCTATGTGGAAAAAATATAAACAGGATATATTAACAAATTGTTAAAAATGGTCACATATGCTTCAAACGTTTTATAACAGTGTCACCTATTCCAGTTTAATTAAGATTTAATTAAGATTTTTAAGTCAGGCTGTCAAAGCAAAAATCATAAGCATGCTGTCTAGAAGAACATATATTTATATAATTAACCAAATATGTTAAGTGGATAATTTACTATGCTAGATTGGCAATTCAAGGATTTGCTTATTTTGATTTATATTATACTACTTCCAGATGAAAGCATGTACTAAAGTAACAGTAAAATATTACATCATTATACCATTTTAGGTCTGTTAGCAAAAGTCCTGAAAGTAAAATTACAACATTTTTTTTAGTAAAAATCAGAGACAGATGTGCAAAACAGTGTCACCTTTTTATAATTTTCTTTTAGAAATGAAGGAGGATATCCTAATTCTAACACACAGCATCTTTTAGAACACAACAAGCACAGTTATAAAACAGAACACATTAACATGAAAGGATAGTAGCTCTATTTATGGTACACGTCCTTGCAAATGTTGATCTAGTATAAACTTTACACATTTGTAAGTTATTTATTCCGCATTTCTGAAAAAACAATGAAACCTAGAGAAACACTGCTCTAAATTAAAATGTGCACACTTTATTTAAACAAAAAAAAATAATGAGCTACGCTCATATTTACTAAAATCAAATATTCATATCTGGAAGAGTTCTACCTTATCTGAATTGTGTCCTCTCACAAGTTCTCCACCACTTTCTCTGTTATTGCAGTGAACTCCTCTACACACTTCAGCTCTTTCTGGGCATCTACTGGAGGTAGGGATCACCACTCAGATGGCTCCTATATATATATATATATATATATATTGTCTATATATGTTTGATTTGGCATAGATTCTTACTCTTTTTGATATCTGTTGTTTATATACAGTAAATTCACGATTATCTGGCACCTACGGGGACTCCATATTGCCAGATAACTGTAGTTGCCGGTTAATCGCGAGTCCCCGATTTTAAGGGTCTAAACGACACGTAAACCCCCAAAAACTCCTCAAAATGCATTTAAAAAGGCATTAGCACCTAAACCGGGCCATTTAGGGCCAAACAAAATAATTAGAAAAAATGTTAGCATTTTTTTTTTGCAGTCTTGAACTGCCGGATAGTGTCGTTTATGCCGGTATACCTGGAGTTTTTTTTAAAATGGGGAATTGGTGCCAGTGCCGGTTGCTTAAGAGTGCGATCAGTAGGGTGCCGGATAACCGGGTTTTTACTGTAGTTTGTCATAGATCTCAAATATAAAAGACCATAATATAAAGAAATAATAAATTCCAAATGTAGGTAGCACTTACTGGTACTTAAGTTTGTAATGTCTTTAACGTTTTTACTTTGAAAAACAGCTTAATGAACACAAACACAAATGGTAGGTATTGAATTTATAAATCCCCCAGTGCTCATTCTGGAAGATACTTTAAACCATGAATGCTGCCAAGTCCAAATAAATATTTAGACCACAAGGAATTATAGCTCATAGCTCCTCTAATGTCACTCTTCTCCTTAATAGTAAAACTCTATCGCCGCCTCAAATATGTGGACGTACCCAGTCTATAGCTTTAAATTTTGTTTTGAAATTTTAAATGTGAGGGATTGGAAACATGAGGCCACATTCTAATCGTGGCCGTAAAATGGCCGTAAGTCTGCGATTCCTTACGGCCGGCTTACAGCCATGCGTAGCGCTACATCTACGCTGGTATTCAAATGGGCGGCGCCGCAAGGAAGTCCCTCTTACAGCCGATCGTAAACCATGCAATCGGTCGTAAGCCTTGGCGGGCTTGAACCTGATCGTGGCCTCTAGCCAGTAGATCAATGATTTAAGCCCGCCAAATAAGAACACTACCAACTCAAATATATATTCAAGAAAGCACTGTAAAGCAATGTAAATGATGGGGAATACAATGTGGGACATGAGTATTAAAAGGACTACATATAGAGCCCCATTAACCCCATCACTCATGGGGCTCTATACAGAGCCTCATGAGCCACTAATTAACCCCATCAATCACATAAGGGTCTATATAGACCCCTATAGGACACTATTAACACTTATATAAACACTAAAAGTGCCATGAGGGTCCTCCGGGACCCTCATGGCACAAAGTCTAAACACTACACTATTAACCTCCCCTCTACACTATCAACACCCCCTCTAGACTATTAAGCCCTCTCTAACTAATTAACCCATCTAAGTAATTAACCCCATTCAACCCTCACCATACCTAATTACCCTTATCAACCCCTCTACCCTGTTAAAACCCTACACTACCTACCTAACACCCTTAAAAAATCACTATTACCACGCTAATTACACAAAGTAAAAAAAGGACATTACTAAAAATAATAAAAGGGCATTACTATAAAATAAAAAAGGACTTTACTGAAAATAAAAAAGAACATTACCAAAATTGAAAAAACTAATTTACATAAAATAAAAAAAACTACTTTACCAAAAATAAGAAACCTACTTTACAAAAAAAAGCATAGCTAGCAGAAAATAAAACATACAATACATACAATAATACATACAATACATTCAATAAAAACCCAAACTACTCCAATTTAGTTAGACGTTTAATTGAATGTAGTTGGGGTTATATTGAATGTATTTAGGAGTTATATAAAATGTATTTATGGGTTATACTGATTGTAGTTAGGGGCTATATTGAATGTTGTCATGATTTAATTTTTAAGGACTTATATTGTCAGTAATTTATGAATATGTCCAAGGGAGCATGACATTGTTACATTGGGATTATGTGTTATTCTGTGGGTATATGTTACCTGTACATGGATATTATGTATCCTAGCTATACTATATTATAAGAAGGAAAATGTTATATAGAACATATGTGGAATTGGTATAAATGCTCTGCATAGAAGTTAGCTGCATATCATTGCACACTCACACATACAAACCTTGGGCCAAGACAGATGCATGTACTTCAAGTAATCCTAAGCAAACACTTGAGTTTAACATAAAGGTTTGTTCACTAGATATCTGGTGAATTTGATCTCAAGATCTTTGATAGCCCAAGGTTTCAAGCCAGATGGGCTGACATCACACATACAAAATTGTACACAAGGGTGTGGTATTAGAGAGTATAAATATGTTGTTTTGATCATTCAATAAAGGTTGAGAGATAGTTTTCACATAAACAAGGTGTGAGACTATTTCTGTGTGGTGTATCCTGACTTGGGGAGTGGTCTTGCCATGGGCCACTAATTAACCTGTATGCAGTATTCTCTGCCTGTACCTCTTCAGAAGCCATCTTGTGCCATCATCAAGCCCCCTTGAAGAAGCAGATCGTGACAAATGTATTTAGGGGTTTTATGTATATATTGAATGTATTGTATGTATTATTGTATGTAATATGGGTTTGATTTTCTGTTATGTATGCTTTTTATTTTTGGTAAAGTATTTTTTTTATTTTTATGTAACTTGGTGGTTTTAAGTTTGATAATGTTCTTTTTTATTTTCAGTACTTCCTTTTTTTGTTTTCAGTAATGTCCTTTTCTTTTTCTAGGTTTTTTGTTTTTTGTAATTAGGTGTTTTTTTATTTTGTGTAATTAGGTATTTTTTTAATTTTGTTTAATTAGGTGGGTTTTTTATTTTGTGTAATTAGATGTTTTTTATGTTGTGTAATTAGTGGGGTGATAAGGATTTTATTATGGTTTTAGGCAGGTAGTGTAGAGTTTTAATAGGTTAAAGGGGGTTGATAGTGTAGAGGGGGGTAAATGGGGTAGGGGGTTAATAGTTTAGGGTAGGAGTAGTATAGGTAGTGTAAGGGTTAAGAGGGAAGGGAAGGATAGGGTTTACAGGGTACATTTGTGGATAAATAGGTCCAGTCAGGGTTAAATAGGACTAGATAGGCTTACATAGGACTAGACAGGGTTAAATAGGTCTAGATGAAGTTACATAGGTCTAAATGGGGTTAAATAGGCCTAGATAGGGTTACATAGGTCTAGATAGGGTTATTAGTTCCATATAGAGTTAACAGGGTTTAGTTAGGGTTAATCGGGTATAGTTAGGATTAATAGTGTAGTGCTTAGACTTTGTGTCATGAAGATCCTGGAGGACTCTCATGGCACTTATAGTGTTATTATAGGGGTTAATTAGTGTCCTGTAAGGGTCTATATAGACCCCTATTGGACTGATGTGGTTGAATAGAGGCTTATAGTTGTCTGCATAGACCCACATAAGTGATGGGATTAAATAGAATATTATGGGGATCTGTATAGACCCCCATATATGACGAGGTTAATTAGGGGCTCAAGGGGCTCTGTTTAGAGCCCCATGAATGATGGGGGTCAATAAGGGCTCATGGGGCTCTGTATAGAGCACCATGAGTGATGGAGTTTATTAGGGGCTCATGGGGCCCTGTATTGAGTCCCATGAGTGATGGGGTTAATTAGAGGCTCATGGGGCTCTGTATTGAGCCCATGAGTGATAAGGTTAATTAGGGGCTCATGGGGCTCTGCATAGAGCCCAATGAGTGATGGGGGTCATTAAGGGCTCATGGGTTTTTGTATTGAGCCCCATGTGCAATGGGGTTATTTAGGGGCTCATGGGGCTCTGTATTGAGCCCCATGACCGATTGGGTTAATTAGGGGCTCATGGGACTCTGTATAGAGCCCCAGATGCCTGGGGGGTACATATAGTACCCCCGTGGCAGGGGTTAATTGTTTTATTTAGGCAGCTGGGATCAGAACACCGATGCAAGGGTTAATCTAGGGATACTGCGGGAGTCCTGATGGGAACCCCCAGCATTGGGGGGGGGGTTAATGTTAGGTGCCATGGGGGTACTAACAGCACCCCTGTGGCTTGGGTTACCCATTTGTGTGCTCTTTAAGGACCTGCAGCAGGAAATGTAAAATGTTGAAATTCTGCAGGGATCCGAATAAAGGACCCCTATAGCAAGGGGTTAATGTGGGGAGCGTGTAGGGGTCCCGATCGGGACACCTCCATTATAGGGTTAATGTGGGCACACTGTAGGACCCCTGAAGCAAGGGGGGCTTGATTGGGAGCAGTGGGGAGGCTACATAAGGCTTTAACAAGCCATTGCAGTTGCTCCTTGGTATAAATAAGCTGCGGCTCGATTTGAGCCATTTCTGGACTTGACGGAAGGGTGAGAGTAGCATTTGAATAGCGATTTGGGCTTTCTTGCAGCCGCAACTCTTGCGGCTGTGTAAGATCAAAGTCTTTGACGGAAATAAGCTGTGATTGAGCTCATCAGAAGGGATCACAGCTAGGCGGCCATAAGACGACGTAGGCCGCCATTAGAATAGCTAAATAGCTTGCGGCCTCCCCTTGCGGCTACTTATTTGGAAAATGTGAGATTAGAATGAGGCCCATGGGGCCCTATTCAATTGCAATAGACAATAGTAAAAACATCAGTAAAACATGGAGGTTACATGTCAATCAATTAGCGTTAAGGGGCCGATAAGCTTTCTGACTCACAATTCTGCAATGTACAAAATAATAAAAACGAATGAAAGAAATGTTCTAGTCTATGTGGGTGGCGTGATATGTATTAACTCATTAATTCCCAAGATTGATATAACACCAAAATGACAGATGAAAAAAAAAATTGTTTGTAGATTTACAAGACTGTTGTGTGATTAATTCTAATGTCTTTCCTCAATTTCACTTTTTTTTTTAAGTGCAGTAGTAATTTTATTTTGCATTTACAGTGCTACGAACAGGTGTTTAACCCCCTTGTGAGTCCTATCTGGTGCCGTAAGATTTTCTGTTATCTATTCTATTTGCGGGCTTGAGGAATTGTAGCAATTGAATAGCGATTTTCGATTTTAGTGATTGTAACTCTTGCAGGCTTGAAAGATCAAAGGCTTAGATGTGTTATAAGTTATGATTTTGACAACCGCAGGGATTTTCAGCCTGTAACCAGTAGATCGATTGCTGCTCGCAAAAAAAGATGCCAATTGAATAGCAAATAGTTTACGGGCTACATTAAGGGCTCCCATAAACAACAACAGCTCTATTGAATCAAGGCCATGGTACATAAAAAAATGTTCAGATACACTGTGTTTTGTAAAACCTTTTTAAATACTGTATTACCAATATGTTCTGGTATTCTTGTTTTTAGACTATGGTTCTTCCAATGTAGAGGATATGATAACTACATGCAATCATATAAACAATATGTTTGCACAGTTTAGACAATATTTAATGTTAAAATCATTCCCTTTACAACCATAAAACTCACACTTTTTACAAATCAGCAAGTACTACATTTAGAGAGGCCACATTTATACATCCCTTGAATTGTGAACTTAAATTTTCTTTTTGCTATTTTGGTCTGAAACATGGATGGTACCAGCACTAGTGATGTCGCGAACATCAAATTTTCGGTTTGCGAACCGCGGACGCGAACTTCATCAAAATGTTCGCAAACTGGCGAACCAGGCGAACCACCATAGACTTCAATGGGCAGGCGAATCTCAAAACCCACAGGGACTCTTTCTGGCCACAATAGTGATGGGAAAGTTGTTTCAAGGGGACTTACACCTGGACTGTGGCATGCCGGAGGGGGATCCATGGCAAAACTCCCACGGAAAATAACATAGTTGATGCAGAGTCTGGCTTTAAGCCATAAAGGGCATAAATCACCTAACATTCCTAAATTGTTTGGAATAACATGCTTTAAAACATCAGGTATGATGTTGTATCGATCAGGTAGTGTAAGGGTTAAACCTGCTTCACAGTAACAGACCAATCTCCCCGTTTAATGCACCGCAAACAACCGCAAACAGTCCCTTTGCACAACTGCAAACTCCCCATTTGCACAAGGTTGGATACCAAGCTAGCCATGTCCCGTTCCTTGTCCTCACTGATGCCATTGAAGGTCTCTTCCTCCACCCAGCCACCAAGGGTCCCCGAAAGGTGACAACAAGCCCCCTGGGACGCCTGCTGTGTTTGGTCTTCCACCTCCTCAAAGCCACCTTCCTCCTCTGACTCCTCTTCTTCAGACTCCTCTCTCTGCATTGCCTCTGTCTGCGTTATTATAAGGTGTGTACTGTTAAGAAGTACTATTCCTATCGGTTTAATCCCTGTTACATCCACTATTAGGGGACGTGTATATGGCATTGATTTTTGGAACAGGGTGATGGAAAAAGATGCTTGGTCGGACCTCCTACTTCGAATTTGGGGCACTGCACGTGCAATGTAATGTGCCACCAGATAGGAGTGGTGTATTAAGTTGTACTATTTATTCCTATCAGTTTGATACCTGTTACGTCACCTATCAGGGGACGTGTATATGGCATTGATTTTTGGAACAGGGAGATGGAAAAAGATGCTTGGTCGGACCTCCTACTTCAAATTTGGGGCACTGCGTGTGCAATCTAAGGTGCCACCAGATATGAGTGTCACTGTGCACTGGCAAAAATTGGCAGAGTAGGCGCTGTAGGCCTCACACACACGCCTGTAGGCAGGCAACTGATATTCAATTGATTACAGTCAAAAAAGTGTTGTTTTATGTCACTGTACACTACGGTAGCACCAGATATGACGTATCACTGTGCACTGGCAAAAGTTGGCAGAGTAGATGAAATAGACTTCACACACACACCTGTAGGCAGGCAATTGCTATTCAATCTATTACAGTTAAAAAAATGTTGTTTTATTTCACTATGCACAATATAAGCTGTGAGCCTGACACAGGCAGGCAACTGAAATAAGATTAAAGGAAAAAAGGGTTGTTTTTTTTCAATGTATGGTACACCAACTATGACTGATGAAAGAGAGCAGAATATTAGCTGTGAGCCTGACACAGGCAGTCAACTGAAATTAGATTACAGGAAAAAAATGGTTGTTTTCAATGTATGGTACACCACCAGGTATGAGTAGTGAAAATAAGCACAATATAAGCTGTTAGGTGTTAGCCTGTCACACACACACGCTGGCAGGCAGGCATATGCAATTAGATTACACAGAAAAAAATTATAAAATAAAATAAATGATGTTCTAGCCCTAAAAAGGGCTTTTTGGGTTGCTGTCCTTGCAGCAGATATCAGATGAGTCCTTCAGGTCTGTAATGGAAGCTAAATACACAGCCTGGCTATCTATTTCCCTATTAAATCTCCAGCAGCTACACTATCTGTCCTCTCACAAGGAATGCAGCTTCAGAATGATTCTAAAATGTATGCTGTCCTTCAGATGGAAGGCCCTGGAAGGGAGTGCATGCTGCTGATTGGCTGGAATGTGTCTGCTGACTGTGAGGTGCAGGGTCAAAGTTTCCTCAATGATAAAGAATAGGGGGCGAACCCAAAAGCGAATGTGTTCGCCGGCCGATGGGAGCGCGAACGTGCCAAAATCGCCGTGAATAGTCCGCAGACGAACTGTCCGCTACATCTCTAGCCAGCACAATATACAATTTTTTTTTTTATTATTATAGTGATATTGTGAGATTTTTCAGAAATCTTGAATATTAATTTATTTTGTTCACTACTGACCTGCCACTTTTGTTTCTTTTCCTTTTTCTGTTCCTTTGTCTTTTAAAACTAGCATTCTATCTTGGTTTCTTACTTGCACAAGTGCTTTGTTAAACTTATTTTCTATGTAGTTTTTTTCTTTAAATGCCTTACACATGCCTTACACATTCTGTTTCAAAATCCTTCTATTTCAACAGTTCCTTTTGATTCTTTGGAAGTGTCCAAGTGGAATGTTGTTAATTCAGTTTTTTATGACGACCCTTACTGTCATCAGCATAGTCATTACAGCCTCCTTTAGTTATAGTGTATGAAATTTATATAAAACTAATTAAATATGTAATGGTGACTTTTGCCCAATTTAAAACATTGATTTGCAAATGATATCTTCTTACTATATTAGGATTGACAGTATCACTATACTGGTAAAGATTTGTTTTACACACTGGCGGAGCCACTGTGTTCTGCAGGGGCCCCAGTGATTTATAATTTTTATTTACTGCACAACCAAGGTCCCTCTGGCTTATTCCCTCACCTCTTCCTATGATGAGAACATAAGTCCAAGTGGTGGGAGGAGCTGCGTGACCTTGGGAGAGCAAGCCAAAGGGAAGAAGGGAAGAAGTAGAGGTGAGAGAAAGAGGGGAGGGAAGGTGAGAAGGGAATCGGAGATTGAGGATAGGTGAGAGTGAGTATGCATATATATAGATAAATATATATATATATATATATATATATATATATATATATATATATATATACAATATATATATATATATATACATATATATATATATATATATTTATAAATAAAATATTGGTGTTGGAAGCCTGGGGGGTGAGGGGCCTCCATTCACTAGCTCCGTCATCTTTCTATCAGTAAAACATAATGATTTATGTGGCAGATATAAAAAGTGGATAGATTGTATCATATAAACCATTTGTATGGCCATTTCTATTTTAGAAGATTGTTTCATTTTGTGTTGCAGTGTCAAAATGGATTTCTGGCTATATTTATTTCAACATTAATGAAGATTTTGTAACTTAAGATAAATTGAGGTCAAAGATTATGTCAAATTTATGTTCAGACATGTTTTCCACTTTATAATTTATTTTGCCTAATTAATATCTTTAGTAAGTTTAGATTCTAAGTTTTCAAGTTTTCAATCTAGATGTTAAGCTCAAAAACAGGGCTATCCATTCTTTGCAACGTAAAATTGTTTTTGCCTTGTATTTATCCCATATATATCACTACAGAATGTGTTGGTTTTTTACAAATAAGTGTTAATAATAATAGTATGTATTGCAGATCTTAAATCTGTCACTGTTATAAAAGGTTCAGGCCTTATCTCAGCAAAAACATTTCAGCAGTGCATTAGTAAAAGTAGTGCAGTTCCTTCCTCCGCTGAATGCCATCTTAATAACATTTCATTATCTGCCAATAATTATATTCTAAGGCAAATTTAAAAAAAAGAGGCAAATATGAGAACACGACACCGTGCAAAAAATGTTTCACAAGTGGTGTTAGAGGAAAAATCCTTGTCAGCACATCTTTTTGCAGGCCTCACCCAATGAAAGGGTGGAAACTAGTGACGTCAATCAAGTTTCTTTTATTTACAAGCTTGGAGAAAACAACACAGATCACATAGGGACATGTGCATATCTGGTCTTATCACACTTCACTTTAGCTTTATATAACATATTTTAAACACCAAGCGGTGTCTGCAATCAATGAAAGTCTTTTACTTACCATCCAAACCCCCTAGAGGAAAAGGCGAGCTGGTCCTAAAAACTGTATGTTGCCAGGTTTATTATGCCCTTAAAAAAGCATTACTGCCGGACTAGCATGCAGGGTTCTTGTCCAAGGTAGTAGCAGATCCACTGTATTAGGGGAGAAAAGTCAGAAAAACAAAGTCCAGGTGAATTTATACAGGGAGTAATAAAGACCTTGAAACTGGCAATAAGAAGACAAAGGCAGATGCATATATATTTCAGTTAGGATAGTGGTATGATGATCATCAATATAAGTACAACACTCTTTCACCTACTAGAGAACAGACAGACCAGGACAACAAGTATAAAAAGATAGGATAAAAAGAAGATAGGCTAGAAAGGAATAGAAAGTGTGAAAATGACCAACAATATATACAAATGTTCATACCCTCTCCACAGAAACCCAAACTCACACAGCACACAAAAAGCCAGGCCCCTCCAAGGTTATAATCTTCAAAACAAAAAACAAAAATAAAAATCAGATTTCTCTAGAATAAGAGTTTTTCAGTCAAGGCAATGGACCAGCAGGTACAGAGCGTGGCCTAGCTTTAATTTTCATACTCCCTATTAATCGGAGCTTCAAAGTCTGAATCAGATTTCTCAAGCACAGATTAACAAGTATGTGATTTACTCCCACGTATCTTGAATTTTCTTGCTTGTCAGGAGATTCACAAGTTCAGATACATGAATCTTCACAAATCGGGGTCAATGAATTTTGGACCTGTATTGCTTTTGATCCCCCCTATCTTTGGTGCTGAGTTTCAACAAGACTTCTGTCTGAGCTCTGTCTTTCATTCAGCATTTGAACACTGTCACAGACCTTTCATCCATCACATTTTTCTTTATCAGGACAAACTCTTGGTACAGACTTAATTTCCCTTCACAATCAGGGCAAGCCCTTGGCCTAGGCTTCACTCTGTTTCTTTCTTTGACTTTGTTTTTCAAGACACCATTACATGGTAGTCTTCAACTTGTTGTCTTCTACATTTGGGCAAAGTGTAACAATAAAAAAAAAATTCTAACATCATGTCCATTCTGACAAAGAAAGGTTTCAACCTATTTTATTATCCCTCAATTTAAGTAACACAAGGATAACTCCATTGTGGATGAAGGAGGATATCTTCCACAACTAGTAAAATAAAAAATAACCTGGCAGAAGGAAAAATAGGTCAGCATAAAAATAACAATTAAAAAATAAAACAGTGCAATGATTATTTTTGGTTGTTTGACAATTCGGATTGTCTTTACATGCTTAAAATAACCCATAAAATACTACACCTGGAACCTCATTCAACTGAGCTTTTGGACGATCCGGTAGCCCGTAAGTGAGATTGCAAGTTATTTTGCTATGCAAATGACATATTTTTGTGGGCTCCGAACAGCTTACGAGTTACAGCTTTGAAAAAATGGTGATGGTTAAACTCTTTCAAGGCTGCAAGACTTCTGATCGCATAAATTGCACATGGCTATTTAATTGCAAAAATCGCTCAACACCACATCTGTAATCAAGCTCGCAAAGGCTGTCAAAAAATGACAGCCCAAAGCTTACGGGTTCCAAATAGGACCCGCAAAGGGTTTACAGCCTAGTTTGTACACTGCAAATGACAATATTAACACCAATGCACTTTAAAATATTGGTAAAGCAATGGAAGGCATTACAATTACATGAACAACAACTCCCAACTATCAAGTATAGCAAAAATGTAATTTTATTTTCCTTTTAAGTTGTAATGGTCATGAATATGGCAATATAAAAAGCCATGCTGCAACATGCTGAAAGCTATTAAAGACACACTACCTCATTAAATTGCAACACAAATACACACAAATGGCTGACATATTAATCCTTTCACACTCACAGAGGCTCTAATGTGGACCCTAAAAAGATCATCTCATATACATTTCACTCATCACATCTACATTGGGACAACAAATAGTGGCCAAATTGCACCGCCACACGTATCAAGTACCAGTACCAGGGGAACATTTCACATTTGGTTTTTGATTCCCTGGCACCCTTTGAACTTCAGCACACTTGTTAAAGTCTCTGTCTGTGCATATCCACAAGGTTTGCATGCAAAAGATACTGGAATGAGTTGCCAGTTCCTACTCTAGTGGACTGTGATTAGTCTAACCTCTCTGCTATAACCTGCCCACCTACAGTGGGCCTACATGGTATAGCTCACAGCTTCATTCAGGTACACAAGCCTATTCACCACCACAACTTAGCAATCCACAAAGGGACCAGGGGAACATACACCACACTAATCTACTCTAACCCATCAGGATAGGTTGCAAAAACACATGGAGTCTGTATGAAGGCACGTGGGTCAACAGCCAACTCACCTCCATCAGGGGTAATCTCCTCAATACCCATCCTGGAAAGTCTTACGCCATTGCTGGTGTCCATGTGCCAAGATGTATACTCATTCCCATTTGGTGACCTCCCATTATGTTTTGCTATTCATCAATTTACATTAGTGTGGTGTATTCTCCCCTGGTACCCTTCTGGATTGCTAAGTGATGGTGGTGAAGGGGCTTGTGCACCTGAATAAAGATGTGAGCTATAACATGTAGGGCCACTGTACGTGGGCACATCATAGCAGAGATGTCAGACAAATCACTGTCCACTAGAGAAGGAACTGGCAACCCACTCCAGTATCCCCTGTCATATTGTTAGCAGGCCCTCAGGGAAATGTTGATACTGCACAGTATCACTAATTGGACTTTGCATGTGTATTAACCCTTTATTTTGACTATATATGAGATTAATGTATGTACAGCACTACGGAATATGTGAACTAGTTATAAAGGATCTATACTAATAATATATTATTATATTATATCTAATGCTATTATGACTATTATTATTGTTATATGTATTGATCTATTGCTTATTAACTAGGGCTCATTAGTTTACAGATATAGGAATGTGACAAAATAAGATGTATGTGGATGTCCCATAACCCCAACCATTGAAAACACACTGACATGGTTAGAATGGTATAACAAAGCTTTATTTTATACATAGAGCACAATCTGAAATGGTCAAGGCTGTGCATTAATATCATGGGTGTACTGTGGGCGGATCCCTCGAGATCAAGAGGCTTGTTGTAAAAAGGGGATGCCTAAGGGGGGTAATTTGATGTCTAGAACAGGGGTCTCCCAACTCTGTCCTGGAGGGCCGTACCCAGGCCTGGATTTGAGGGTTTTTTCTGTGCACAGGTGAGTCAATCAGGATGACGGAAGAAACAATAGTCTCACCTGCTTTCAGCAAGGATATTCTCAAATCCAGGCCTGGGTGTGGCCCCAGGACAGAGTTTGGAGACCCCTGGTCTAGAAAAAGCATGATGCATAGTACCTACCAGTGTCACATGTGGTCACTAAACCACTGCAACCAGAATCTGATGAAAAAAAGGATTCCATTTAATTCAAGAAACCATAAATGTGCATATCACTTACAACTTGTCTAGATCTGCTCAATGAAACATATGATTCATCAACTAGACTGTGTAATCCAATCCAGTTTCACACATACAGTGTGGTGACAAAACAAAAATGTGAAAATAAAGTGGTCAACTAAAAAAGGCAGAGGAGGATAAAAAAAAATCAACATGCATGTACAGTACAGTGCTAAATACTGTAACTGTAACAATATACTAACTCACCTTATTCGCATCTGCAGGCATTATAAACTATTCGCTAGGTCTCTGTATAATTAGCAATATGGGAAAATACCCATTAATATGGAGAGAACACAAAGATCAGCAGCCAGATTCAATGTTACTTACATCAGACCCAAGGATCTGTTCTCAGACTGATATTGAGGTCAGGATCACATGCTTCATTAGTGCATATTTTAATGCTGGCTGTCATTAACATGCCAGTGTCCACCACCATATCGATATTAGTCTTCATTTCAGCTAACAACAATCATGTCTTAGATATATGGCTATATGATAGCTTTAAGATTGTAGGAGCTACATGTTAAGGGGGAGGGGCTGTCATTGAAGGAATGTGTACTTGAGAGGCACTGTGAAAACTTTACACCTCATACATTTCCTTCACGATGCTTGCAGATGCAGAAGAGGACTTCATGAACCTGAAAAAAAAAAAAAAGACAAAACCTACAAAATAAGGCCTTAAAAAAAAGCATCACTTCTCAAAAGCATTCCACAGTGACCATCAATTGGTGACATGTTAAATAGAACCCTACAGAGAAGAGGATCATGGACCATGTGATGGGAGGTAGCCATCTGCACATAGGCCTAAGATCTAAGATTCTGTAGCCAGGCTAGATTAGGTTAATATTGTGACCAATAGATTGTGAGGAGTGCTGTTGAGAAGGCACAAACATCTGTGCAGCTCCTAGGTCCTCCTACGACTATGCACAGGGCCCCAATCCCCCGTGGCCGGCCACGTCTCCCTGCGGGTGGTGGTGGGGGGCAGGGGGAGGCAACCACCCAGGAGGCAGCGTCACCTGCAGTGGTGGAGGCATGGTGAGAGGAGAGGAGGGGCCAGGCTGTGGGTGGCAGAGAGAGGCCTCTGGGTTCGGAGGAGGTGGGGCTGGGGACCAGAGCGTGTTGCATGGTCTTGGAATGTGCTCTGATCTCCCACAATCCCAAGCAGCCGGGCCAGGTAGGACTCAGTCATTAGATGATGCCTCCTCTCCTCCATATTGCTCCTTGCCAGGCTGTTCTTTACCTCCACATAATTGGTGGAGATGCTGGCCCTGGCGTCAGCCTCAGCCTCTCCTCTCCCCTCCTCTCTCGTCCCTCCATAATAATCCAAAAAATCAATTAAGGATAAGTAAACAACAGTTTGGCTGTATGATGGAAACATTTTTGTGTGTATATTATGTATAATTAACTGTTGGGGGGTGGGTGTGGGGATGGGATGGTGGGTGGTGTGTATGGAGTGACCTAGCTCTATATGTCTCTATGTGTGTTGTTTAAAGTATGTGTATTGCAATTATGTGTAATTTGTAAATATGTGTAATCAAGGATTGAGTGTAAAATGGTAAATGGTATAATATAAATTAACAAAACCGGAAATTACTTCTCTCCAAACTCTCCTACTCTCTCTTTAACTCGAACCAAACACCAACTCCTGCGTGCTACTTCATCAGAAAATACAACACAGTCAATGCATGGGCAGGTGGAATACATTGGCTTGTAACTCACGCCCTTGCTCAATTGGATAGCATCGCAATCAGATATGAATGGGCTTGCATTTGAATAGAGACCCTGGTTAGTAGACTCTGCAGACTTAGGATTTGTCCATGTCTCTTTTTTCCCACCTTAGGTACCTTCTGTCATTCATTCAAATAACAATAATAACAACAATTTTACAACTATTAACCTATGCTTTCTTCAGAACTACCTCATAATGGGTATTTACCCTCTGTCCAGTTCTGTACTACATACAAATGTCCACATATATTACACACAAATTGGACTAAATTTTTCCAGGCACAGTCCAATCACTTGCTTACTTTATCTGCTTTTCATCAAATACCAATTCCTTCTTAGTCATACACAAACCCTCGTTATCCTCATTATCCAGAGATACAGAATCAAAATCAGGAGCTGTTTTTTCTTTTCTAACAATTCTACTACATTGATTGATATTTCATTACCTATCAATAACTTAAATATCTAAATGAAAAGAACAATAAAATAAAATACTGTGCAATAATTAATTTTCCTTTTCTGGGTATAGGAAGAGTTTGCATGTGGTGGAGCAGACTTTTAGTAGCCATTTTACACAAATACACAAAGTAAGAGGGTGATCCTTTGCTAGATGATTGTCAATGCCTCGACTATTTGAGGGACCCTTCCGTAGCAATTAATCAATCAATAGGCCTTATTTAGGTACCGCACATCTATCTTTGAGCTACTTAAACGTGACAGTAGGAACTGTACATAAAGGAAAGTGAAAAGTTTAAAAATAAATATATGTCTGTCCTGGGTTTCAGCTAAAGCCTTATTTAAGCAAAGAAATTACTGCAGAACAAACCAGCCTTTGTAATCACTATCAGCCCATCTTCTCAACATTCAATCAGTCACACAAAGAACCTTCACACAGAACAAACAATTTACTCTTTTATTATAATCCAGTTAAGGGACTTGTGTCACCTGTATCAATATATTTCCACAGCACCACTCTTAAGAGTCTAGGCTTGTTTAAACATCTTTTGCTTGTTTCTAATTTTAACCGCAGCTTTATCTTTATATTTTAACACAGTATTACCAAACTCTTTGTCCAGTTATAAACTAGAAGCCCTACTAATTCCTACTAAGCATCTGAGTTAAAAATGTAACCCACCTTAATTGAGAAGCAGTCTGTCAAAAGTACTCTGAAGCTCTGAAGTTCAGGGAGATGTCACTCTTGACACTTTCCCAGGTCTGACGAGATACCAGCTCTGCACACAGATCACACCTCTATTGCAGATTTGCAAAGCTGGTTCTATTTACTAATCTCCTAGTGGCCTAGTGACTTGCAGCCCCATTAAATTAGCCCTCCTAGTTCCCTCGGTCAAGATGACAAAAATGGCAAGAACAGGCTCTGAGAGAGCTACGTAGTAACAAGCAGCCATAAATCTATGAGGTGAACCTGGCACCTCAGAAGAATCCCTATGGGCACAAAAAGGTGTCTGCAAGGAATTTCTAAAAAAACTATTAACCCCTGGCAAGGAGGTACTATAAGTACCCTCTTCAGGCAACTAAAATTAACCTTTAGTACCTTCATGACACTAAGTACAAACACTACACTACACTATTCTCCCCCAATAAACCACTAAATATAAACTAACCCCCCTCTACCCTAACCTATTAACCCCTACCTACGTAACACTACCTACCTAACACCCTATTAATCCCTCCACCCCACTAATTACACAAAATAAAAAAAGCAAAGGTACAAAAAATAAAAAAATCTGTTAGCAAAAATAAAAAAAAACTAAGGTACAAAAATAAAACAGGACATTACAAACCTCCCCTCACTACAAAAAAAGAACATAATAAATAAAAAAATAATTACAAACCTGCAAAGAAAAGGCATACAAAAATATACATAACATTAAAGTAATAAATACATTATAAATGTACCCCTAACTATCTAGACATTATCCCCTATCTATACATAACCCCCTATCTATACATAACCCCCTATCTAGACATTACCCCCTATCTATACATCACCCCTAAATCTAAGCTAAATAGAAGAAATAAAACCACTTACCTTTGCAGATGTCCCTTTAGATCCCACCCCTAGGAAAAAAAGAAACATTAAATTAGTACATAATTGAACAGTACATATAAAAAATAAACATTACAAATACAGTATTGAACTCACCTTTCCACCATGTCCCCTCCCATCTTCTTCTGTTCTCCGGCTTGACCCCTGGAAAAAAGAAGCATCACATTAGTATAACACATACACAAATACACACAAAATAAATAAACAATAAACATTATAAATTTAAAACTTACCTGTTCGCGATGTCCCTGGCCTTCTCCTCTTCTGCCCCGGTTGGGCCCTTGAAGAATCCACGCTCTAAAAAAATAAAAGAAAAAAAACTCACGGGGGACTCCAGAGCCTCTTCTGGTAGAAAATTGAAATGGCGTCTTCTGATTCGATGAAAAGGCTGTCAACACGGGGTGATTGGCTAAAGACATCTGCACCTTCTGATTTGCTGTTGTCACTGTCAATCACACTGCAGCCAATAAGAAGGCGCAGATGCCTTCAGCCAATCACCCTGTGGGGGTGTATCCCATTGTGATTGGCTGAAGGCAATAGTGCCTTCTGATTGGTTTAAAAAAGATTAACAGGTCCATCAGCCAATCAGAATGGCATAAAGAGGTGTGTTCCATTCTGATTGGCTCACACCATGGCGCCTTCTGATTGGCTGGAAATTGATTGACAGCCTTTTCATCCAATCAGAAGACGCCAGTGCCAGTTTTCTACCGGAAGAGGCTCTGGAAGCCTCATTAGCGTTGGGGAGCTCCGCAAGTGCAGAGCTCCTTTAGCTTAAAAAATAAATGAAATTTGATCGTGGTTCTTCAAGGGCCCAGCCAGGGCAGAAGAGTAGAAGGCCTGGGACATCGTGGACAGGTATGTTTTAAATGTATAATGTTTATTGTTGATTTATGTTGTGTGTATTTGTGTATGTGCTATACTAATGTGATGCTTCTTTTTTCCAGGGGCCGAGCTGTTGAATGAAAGAAGATGGGTGGTGATGTGGGGGAAAGGTGAGTTCAATTCTGTATTTAGAATGTTTATTTTTTATATGTACTGTTTAATTATGTACTAATTTGATGTTTCTTTTTTTTCCTAGGGGGTGCGATCTGAAGGGACATCTGCAAAGGTAAGTGGTTGTATTTATTCTGTTTTAGCTTAGATTTCGGGGGTAATGTCTAGATAGGGGGTTATGTATATACTGTATAGGGACTAATGTCTAGATAGGGTTGTTACGTCCGTCAGATTTGGGGGGACTACGCTCACCCCAATTCTCACTCTATGGGTCGCAAATTTGTTCAGATCTCGACACCAGCAGACACTTCAGTTAATAGCATCATTTCTGAAGAGACAGGCACCATCAGACCCCTTTTCTTAAGATCTAAGAATCATACACCATGTACCTTTGATTAGTACAAGCAGACTCTGACACTACCTTTGTTTAGTGTGTCCAATTAGACTGGCACTTCTTTATTGTTACAGAGATATATAAAAACATACAAAGATCTCACTACCCCTCCTTTCAACCACACATACAGTATAATAACTGATTAACCCCAAACAGTCCAGTGGGCCCTTCTGTTCATAACAATGGGGTAATGTATAGATAGGGGGTTAGGTATAGATTGGGGGTTATGTATAGATAGAGGCTAATGTATAAATAGGGGTGAGTGTTGTTAGGGGTATATTTATAATGTATTTATTACTGTAATGTTATGTATATATGTGTATGTCTTTTCTTTGCAGGTGTGTAATAATGTTTTTATTTTTTGTAGTCGGGGGAGTTTGTGATGTTCTTTTTCTGTGAGGGGGTGTTTGCAACGTCCTTTTTTTATTTTTTGTACCTTAGTTGTTGTTTTTTTGGTAACATCGTTTTTTTATTTTTGGTAACATAAGTTTTTTTATTTTTTGTACCTTATTTTGTTTTATTTTGTGTAATTAGTGGAGTGGGGGGGTAAATAGGGGTTGAGGTGGGTTAGTTTAGATTTGGTGGTTTATTGGGGGAAGTGTAGTGTTTGTACTTAGTGTCATGAGGGTCCTGGAGTCATGATGTAAAAAGACATAAGCAGATAACAGAATGGGAAAGTCATGCCAATGTGGGTGTGATAAAAGACAAAAATGGTAGGGACATAACAGGAGCAGATCAGATAAACAAGAGATGGAAGGAATACATAGAAGATCTATACTAGAAGGATCTTAACAGCATTGGTAATGTAAAGAAGTGCAACAAGCTTGCATATTGTCACCTTATTTATTCAAATTATACACAGAATATATAGTATCATGTGTATGGCTGGGCTGGATGAATCCAAAGCAGGAATCAATATTGCTGGAATAAATATCAACAACCTCAGATACGAAGATGATACTACTTTGATGCCTGACAGTGAGGAGGAATTTACGGATCTTTTGATGAGGGTAAAAGGAGAGAGCAAAAGTTGGCCTGCTGCTTAAAGTTGAAAAGATGAAGTTCATGGCAAAAATATGGGGAAGAAGTGGAGGCAGTGACAGATTTTATTTTCCAGGGATCCAAGATCTCTTCAGATGGTGACTGTAGAAATGAAATTAAAAGAGGTTTCCTACTGGGGAAGAGAGCTTTGGCAAGCTTAGACATGCTAATAAAAAGTAAAGAAATTACACTAGCAACAAAGGATTCCATAGTTAGAACTATGGTATTCCCAGAAGTAACATACGTATGTGAAAGCTGGACCATAAAGTTGGCTGAGTGAAGTACAATTGACGCCTTTGAATTGGGGTGTTAGAGAAAACTACTTAGAGCCAATTGGACTGCAAGAAGATACAATAAATCAATACTACAGGAAATTAAGACAAACTGTTCATGAGGTATGATCATGATACTGAAGCTAAAATGTTTTGCTCATATCATGAGAAGGCAGGTTTCCCTAGAGAAGGCTATGATGCTGGGAATAATTGAAGGCACATGAAGAAGGGAACTACAGAGGTGAAGATGGATAGATGAAGTCACTGAAGTAATGAACATGAACTGGATGGAGCTAAAGGGTATTAATAACCTCAATAGTTTGCCCAATGATCTGGACCTTGGAGCTGGTAGTGAGATGGGCCCTAGGAAGCCTTACTGATAACAAGGCTGCAAGAGTTGATGGAATCCTAGCTGAACTGGTCAAAACCATCCTAGAAGATGATGCTGTCAACATTTTGCTTGCATTATGCCAAAAATGTTGGTAAACAATGGCTAATAGACTGGAAAGGCCAGTCTACATACCAATCCCCAAAAAAGTGTGTGCCAAAGAGTGCTCCAATTATCAAACAACTGCACTCATTTCACATGCCAGTAAGGTAATGCTTAAGATTCTTTAAGCTCAACTCCAATAATATATGGACTGAGAACTACCAGATATGAAAGTGGGGTTTCGCAGAGTCACAAGAGATCACATTGTCAAGATCCTCTGGATCATAAAAAAAAAAAGACACTTCCAGAAAAATATTTACCTCTGCTTCATTGACTTTTCTAAAACCTTTAACTGTGTGGACAATTTTAAAGCTTTTGACTGTGTGGATAAAATGTGCAGGTTCTTAAAGAGATGGTGAAACCAGACCATCTCATCCACCTCCTGAGTAATCTGTGTGTATTTTGGCCATATCATGAGAAGACAGGATTCCTTACAGAAGACTCAGAAGCTTGGAATAAAAGAAGGCACACAAAGAAGGGGACGACAGAAGCAAAGATGGATAGATGAGGCCATTGAAGCAATTAACATGAGTTTGATGGAGCTCAGAGGGGCTGGGGCTGACAGATATGCCTGTCATGCTGCAGTCCATACAGTCACCAAGAGTAAGACATGACTGAACAACTAAACAACAGCAAAATGCAGCTGTGGCTGCATTTATGTGGGTGCGACACAACAATTCTGCAGCAATTTAGGAAATGTTTATTCAGTCTTGAATCACCCTGATACAACTATGGCTAGACACTTGAATAACATCCACATGGGAAACAATAGGTGTATGAAGTTTATGGGTATTTACCATATCCCTCATAATGTTTTATGTGGTGACATTAACAGCCTTCCATTACAAAGAGAAGCAAAATGGCTTTATACTTTGAAAAGCATGAGTCCAAATGGATTGAATGAGGGTTTCAATTTTACATCATCCATCTAATGTGTACTACTCACATAATGCCTTGTGAAGGTAGAGATCTATCAAAATATAAATGTATGGACATTTATTAATTTTTATGCTCTTACTATGTGCTTATATGAGATTTTTTTATTGGAAAATTAAAAATTAAAAAAAAGTTTTCTTTTCTCTTGGCCTATTCTGAACAATACTACTATTTATGAGTGTTTAGCCATGGATTTAGGTTTTAGGCATGTGGTGTATATTTTGGGTTTAGTATGTCAAGAACATTTTACTTACCAATTATTTGTTAGTTATTAAGAAATTGAAACACTGACTCTTAGGAGGATGTCCTTTTAAATATTATCAGCCTTATTAAATTGTGATTCGACCAATTGAAAAGGGCTCTATTTCAGCACATAGCATATTTTTTTCTCAAAAGTTTTTAATTAGTGAAGACCTTGCTTTTGGATAGAAGTTCACTAACTTAAAACTTCTGTAAAAAAATATGCTATGTGTTTATATAGAACCCTTTTTCAATTGGCCGAATCGCAATTTAATAAGCTGTATATATCTATATCATCAAATTATGGTCACAGTGAATCTTCAATGCGTCCTTCAAAAATATTCTTAATCTTTGAGGATAATCTATGTGGAAGGTTTAAACCATCACATATAATAGTTATCAAACTGCGAGACATCGTCACACTTTGCGTGGTGCGTACGAGTTAGGCGATGAGCGAGGCAAGCCGTTAAAGCATAGCACTTAGGCGATGAGTGCCGAAGGCACTCATCGCTGTGACCCTCACAAAGATGGGCGAGACATTAACAAGTAGCACTTAGCCGATGAGTGCCAAAGGTGCTCATCGCTGCGAGCCTCGCAAAGCGAGGCAAGCCGTTAACACGTAGCACTTAGGTGATGAGCGCCAAATGCGCTCATCTCCTGTGAGCCTCGCATAGCGAGGTGAGCCATTAGGGCACTACAACACACTACAACTTTCAGCACAAACACCAAGAGGCAATGAAACACGTGGGACTTAGCCACAAAACTCTTCCTAAGCGCGGCATCGCCTTGGCCTGCAAGCGGTTTGACAAACGCGGGACTTAGAAAAAAAAACGAGACGCAGGACTTACGATTTTAACGGACAAACTGCGAAAACGAAAAAACAATAAAAACACACTAAATACACCAATCAAATAAAAAAATAAAAAAACAGACAGCACGGGGCAACAGCCAGGACGTCTGGGAGTGAGGTGGAACGCAAATTTAACCCGATTTAGACGATTTTCACCATTTGAAAATCGCCTAAGCGAGGAAAAAAATGTCTGTTGATAAAAATGAAACAAGGCTACATGACCCCGGACCGCACAAAACACTGCAAAACGCATAGCACTTTACACATCAAACTATACCAATACTCAAACTGTATATTCTATGCTGTCGCAAAATACAAACAGATTGTTAGCTCTTCAGCCTATTGCTGGCTGCATATAATAATTATAAATACTTCAAGTATATTAATTTATTCAATAAATAGTTCATTATTACTTAACTACATATACATAAAAATATATATCTCTCTTTATCATGACTCTTGAAGGTGCTCAGAGGACTAAAAGTACACAACAGGAGAGGCTCGCAATAAGCGCCAAAGGCGCTCAGTGTAAGCCTCGCAATGAGTGCTGAAGGTCCTCAGAGTACAAAATGGTTTACATTGTGTGTCAAACAGCATTCCCATGGCTTAAAATTGTATTGCCCTGTCATTTTTGAAGGGGAAGTTGCTAGTATCATATAAAAAAAGAAAAAGAGAAAGAAAAGACACCCAACCTAGCCACCCAGAATAATTCCTATATTACTACAGGCAAATTAATCTCTAGATAGACTAAGAATGATAAAATATACCTTTTATTTCATATAATTAAAATATATTATTAAAACATAGATAATTAAAATTATATTGGTTAATTAATTAGTGGGACTGTGTACTATTTTGGTCATTTTAATTGTCTATATTTGTGGTTGTTAAATCCGGAACTTGCAGCCTCCCGAAGCCTTTGATCTTTCACGTCCGCAAGATTTCCAATCACTAAAATCAGAAATAGGTTTTCAATTGCTACAATTTCCCAAGCCCCCAAATGTTTTCACACCCGTAAACAGCAAATATAGGAGAAAATACTGCGAGTAATACTGAGGACCCGCAAAGGAGTTTAACCCCTGTTCGTAGCACTGTAAATGCAAATAAAAAACAATACTGCCCTGTAAATGACGGGGAAAGCGATGAAAGACGTTAGAATTAATTGCACAACAGTCTCAAGCTTGCAAATTGGCAATATCCTTGTTATTATTTATGTGTAATTTTGGGGTTATATGGATCTTGGGAATCAGTGAGTTTATACATATCAGGCCACCCACATGGACTAAAACAGTATTAGCATTAATTTTCTTTATTTAGTATTTTGCTGTTTTGTGAGTCCCATCACATATCAGACCCCCAATTTATAATTGATTGACCTATAATCTCCATGTTTTACTGTTGTAGTGAAGGCGGTCTCATTTTCTATTGGCTGTTTCGAAATGGGTGGATACGGCCTTGCTTAATTGATCATGTTCCCGCCCAGAATTGTTACATACGAGTGCATGGTTTACGGTTTCGGCATTTGGCCCCTAACTTGCAGTCTTGTTCAATTGAATAGCACCAAAATTGTAGCAGAGTTCAAGCCCGCAGCACGCCCGCACACATACGGCCTGTATATCGCAAGATGCGGGCTTCTAATTGAATCGTGCTCTATGTTCTTTACTCCATTCAAGAGCACACAAAAAATGTTTTATATATTGTATACAAGTACAGAAACTAAATTAAAATAAGGTCTATAAACAATTAAGTAGTGTAGTATTAAGAGCGCCATAATACTGATATCATGGTAGTAGGTATTAAATGGACCTATGGAAACAGCATGATCTGTAGAAGAAGTATAAACTCAACGAGAGAGGTTCGATCTGGAAACTGGTAAAAACTGGGCCATCCGTTGGAGATGAAATAACTATAAATATACAGTGAAACTGTTGTATTCATTTAAACCTCCTGGTGTCACAGTGTTAAGTATAGCTATCCACTTTGTTTCTGCTTTAAGGAGTTCCAATTCAAGATTGCCTTTTCTGATGTTCAAGTAAGTGTCTGGCTACAGATGTAATTGCCTTATTTTTAAGTAAATCTGTGGTGCTGTTACGGATGTTGCCCACATGTTCTCCTAATCTGTGTCTAAACTCTCTGGTGGTTATACCCATATATCCGAGAGGACAGTGATATTCCAGACAGTACACCATTCCTTGAGTGCAACAGTTGAAGAAGCCTTGGAGACGAATTGCTCTACCAGTTTTGTCTCTCACTTGGTAGATTCTTGTCATATGATGACAGAATTTACAGTGTCCACATCCATATATTGCAGTAGGTAGGGATTCAGAGATTTTCTTACATCTGACAAAATGGCTGCATACAATGTGGTCTTGATGTTTTGAGATCTTCTCCAGCTAGTATTGATCTTCTCTCCAATTATGTTTTTTAGTAGATTGTCAGTGTTGAGAATAATATGTTTGTTCAGTATGTCTCCAATGCTTTTCCAGTCTTCATTAAATGAACCGGTGAATCTAATGGTATCTTCAGTATTGGGTCTAGGTTTTTTTTTTTCCTTTTTCACCGATGTAGCCTCTATTAATTAACCTGTTCCAAAATTATTTTGATATGTTCTTGAAAGTCAGTAAGTCAGAGCAATTCCTCCTGACCCTAAGAAGTTCACTAACAGGTATCGCCTTCAAGATGGGTGGAAAATGGGAGCTTGAGTAATGAAGGGTGCTATTAGTGGCCATAGGTTTCCTGTATAGATCAGTGCTGATATTACATTCTCCATCTTTACGCACAGTGATGTCCATGAAATCCACCTGTTCAGGATGCATGGTATATGCTAATTTCAGGTTCAAATCATTGAATATTGATTGATGTCATAAAAATTTCTTAAGAGCCATCCCATATAATCAAGATTTCATCTATATATCATAGCCATAATGCTACATTATCTGTAAATCTTGAGTTGTTGTCATTAAAGGCCAGTTCTCTCTCTCCCACCACCTGAGGTAGATGTTAGCATATGTCGGTGCGCAAGCAGACCACATAGCTGTGCCTTGTTTTTGCAGGTAGAATCAATCATTGAATACCAAATAATTGTGGTGGAGAATAAATTTCAAAAGCCTCATCAACAAAATATTATTCTCAAAATGTATCAGAGCTTTCATTCCAAGGAAGTATTGTACAGCATTGATGGATATGTATAGACTTTCAACGTCATATGTGACTAGTAGAATTTTTGGACGTAAGGTGACACCATCTAGTCTGTTTAGGACATCCATAGTGTCCCTCACATAGGAAGGCAAGCTCAGCACAAATTATCGTAGTTTTGTATTCAGATATTGACTGGCCTTCTCACCCAAGCTCCCATTGGCAGAGCTAGTAGGTCTTCCTGGTGGTTTGGTCTTGTTCTTATGGACCTTCGGCAGCATGAACAGTGTAGCGGTCCTGGGGTTAGTCACTGACAGGAAGGTCAATTCTTTAATCGTTAATCAACATGTTATCTTTAGCCTCATTGATTATTTTCTTATACAAGATGAGGCAATCATCAGTAGGGTCCCCAAATAAGTGAGTGTAGCAATTTATGTCATCTAGTTGTCGTAAGGCTTTCTTTATGTACATGTCTATAGGCCAAATCACCACGTTAACACCTTTACAGATGTTTTCACCAATATGTCATCCCAATCATTTATTTCTTTTAAGGCTTTATGTTCATCATGAGTGATGTTGTGAGATCCCATAGAGTTTAGATTTTAAAAATCTTGGGTCACTGCCTTGAAATAGTTTTCCACAGGGGCAACTTGACATGGATGGATTAAAGTTGGATTTCACCTTCAGTTTGTCATGAGATTAATCAAGAGTACGGTTTGTCTGAATAACTCCACCAGTCCATGAGGAAGTTGATATCTCTGAGGTTTGCACAGAAGCAGAAGTTGTCCTATTATCAAATTTTATCATGGGTGGTGCTGATGTGTTTGAATTGCCATCTTTGTTGATAAAGAATTTCTTCTTCTAATTGATTCATGCAAATAAGTCCTTGAAAGCTTCAAAGCAGCTAAAATGCTGACTAGGGGAGAAAGATAGGGCTTTGCGGAGTAGTGATATTTGAGAGGTGGTTAGTGTTCTGGATGATAGATTGATGATGTGCATTTCATCTACCTCTACCACCTTTGTCTTCTGGACCAACGCCTTCTCATTCGGAGTTCCTCTCCTCTCCTGTAACCCAATTTTTGTCGACCCTGTAGGTTTCATTTTGCAATTTAAACATACATTTTTTTTTACTGCATGACTCCATTATACTTTCTTTCCAGCATATAAAAGATATTCAATTAAGTGGTGCTTTTTTAAATTTTGAAGACATGTTTTATATTTTTATGAATAGTTTTTTAATACATTTAAAAAAATGAGTGCAACAGTAAGCTAAAGAGGAAATTTAGTACATTTCAAACTCCTTCAAACAACAGTTTTAGAGTTCTTGTCTAGAGTTAAAATCCAACATATGCGTGATTATTTTATTTATTATGGGTACCACATACAAGTTAGAGAATTTCTGTTAAAAATCAATGCTAGGTAGAAAACGTCCTCTTATTAGTGCAGGTTGTACAGTGTGGGTGCTGGATGTACCAATATTGAATTAAATCAAATATTAGTGAATTAGAATAAAAGCATATTTTTTAAAAATTTTACACTGTGTCAAACTTCTACATATTTCTTACGTTTAGTCCTGCCTTTATGGTCAACAAAACTAATTTAATCTAATGTCTAGAAATATAGGCCTTCATGTAAATCAAGTGCAATAAGTTAGGAGACTGTTTTAAATTGGCTGCAGGAATTTTTTTCCCCCCTTTACTTCTAGACTACTCCACTAAATTAGAGCACTCAGTGCACAGCCATAAATCCTGCCTTCGCTGAAACAGATTTCTGTGTAGGGAGCAGCCAAACCAAGCTTTACGAATGAGACATGGTTCTAGAAGCCAATCGGAAATGTGAAGATCATGAATATTATAATGAGTGGGAGGTGCTGTAACAAGTGTGGTAAGGAAACATTATATATATATATATATATATATATATATATATATATATATATATACAGTAATTGTTTTTAATTTATTAATATATTTGATATTAAAAGATTTGACAAATGTATGTACAACTTCAATAAATAAAGATTTGTTTATTTTGTGTTAAAAAATGATATTTTTATAGACAATGCATTAGAGCCTTTGTTCTTAGGCAGTCTGGTTTCATGACGTCATAAAACGAGCTTAATATTAACATATCATATATTTTAACTACACATAAGTTTCTATTGGATTGTTAAGTGTCAAATAATGTTGGCTTTTCATCATTTGGTAGTGCTTTTTGTGCTATACTGTCATCTTAAATTACTTGCAAGTGGTCTTTGGTACACGTAAATCTAGGTTCTGCTTTTTCCAGTTACAGTAGTGACAGGATTTGAAAGTGATCCTTAAAATCTTATTAGCATAGGGTTTGGGTGTCAAAGCCTAAAGGAGTAACTCGTAATTTATTGAGACTTTTGCTTTGCTTTTAGACTTTGTCATGCAGTACAATCGAAGCAGTTATCTCACAATGTTTTATGGATGGGTATTAACATAGCTAGGTAGGATTTGCTGTGCTGCTACGGCACTCGTAATTGCTTTTGCAGAGATTTACATAGGGCCCATAATTATTTACTAAATTAAGAAACATTTATGTTTCACTGTAAGTTGTAATTAATTAATTTTCTTTTTGGAGCATTATGTAATTTAAGTTTTGTAATGAATAATCTGTTTGTAGTTTCCTGCGTTTCAAATGTTTCTTAACAAACCATTGATTAGTAGAAAGATATGTATTATATCGAAAAGTTGAATGTACTTACATATTTATATGTTGGATACTGCTATATGGATTTGCACAGGTTTTGACCTCCAACAGGAAGTGCTTGCAGTCACATGGTCAGTGATGCAGAGGGCAGAAAACCTGCTGGATTTCAATCTACTGTGAATGTGCTGCACAGATTGGAACATGTTAGAAAAGTACTATGTATTTTCATATAAGTCTGACTATATACCCCAGGCTGCTTTGCAGCACCGACAGCAACTCCTACAAAGTTTCAGCCTCTGCTTCCTCCTGATTGGCCAAAGCTATTTTGAACGTGGTGCTATTTTAGCCTGGGTTTGGAGAGGGTGTTGACCCCGGTATTCAGCTGTCAGAAATTACAAGATATTTTGCTAACTTCAAGGTAAGTGTTTAAATGTTTATTTTTCAATGCATTCATAATCCAGGAAATGTATGTATCCCTTTAACCATTGAAAGCAGTGAGAGGTCTCATATTGTTTGTCATTGTGTTACAAAATCATGGAGCTATTATTGAGAAAGGTTTTAGCCAAGAAATACACATTGAACTATATAGGATTATAATAAGAAATGTCAGAAAGAGAAAATGAGCTGGGATACAATGAGCTATGTAAAGTAAGATATAAGGAGGAGCAGAGGATAGAATATCCTTAAAGCAGAGGAGGAGAGTTGTATATGCTCTTCTCCATTTAGTTAGAAATGCTATACATGTACCTTGGGATTTTTTATTTTCATACAATTTTGCTTAGATGTTCTTATTAAACCTTACAGCATAGGTCCATTAATATAGTTTAAAAACATATTAAAACAGCAAAATGTAAAAATAGGATTAAGAAATTGAAAAGATAAGATGTCTTCAACATGCCTTTACTACTCAGTACAAATGATAATACGGTTATAAGCACATAATGTGCAGACAGAACCAGTGGTTTCCTTAGCAACAGAAATAAAGTTCAGAGAACAAATGCTACCTCACCTCAGTTTGTCATTTTTTGGCAATATAAAAAATAAACTCCAATGCATGCAGTTACATTTTGGATGATGATCTAAATATGTGTTATGTGCTATAATTAATTATGCTACAGGCTTTTAAGTTGGATTTTGAAATGTTTATCAATTGGATTTTGTTGGCTTTTGTTACATAAAGTCATATGCAGCCCCTAATTAGCTTGCCTACTGGTAAAAACAGTGAAGGGATGGAAACATTAAAGCATAGCTTATCTTAATTGGACACTATATTTGTAACAGGCATGCATATTTTATTTAAATATATAAAACAGAAAAACAGGTTGACATTTTGAAAGATTATTTTTTAAATAAATGTGCTTCTAATGTAACTAACCATACCTATTAAAACTATCTAGGTCAAGTAATTCCCAACATACCCACAGAAATCAATCTTCTAAGAAAAATCTCCAAAGTTCATATCAGACTGCTGGATATTGTTAATGTGTTGAATCATCAAACTTTAATATATAGAATACTAAATTATATTTATTTGTTTAACTCTTTTGCAGTTCTTACATAATGATTATTATAAATTAAACCCCATTGTATTTATGGTTAGGGAAAAGGGAAATACTTTAATTCCTGATGAAAGTAATATATACACTAAACTGTTTATTAGAATCCAATGTTATGATTATAATATGTTGAAGTTAAAGAGACTGAATTGTAAAGAATGTATTAATATCATGTATGGTATTTTTTCATAAAAAAAACTATTTTATTAGCATAGGCATTGGTCTTGTATGACACACATATTTGATAAAGATGCTGACTTTTGCTTATAAAATATCAGTTACAAACCACCATCTTGCAGTTAGGGTAGTTTGAAGAGTCTTTTTTGCACTGGGATTCTGGCCTTGAGATTCATTGCCCTGGTGGTGCTGTTTTTAGCTCTGGGTACATTCACTGTGCTATTGAGGTGGTTGTACACTGCAGTTACGTAGTAATTGAGGTTGAAAATTAATTTTAGTCCATCAAGTTTAACCTTTTAAGTTCTCGTCTGACCTGTAATATGCAGATTAGTTGTTAATTGATCCAGAGAAAGGCAAACAGAATAAAAACCCAAGTGAAACTTAGCCAATCGTCTCAAAAGCAAAAAGAACAAATAATTCCTTCCTGATCCAAGATACTGCCAATTGGATTCCTCCCTGGATCAATACTATCTCTCTAATTAACTAGGATAACCCTGAATGCCCTTTTTAATAAAAAATATATCCAGTCCATTTTTAAAGTTATCTATCGAATCCGCTGTCACCACCTCCTTTGGTGGGGAATTCCACAGATTAAACAGCCTTACTGTGAAGAACCCTTTTCTTTCTTTGAGGTGGCATCTTTTTACTTCTAACCTCAAAGGATGTCCTCTTGTCAGTTGGAAACTTCTTGGGTCAACTGACAAATCTTTATACTGACCCTGGATGTATTTATATAAGGTAATCATATCTCCTCTTAAAACCACTTTTTCTAGAGAAAATAACTTTAATTTGGTTAGTCTTTCTTCATAACTTAGGCCCTTCATTCCCCTTATTAGTTTTGTTGCCCTCCTCTGTACATTTTCCAGCTCTAAAATGCCCTTTGTATGAAGTGGTGCCCAAAATTGTACTCTATATTCCAAACGTGGGCATACTAGGGATTTGTATAGTGCCATAATTATATTTGGTTCCCTTGCTTCTACACTGTTACCTAGATGGTTATCCACAAGTACTCCCAAATCCATTTCGATATCAGATACTCCTAGATTTACTCCATCAAGATTATAAATTGCGTGGCTCTTTTTCCTTCCCAGATGCAAAACTTTACATTTATTTGTATTAAATCTCCTCTGCCATTTAGATGCCCTTTCCTCTAATTTATGTCAATCTGTTTGGAGGGAAAATACATCATTATTTTATTTAATTACCTTGCAAAACTGCATGTCATCAGCAAAAATGGAGACACTACTTTCCAGTCCCACTTCTAAGTCATTAATAAATATGTTAAAAAGGAGAGGACCTAATACTGAACCCTGAGGAAGATACTCTTACCACATTAGTACAATTGGAGTATGTTCCATTTACCACAACCCTTTCCTTCCTATCTTTTAGTCAGCTGCAAAAGCAGAAGAAAGATTGATAGGTACCAAAGACCAGTCACAAGTAGTTTTCAAACCCTTGCTGAGTCCCCCAGAAGCATTTCAAGTAAAAATATAGCATAGAAAGCACTACAAAATGATTACATTTCAAAATTATTTTACACTTAAAAATCCAATATCAATATAATTGTAATTAAAAAATATTGCATTAAGCCTATTTTATGATACAAAATCCAGGGTAACACACTACCCAGTACTAATGCATTGTTTATAAATATATACAGTATTCTGTTATACAGTATCTCACAAATATGAGTACACCACTCACATTTTTGTAGATATTGTATTATACTGTATCTTTTCATGTGACAACACTGAAGAAATGACACTCTGCTACAATGTAAAGTAGTAAGAGTACAGCCTGTACAACAGTGTAAATTTGCTGTCCCCTCAAAATAACTAATTAATGTCTAAACCGTTGGCAACAAAAGTGAGTACACTTCTAAGTGGAAATGTCCAAATTGGGCCCAAAGAGTTGTTTCCAGCACTGCCTTAACCATCATGGGCATGGAGTTTACCAGAACTTCACAGGTTGCCACTGGAGTCCTCTTCCACACCTCAATGATGTCATCACAGAGCTGGTGGATGTTAGAGACCTTGCACTCCACCCATCTTTTGTTTGAGGGTGCCACACTGAGGCTCAATAGGGTTTAGGTCTGGAGACATGCTTGCCCAGTCCATCACCTTTAGCTTCAGCTTCTTTAGCAAGGCAGTGGACGTCTTGGAGGTGTGTTTGGGGTTGTTATCATGTTGGAATACTGCCCTGCGGCCCAGACGCCGAAGGGAGGGGTCCATGCTCTGCTTCAGTATGTCACAGTACATGTTGGCATTCATGGTTACCTCAATGAACTGTAGCTCCCCAGTGCCGGCAGCACTCATGCAGTCCCAGACCATGACACTCCCACCACCATGATTGACTGTAGGCAAGACACACTTGGTTGCCGCCACACACGTTTGACACCATCTGAACCAAATAAGTTTATCTTGGTCTCATTGGGCCACAGGACATGGTTCCCGTAATCCATGCCCTTAGTCTGTTTGTCTTCAGCAAACTGTTTGCAGGCTTTCTTGTGCATCATATTTAGAAGAGGCTTCCTTCTGGGATGACAGCCATGCAGACCAATTTGATGCAGTGTGAAGCTTATGGTCTGAGCACTGACAAACTGACCCCATACCCCTTCAACCTCAGCAACAATGCTGGCAGCACTCACACGTCTATTTTCCAAAGACAATCTCTGTATATGACGCTGAGCATGTACACTCAACTTCTTTGGTCGACCATGGTGAGGCCTGTTCTGAGTGGAACCTGTCCTGTGAAACCGCTGTATAGTCGTGCCCACCGTGTTGCAGCTTAGTTTCAGGGTCTTGGCAATATTCTTATAGCCTAGGCCATCTTTATGTAGAGCAACAATTCTTTTTTTTCAGATTCTACAAGAATTCTTTGCCATGAGGTGCCATGTGGAACTTCCAGTGACCAGTATGAGAGAGTGTGAGAGCGATAACACCAAATTTAACACACCTGCTCCCCATTCACACCTAAGACCTTTTAACACTAATGAGTCACATGACCCCAGGGAGGGAAAAGGGCTAATTGGGCCCAATTTAGACATTTCCACTTAGGGGTGTACTCACTTTTGTTGCCAACTGTATAGACATTTATGGCTGTGTGTTGAGTTATTTCTGGCAACAGCAAACTTACATGGTTATACAGGATGTACACTAACTACTTTACATTGTAGCATAGTGTTGTCACATGAAAAGATATAATAAATATTTAAATATGTGAGGGGTGTACTCACTTTTGTGAGAAACTGTATATATTTTAACACAAAATAAACACCTTTATTTTTGTAAACTATAAATACAATTGTCACATCTTTTTAATATCAAAATTTATGAAAAATAATAAACATTTACTTTATATATATATATCTAATGTTTCCTTGCCGCAAGGAGTTACATCACTTGCAACAAATTATAATATTCATGACATTGGGATTTCCTATTGGCTCCTTGAACCCTGTCTCATTTATAAAGCTTGGTTTGGATACTAATCACACAGAAATCTGTTGCTGCTAAGGCAGGATTTATGGCTGTGGGCTGAGTGCCCTAACCTGGGGAGCAAAATAATTACATTAGTGTAGAACTTACATTTAAAAAAAAGCTCATACAGCCAATTTGCGGCAGTTCCCTAACTTGATTTACATGGAGGCCATATTGTGCAACAGCTCTGAGTAATAAGGTGAATTTAGCTTTCTTTGATTTTTATTATGAGAAAAAAAAATATTGCAATGTATCCATGTACACATTGAAAAGGGTAAGACATAACATGGTATAGTGGCATATTACAACCTGTAATAAACATATTTATGCAACATTTTCTCATTGTTTTGTTTTGTGTTTTTAAACTATCTATAACCTCATGTAATTTTTCCACTGTAAATTTTAACAGAATTTCTTAACATTAAAAATAGAAATATCACAAATATAAGGAGAAAAGAAAAAAGGACGATAATCAATCCCTGAAAAACTTTCAGACCAACCTAAGCTGCCAGCTCTCAAAGTCCAGATATCCCAACAGGAGGCAAATCTTCTGTATCTCTCACTTTTCTCAGCCGATAATTATTTATTATAATTTTTCGTATTACCTCCTTGTGTGTTGGAATGGTCAAATTCCAGTGTTTTGCAATTAAGCTTCTAGTTGCTAGGAATATTTGATTAGATAAAAATTGGTCTGTTTTCAGTAAACCTGGAATTGACAATCCCAATAAGGCTTCCTCTAGTTTTTGGGGGATATTCATATCCCATAGCGTCTCTAGTAAAATATAAGTTGCATTCCAAAGATGTTTAATTTTGGGGCATTCCCATAGTATATGTTTTAGGGTCCCTAAGATGTGACATCCTCTAGAGCAGTTTTCATCTAATAAATTAGTCGAAGTCTAGCCGGGGTAGGATAATATGATAGTTCTATATGTATTTTCCTTCAATGTTACATTTAAGGAAGAGTTAGTCGCGTTTTTTAAGACTTGACATGTGATATTAAGTCCTGTTTCCCAGTATAATCTATAGGACAATTGTTTAGCAGTGGCCTGATCATTTAAGTAGTTGTAAATTACTGAAATGTTTTTCTTATCCTTCAAATTTTGTAGACAACAACATTTAAAAGGGGTTTTACTGGCTAGTTTGTTATCGTTGCATTATGGCCTAGTTTGGTATTAATCATCATTAGATTTAACCATTCTTTATGCCGTAATTGGTGACTTGCGCTGAATTCAGTGGGGGAGCAAGTCAGACATTCCAACAATATGAATTTTTGTTTATGGAAGGATCTTTATGGGGCATCCATAGTGGGGCTAACCAGGAGACGTTGTCTAACAAATGGGTTCTTTTGTTTATCTTGTCGGGATTAATACGACATATTATTTTCTATATAATATAGAATAATGAATTTTGAGTTCAGAATCAATTTATAGACACATATTCCTTTATATAAAATAACATTTATTGAAAATACCAAAATCAACTAGTGTAATGAAAAGTGAAATATATCAAATCAAATGCAAATAAAACACAGTAATATATCAAATCAAATGCAAATAAAACACAGTATAACCAGCCAGATAATAAGAGAAAATTAATACATCATATTGTAATACTTATTATTTATGATATTTTCTATACAGTCCTAAAATCTCAATATAAAAGTGTATCTCATTCACATGAACAATAAAACCTGGAATAGCAACCCATAGAACAAAATCAGATAAATCAATTAATAAAATTCATTCTTAATAACGTCTTAGCATATACTAACAATGTCTAATGATATTATAATATATAGCTATACAGGAATGTATTGAATATAACACAATTATAGTAAAGTATTTTATGATATAATTGATAAGTTAGCTAAGTAAGTTAATTTTTCTGTATTGGTCAAAAAGAAAAATGAGATATCTAATTTTGTATTAAAATTTATATCCGGATTTATAAATTTCAATGACAAAAGGAACTCTAAATAACTTTTTGCTAAGAAATAAACCAAACAGAGAAATTATGGTAATGGTTTTCAATTATATCATAAAATAAAATATCTCAATTTATACATTACCAATTATGACAAGATTCTACTGGTTAATTCCAAAGTTGTTTTGGCTTCTCCACAGATAAAAAGTTTTCTCTCTTACTTTCTTTCTCCTTGTTTTCTCTCTTTTTTCCTAGATCCTGTTTCTATCCATAATTATACCTCTTGCTTATTTGCCTATCAGAATCCCAAATCAGTTAAAGTATCTAGTAACCAATAGAATCTTTTCATGATGTCATCACCTATTTAAATTTTATAATGAATATATTTTCTATAGAGACGTTTATTTCTTTAACCATAAGATGGCGCTCTCGGACCTTTGAATTTTCAACCCTTTTAATTAGCTAATGATCCCTTTGACCCACAACCTATAAACAAGATGAAGTCATAAGAATGTTATCAAATAGATATCCCTAGACAATTTATTATTCTGTTTACTAGACTTGGTGTCTATGAAACAAATTTTTCACATGTGAAAATTTAAGGAGGATTTTATTACCTATAGACTTAGGAATTCAGTTAGATATTTATCTCTTATAGAACAATGGATTATTCAAATCATGGGATAGCTTTTTTGTGGGCAGCTGTGAAAACCTATTTTTCACATAGATACATTCACGTAATAAAATTGCATGCATAGGTACATATATAAATATACAGCATATAAAATATTAATACAATGGATATAAAAATAGTGGTTAATAATTGGAATATCATATTATACTATAATATCCATATAAGATAGAACTTTATTCATACAAAAGTTCTGACAATCTGTCTCCATAATGTGATGGAATGGCTTATGCTCATTGGTAATGATTTCATGGTAACTTCATGATGGATGCTTAACCATAATATCTGATTCAAAAGTATATTTTGTTCCCTGATAACTTGTTGTTCTATTTCTACATACACTGAAGGTGAGTCCTTAATGTACCATTTGGGCTAGTCTCGCTGCCTTATAATATCTTAGCGGATCAAGGGTGGCTAAGCCTCCTTTTTGTTTTGATGCTGTCATGGTTGCCCTATTTATCCTAGTTTTTTTTAATTGTTCCATATGAAGTTTGAGATTGCCTTTTGTAGGGTTGTTAAGTCTTTTAGCTTAATTGGTGTCGGGAAAAAGGAAACAATAGTTTAGGGAGGGTGTTCATTGTAATGGTATGAATTTGCCAAACCACAAGATATTGAGGGTAGACCAGGTTCAGATATCTTTATATATTTCTTTAATAATATTGGGATAGTTGACTTCACAAATTAGCATAGTAGATCTGTGAATTTTAATTTCCAAGTATGTGATATGTTTTGGGGACCATTTGAAAGAGTAGTTTAGTGACAGCAGTTTTTCAAGTTGTTTGAGCAATGAAACGTTAAGGGCCTCGCTTTTATTCACATTCACTTTATTGTCTGATATATTGCCAAATTTGTTTAATATTTGAAGCAAACTAAGAAGACTGATTAATGGGTTAGAAATGGTAAGTAGCAAGCCGCCCACAAAGAGACTGAGTTTGTTCGCTAAGCAAAGGTGATAGGGGACATCCTTATCTTGTTCCTATAGCAATATTAAATGGTTGTGATCTAAATCCCTGATATGAAATAAAGGTCCAATCTATTCTATTGAATACTTTCTCAGTATCTCAAGATAGTATAATTAGTGGTTTGTTTGCATTGGAAGCTATGTCTATACGGTTACAAATTTGCCTTGTATTATCAGGTGCTTCCCTATCTGAAATAAAGCCTACCTGGTCCGGATGGATTACAGATGGAAGTAGTGATGCTAATTTATTTCCCAGAATCTTGGAATATAATTGTATGTCATTGTTGATCAATGATATAAGCCTTTAACTACTACATTGTGTGGGATCCTATCCTTCTTTATGTAATACTATAATTTTTGCTTTCAGAAATTCAGCTTTCATAGTTTTCCCATAGAGAAAATCATTGAATAGATGCTGAAGATGAGGCAATAGAGTTTCTATGAATTGTTTTTAATAGTAGTTAGTGAATCTATCAGGACCAGGAGCCTTATGATGTTTAGTGGCCCCTATGGTAATTCTAATTTCTTCTATAGAGATAGGGGTCGTAAGAGAACCTGCTTTAGTTTTTTGAGTTGAGGTAGTGTGATGGATGATAAAAAATCATTAATTTGGGATTTATGGTTATGTGTCCCAGAGTGGACAGGTGATGAATATAACTTGGTGTCGAATTGTTGGAACGTCTTTGTAATTTGGTCTGGTTGATAAATAATATTGTTTTCTTTTGTTAGTAATTTGTGAATAAACAAGTTTACTCTCTGCTGCTTAAGTCTCCTAGTTAACATTGTGTCTGTTTTTTTAGAAAATTTAGATTGTGTGCATTGCAAAATGGTTACCATGTTTATATTTGAGGATTTCCTCGTAGATTTGAGATGAATTTTGAGCAGAGAACGATCTATGATCCTATATTTTCTTATTCAAATTGTTTATTTAGATTTGAGGCCATGTATTGCTGTAGTAGTATGTAATCCATGCAAGAGTGGGATTTGCACCTGGCTGAATAAAAGGTAAGTGTTACTTTTGGGTTCATCCCCCCTCCATGTGTCAAATAAATATTTATCTTTTATAATTGCTTTTAGCGCTTTTCTGGTGGTGGGAACTGGAGATGGGGTAGAGGGTCCGGTTTTATCTCCAATTTGGTCTAGAACAGCATTCATATTTCCTCCTATAATCCAAATAGATTGTTGTCAGTTGGAGATTAAGTTTGAGATTCTGCAAATAAAACAGGTTGTTCCGTATGTGGTGCATATATATTAAGCAGTGACACTGTTCTATCACATTTACATAGTTGTGAGCATTAGGGGTTGTTGCTAATGCTTGCAGGCTTGCGCAGCTACCTCGCTGCAACTGCTAACAAAGAGCGCCAAATGTGCTCCTTGCGCTGGTGGAGATGAGCATCGTAGGAGCTTATCCCTATGACCCCGTACAACTTAGTCAGTGAGCGCTGAAGGCGCTCATTGTGCTGGTGGAGATGAGCGCCATAAGTGCTCATCCCTATGACCCACGGGACTACAGATCAACAGAAATTTCAATTATCCAATTCACAGTGCAAGGAAAGTGGGACTTAGAAAAAAAAAAAAAAAAAGACCCGCCGGACTTAGAACAAAAAAATTGACTTTCACCCCCCAAAAAATACGACCAGCGGGACTTAAAAAAAAAAATACGTCTTTCACCCAATAAAAAAAATTACGACCCGCGGGACTTAGAAAAAAACAATATGAGCTTGAAAAAATATGAATTTAACGTCCGAACCGCGCACATCAAAAAACACACACACACAAAAAAATGATCATACACAGCACAGGGGGACAGCCAGGACGTCTGTGAGTGAGGTTGCACGAAAATGTAAGTCACATTTCATACATTTTTACAAATCGGCTATGCGAGAATAAAAATGGCAGCCGAAAATAATGAAAACGAGGCCAAGCATGTCAAATTAAAAAACGTACTAGGAAAACACTCACCCAAACTCAGTAAAACATCTTGCGGCACATAGCACATAAAATAATCAAAGCCATTTTCTATGGAAGAAGTAAGTACCTTTCAGCTCACACTATAAATGCTGCAAACTTTCAAGAATTTTCTCCATTTCTTCTCAGGTGATAAGCAGTGTGACTGTACATTTCACTGGTGGCATTACTTCTGAAGCAACTTCATTATCACTTTAGAATTTTAAAACCTGCAAATTACAGCAAATAGGTAAGCTATAATTAATAAATTAATTAATAAATTAATAATTACAACAAAAAAAAGATATAGTTTGAAATATTGCCAATAACAAAATTATTCATGTACAGTAACATTGAAAAGATATATACATTTTTATAATTAATTCATAAATTAATAATCAAAAAAACTTTTGGTTTTAAATATTGTCAAAAATAACAATATTAATGTACAGAAGCAATTAGAAGACATTTTGCGTGTATAGTAAGATTTAAAAGACAGATAAATGTTTAGGTGGGGTAAAATGGAGTAAATGTAAAAATAAGAAAAAAGGAGAAATTTAAACAAGAAAATAGGTTTTATTAAGATATATTTGAAAACATAATTTAGGCTTTTAGAAAAAAAAAATATTCATATTTACAGTGGATTTCAACATTTCCATTTTTTTTTGTCATTTTCAACACACTCTGTCTGAAGAGTGTCACTGACTAATTTGCAGCACTACACGGTTTCACACAGACTGTAAAATCTGCAGAAATTTACAGACAACAAATTAATCCCAATAGGTAATGTACAAAAATACATTTGCTTAACATTTTTTTGGTTTTAGTAAAAAAAAAAAAAGATTGAAAACTTATTTCAACATTTGCATCTCTGTCTCTCATTTTCAACAGACATTGCCTGGTGTCGCAGGAAGGTTGGAAGCAGGGGACCCTCTGTCATTTATAGACAATAAATTCAAGACAACAAATTCAAGACAACAGGTACTTTTTGGTGTGCGCCAATGTGAAAACGCACTGCAACCTAACTAACCCTCTAAGCCTAACCCCATAACCTACAACCCTAATGCCAATGTGAAAACGCACTGCAACATAATTAACCCTCTAAGCCTAACCCCATAACCTACAACCCTAATGCCAACAGTGCTGCACACAAAACAGGATACTACAACAAATGTTGTTAACAGATATGAAATGAAACTATCTAGCCTCTTCTGTGTGCCACAACCTATAAGCCTAACCGCATAAACTAAACCTCTAATGCCATCAGTGGCACACACAAAACAGGATACTACAACAAATGTTGTTAACCCATATAAAATGGAAGAATATATCCTATTTTGTCTGCACCAACCTCTAGGGCTAACCCTATAGCCTATACTTATATTGCCAACATTGGGGCACAAAAAATAGGATACTACAACAAATGTTCTTAAAACATAATAAATGGAAGGATCTACCCTGTTTTCTATGCACCATTGTCTAAGCCTAACCCCATAAGCTAGTCCAACCTTATAAAGCTAACCCCATAATGCAAACAGTGGTGCACACAAAACAGGATAGGAGAAACAAATAACAAAAACAAAATAATAAAAAGTTCATTTAAACAAAAAAAATAAACAAAGGAGCAAAAGTAGTAATGTACTACTTTTATTTACAGATTCATATGGCAGCTACTGAAAACAAAGAGGAAAAGACGTAAAACTAGACAATGTAAAAAAACATGGGCAGATCAACAGAGCAAAAGGAAATTTGACGACAAAAAGAACGGGAGAGACTAGCAGCTGACAAACTAGCATCCAAGCCCAAGAAGGCAACTAAAAAACAAAAGCATTTAGAAAATGTTGCTGAACAATCTGATAAGAATTCTAATTATGATTTAGAAAGTCATATTGTTATATGTTCTCAGAATTGGCCTTTATTTAAATCTTTAACAGTAGAGGTTCATAATTGTGGTATTATAAATATTGTCTGTCAGTTTTGTGGGGCTTATCATTTCAAACAGGAAAGACCCAGAGATGGCCAGTTCGTTAGCTGCTGTCAAAAAGGTAAGGTAAGACTTCCACAAAGACAACACTTTCCAACACATTTAAAAAGTGTTATGACTGTGCCTACTATCCCTAACTACCAAAAAAAACATAAGATCTTATAATAGTCCCATATTTTTTCCTTCTATTGGTGCAATATTAGCTGACAAATTTACCCTCGTACTTCACATTTACATCCAGAAAAGGGGATATGTATGTCCTAGATACTATGGGCCTCATTACATTGCGATTTGGCCAATTGAATAGGGCTCTATATAAACACAGAGCATATTTTTTTTACAGAAGTTAAAACTAAAAACTTCTGTAAAATAAATATGCTATGTGCTTATATAGAGCCCAATTCAATAGTCCGAATCGCAATTGAATGAGGCCCTATGGAAGCTGTTAAACAATGTATGCAGCTTCCTGAAAAAAAATGCTTACCCATTGTTTTTATAGAGCTTGATAAAATTATGGCCCAAAATCCGTACACTCAAGCTAAAAAAAAAGTGTCAGAAATAGAACAAGAACAAATAATTAATGGAAAACTACATCAATTACCAATCCCAAAAGTCAATATGGTTTTTAAAAGAGATCGCCATACTAATAAACGCTGTTACAACTTACCAGCATCAAATGAGGTTGCAATGGTCGTTCAAAATGACGAGAACCACCATTTCAGAGGGATATTAGAATATATCCCAGAAATGAGGAGCAACCTTACATCAACATAAGAATCTTAAGTACTAATTTAGATCTAATGACATATCCCATTTTTTTCCCCAATGGGGAAGCCGGATGGCAACCCAAATTAACACTTGACAGTTACCCAAATTCAAAAGTATGTGTCAGACATAATATTTCCATGCTTGAATTTAAAGTGGCTCGAACTGCCATTCGAGATGGATTTAATCCCATTTTATGTGGTGAAAAACTGACACAACAATGGATAATTGATTCATGTTTGCAAGTTGAGGCAAATTATTAAAATTTCATAAAATATCAACAAGATGTACTAAGTGTAAGTGTAATGATATAGGAATCACAAGGTTGTGGAGACCAGTAGCCAAGGTCAGCAATAATCCAGTTCAGCAACTTGTAGGTGAAATAGGAACAAGCTTTATTGAAGGGATCAGGAACCAACAATAATCTGGCAAGGATACAGAGACAGGAAGTGCCTTATATAGGCCAAGAACCAGACAGCTGACCAGACACAGCTAAAGAGAGTTGTCACTGATTTCATTGCTTTTAGAGTCAAGGTATCAGATATCAGGCAAATCTGCAAGAGGCAGGCTGGTGTACCGGTAGGAAAGAGGTCCAGCAACATGCAAACCAGGGTTCGAATCCCAGCAGAGTCAATTCCTCACATTACCACCACCTTTATAGGCGCAGCCTCCGGATGCCCTATTACCCGGTTTAGCAGGGTACTGTGCATGGAAAGACCGAAGAAGATCAGGAGCGTGAATATTGTCCACTGGTTCCCACGATCTATCCTCCTCACCATAGCCTTTCCACCTAACCAAATATTGAAGCTTGTGACGGAAGATCCTGGAGTCAAGAATTTTTTCCACTTCGTATTCATCTTCGCCATCCACGAGGACTGGAGGTGGAGCAGGTAGGGCTCGGCCAGGGAAAGTATTTTCATGAAAAGGTTTAAGCAGTGCAACGTGAAACACTGGATGTATTTTCATGGAATTTGGAAGTTGCAAATGGAAAGTGACAGCATTGATCTGAGCAATGATCTCAAAAGGTCTCATGAACCTTTGACCCAATTTATGAGAAGGAATCCGAAGCTTAAGATTCTTTGTTGACAGCCACATGATGATGTCACCAACATGATAGACTGGGGCCTCCTTTCTATGCCTATCAGAAGCTCTTTTGTAACATTCCTGAGCCTCCAAAAGAGTCTCTTTCAACAGTGCTTGGGAATCACGTAAGGGGGTTAGCCAGTCAGTGACTGCAGGAACGGGAGTTGTAATCGGGAGACTCACTAGAAAGGTTGGATGGTAACCATAATTGGCAAAAAATGGGCTCAGAGAAGTGGAGCAGTGTTGGGCATTGTTATAGGCAAACTCCGCCGTGGGTAAAAAATCCAGCCAGTCATCCTGCTGGTAACTAATATAGCACCGCAAATGCTGCTCCAAAGTCTGGTTGGTTCGCTCAGTCTGTCCATTACTTTGTGGATGAAAAGCTGACGACAGATTTACATTAATACCTAGGTTAGAACAAAAATGTTTCCAAAAACGAGATGTAAACTGCACTCCCCTGTCAGAAACTACTTCATCTGGCACTCCATGCAAGCAAAATATTTCCCGAATAACCAGGTCAGCCGTCTGTTTAGCTGAAGGGAGACCACGAGCTGGTATGAAATGACCCATCTTAGTTAACCTGTCCACAACAACAAGAATGCTAGTGTGTTCCTTAGAGGGAGGTAGTTCCACAATAAAGTCCATGGATATAGATCCCCAGGGACAATGAGGAATCGGAAGAGGCTGAAGCAAGCCAACAGGGGATGAGCGAGGAGTCTTATGTCTGGCACATACATCACAAGAGGACACATACTTCTTAACATCCTCATGATACTTCGGCCACCAAAAGGATCGAGCAAGTAGCTCTTGTGTCTTTGGGATTCCTGGATGACCTGCTGGTTTTGAGTCACGGTAGAGACGTAAAAGGTCCAGTCGCACTGACTCTGGAGCAAACAGACGTTGTTGAAAAATCCAAAACCCATTAAGCATCGTCATATGGAGATCACGAGGAGGATCATGAAGAACTGGGTCTTCAGCATAGCCCTTTTTAATGCGAGACATCAGATCAGAAGGAAAAGTAACTCCTATAAATATATCTTCCGGCAAGATGGTGGTCTTGGTTACGGTAGCATGGAGGGGGTCAGCTATTCTAGACAAGGCATCCACCTTACCATTCTTGGAGCCAGGACGGTATGTAACCAAAAAATTAAACCTCGAGAAGAATAGGGGCCAGCGTGCTTGTCTGGCTGACAATCTCTTAGCTGATCGAATACATTCCAGATTTTTGTGATCTGTGAGGACAGTAATTGGATGGGTAGCTCCCTCCAAGAGATGTCCCCATTCGGTGAAGGCAGCTTTTATAGACAATAGTTCTTTATTCCCTATGTCATAGTTTCTTTCTGCTGGCACCATCTGGCGGGAATAGAAGGCACACGGATGTAACAGCATCTTAGGTCCAGTCCTTTGAGACAGTATAGCACCAACAGCTGAATCAGAAGCATCAACTTCCACAATAAATGGTAATTCCGGCTGAGGATGTACCAGGACGGGGGCAGATGTAAACAGAGTCTTTAATCGTGAGAATGCGGTATTAGCCTTTTCGGACCACTGAAAAGGAGTCCCCTTACGTGTGAGTTCAGTGCTCGGTGTAATAACGGCAGAGAAATTCTTAATGAAACGCCTGTAAAAATTGGCAAACCCCACAAATCTCTGAACATCTTTTTCATTCTTGGGGATGGGCCAGTCCAGCACAGCTTTAATTTTACTTGCGTCAATAGTTAAACCTTTAGGAGTTATGACATACCCCAGGAATTGAATTTATTTTTGTTCAAACTCACATTTTTCTAGTTTAATGTATAAGTGGTGGGTACGAAGGCGCTCTATAACTATACGGACCTGTTTTCTGTGGTTTTTTAAGATTATCAGAGAATGTTAGGATATCATCCAAATATGCCACAACAAACTGATCGAGGAGATCTCGTAGTACATCATTGATAAGATGCTGGAAAGTTGCAGGGGCATTACAAAGCCCAAATGGCATTACTAGATATTCGTAATGCCCGTACCTGGTTCTGAAAGCTGTTTTCCATTCATCATTTGGTTTTATGCGAACCAGATTATATGCCCCTCGAAGATCAAGCTTTGTAAATATTTTAGCTGAGCGAAGTCTCTCCAAAAGTTCAGGAATGAGAGGCAAGGTGTAGCGGTTTTTAACAGTGATGTTATTAATGTCCCTGTAATCAACGCATGGCCCTAGGCTGCCATCTTTCTTCTCTACAAAGAATAAAGGAGCTCCTGCTGGGGAATTATATGGTCGAATAAAACCTTTGGCAAGATTTTCTTGTATGTATTCACGAAGAGCATTCAATTCAGACTCAGAAAGGGAATATATACGGCCAAATGGGATAGCAGCCCCAGGCAACAGCTCTATTGGGCAATCATAAGGCCTGTGGGGTGGAAGCTGATCAGCATTCTTCTTATCACAGACATCTGCAAAATCCCGATATTGTAGAGGAAGCTTAGTCAAGTTTGTAGTAACCATTTCATTAATTGTTGTGGCAACAGGTGTTACCTTAGTGGGTTGACAATTCATTAAGCAGTGTTGTGAAGGAAAGGCCAAAGTTCTGATCTTCCAATCAATTTGTGGGTTATGCAGAGCAAGCCAAGGTACCCCCAAAATCACTGGAAACTGTGTTGAGGAAATTAGGTGGAAAGATATAGTCTCATGGTGATTCACTTCCAGAGTCAACTTTAAGGGCACAGTCTCATGTGTAACCGGGCCCGACGTAAGTGGAGAACCGTCCACTGTCTCCATTACCACAGGTGAAGAATTAGGGATAGACTGGATTCTATTTCCTGCTGCAAATTTAATGTCCATAAAGTTTCCGCCTGCTCCAGAATCTATCATAGCTGTAGTTGAAATGTTATGATCACCACATTGCAACGTGATAGGCACCACAAAATGAGGATGTTGAGTCAATATACCCTCTTCACCATGAGCCAGAGAAAACAAGGGTTGTGTGACAGAATCCAGTTGATCTGCAATCTGGGATTGGTGTCGAATCTGTGTGCCCTCAGCAGCCATAGCTATTGTTCTTTTGGATTTGCTAGGGCAATTGATGGCATAGTGCCCTGCACTACCACAATACAGGCATAAATTGTGAGTGCGTCGCCACTGTTTTTCTTCATTGGATAATGGCCCTCTTATTAGATTTACCTGCATAGCCTCAGGCTCAGAGTCTGAAGGTGTTTGTGGGGTTGGAGTAGAAATTCTTGAATAGGAAATAGCAGTAGTACTTGGTCTAAAAGAGCCCTGTCTTTCCAATCTTCTTTCAGAAAATCTCCGATCGATACGGATAGCCAAACGCACAAATGCATCAAAGTCAGCAGGAAGATCAACACGAGCTAGCTCATCTTTTATAGCTTCTGAGAGACCTTTTCTGAAGTGGAACCTCTGAGCTGATTGGTTCCAGGTAGTATCAGCAACCCACTGTCTGAATTCAGCAGCATATTCAGCCACAGAGCGCCTCCCTTGATGCAATTGAAGGAGAGTGGCTTCTGCTGTAGCACATCGATTGGGTTCATCAAAAACTAGGCACATGGCCTCAAGAAAGTCATTTAGATTACCCAAGACTGGACTGTCCTGTTCCAGAAGAGGGGAGCCCCAAGCCAGGGCTTCATCTTTGAATAGTGAAAAAATAAATCCAACCTTCTCTCTTTCAGATGGAAATTGGTGAGGTAACATCATGAAGTGCAAACGGCATTGATTTAGGAAACCCCTAAATTTTTCGCGATCTCCTCCAAACTTTTCTGGCAGGGGCAAGCGGGCATCTTGTGCAGGTGTAACAGTAGCAGCCGCAACATCACGTGCCCTATAGCTGGTATACTCACTGTGCATTGACTGAAATTTATTTTGCAGTTCAGCTACCGGGTCCTGCAGCACTTGAATGGTCAGGGTTTGCACAGTTCTTGCAGTAAAAGCAACCTGCTGGGCCAATGCAGAATCTGACCCGGCGGTCTCCATGAAAGGGCCAGATTATTCTGTAATGATATAGGAATCACAAGGTTGTGGAGACCAGTAGCCAAGGTCAGCAATAATCCAGTTCAGCAACTTGTAGGTGAAATAGGAACAAGCTTTATTGAAGGGATTAGGAACCAACAATAATCTGGCAAGGATACAGAGACAGGAAGTGCCTTATATAGGCCAAGAACCAGACAGCTGACCAGACACAGCTAAAGAGAGTTGTCACTGATTTCATTGCTTTTAGAGTCAAGGTATCAGATCTCAGGCAAATCTGCAAGAGGCAGGCTGGCGTACCGGTAGGAAAGAGGTCCAGCAACATGCAAACCAGGGTTCGAATCCCAGCAGTATCAATTCCTCACAGTAAGACAGTATTGTGGTCTGATGGATTATGTCGCTGAGGAAGCTAAAAACAGAGAGCTTGCAGCTGGCCAAGCCATAATGTTACCTTTTTTTCCAAGGATTTCCTTACAATATGAGAGAAAGATACAATGATGCTATGGCTATTGTAACTAAATTTGGCAAACCAGATTTATTTATTACATTTACATGTAATCCACAATGCCCTCAGATTGTACAGAATATGCTTTTTGGACAAACTGCTTCCGACAGACCAGACATAACCCTAACTCAGTTATTTGGCAAATGTCTGGCTTATGTTTATACCATAGAATTTTAAAAAATAGGCCTTCCACATGCACATATTCTTATAATCCTTCAAGAGAAATATAAATTGGATACTGGTGATAAAGTGAATTCAGTGGTTATTGCTGAACTAGCAGATCCAGAAATACATGGTAGACTATATGAGATTGTAACTCATCTCATGATTTATGGACCATGTGGAGATCTTAATCCATAATCACCATGTATGAGAAATAAAAAATGCACTTAAGATTTTTCAAAAGATTATAGAGACAAAATGTATGCTAATTGTGATGGCTATACATTATATAGAAGAAAAGAAGGCCAAAATGCCATTATTCATGGAAAAAAGTTGATAACAGATATGTGGTGCCATACAATCCATATTTGCTAATGAAGTACAATGCACACATTAATGTGGAAGATTGCACTTCTATAAAATCCATTAAATATGTCTACAAATATATTTACAAAGGCTATGATGCAGCTACTGTAGTGGACAAAAGTGCAGAAAATCCAGAACAAACTGAGTTATTACATGATGAACTTGCATCTCATGTAGATGCTCGCTATGTAAGTGCGCCAGAAGCAATGTGGCGTCTTCTCAAATTTAAAATGCATGATCGATCACATGCAGTATATCGATTACCTGTACATTTGCCCCAAAGACACTTTTAGACACAGTTTATTTCAATGTTGGAAATGAAAGAAATGCTTTGGCACAAAGTGAGCATTGACAAACTACACTAACTGCGTGGTTTCAATTAAATTGTACTGACTTGGTGGCAAGGGAATTGATATACATTGACATTGCATATAATTATGTTTTTGTTATTGGATTATGGTGGAAAAGAAAAACCTGTGGAAATAAAATTATTACTAGAATTTACACTATAAGTCCAAGAGACCTTGAACATTTCTGCTTACATTTACTCCTTTTAAATGTTCCTGGTGCACAAAGTTTTGAACAGTTGAGAACTGTTAATGACACAGTTTATGACACATTTCATTTAGCTGCGCAAAACAGAAACTTCCTGGCTGATGATACAGAATGGAAAAGATGTCTAGAAGAAGCAGCACTTTGTAAAATACCACAGCAGATGAGAGAACAATTTGCATTCATTTGCATCTTCTCAAATCCTCCAAATGCATTAGCTTTGTGGGACAAATTTAAAAAAATATATATGTCTGAAGACTTTTTGCATCGATACAATGAGACTATTGCAGAATTAAAAGCATTAATTTAAATTCAAGAGGTCTTTCTCTCTCATAGATTAAATTGTGCAATTTTTAATCTACCAGATCCAGAACTTTGAAGACTATGATACTCAGCTTCAAAACCAAATAACACGAGAAAAACTTGCAACTTCAAATACATTTCAATTGCAAGCATTTAACTCCATAAAAAGTGCACTAGAGCATGACTTGCTCAAAGAACGTTATTTCTATCTAAATGGACCTGGTGGATCAGTAAAAACGTATCCGAAAAGTAATCCGATTGCCCCTTTAATACAATTGGCTTAGTTTCAATGTTTTTTTTCTTGTTTGCCTTCCTCTGGATTCAGTACCTATGTGCTTAACCAGTAGTTCAACTACAAGTTGCATGTTAAGAAGCATTCTGTTAAGGTTTAAAATAATCATTCATAAAAAGTTGACCTATTGTTATGTTACTCATGCATAGATCCAAATTAAAAATGTTAGCATTGCTAAAAATAATTTATTGACCATTATTTCCAATATAAGTTGCATGTTACAAAGCTTTATATAATGGTTCACAATACATATTCATACAAATTTCATGCATTGTTATAGTACTGTATATAACAATGACAATTAAAAAGGTTAATATGGTTTAACAGTTTCTAAAATACAAGTTGAATGTTAACATTTTAAAAAATATATTATAATTCTTGTACTTCTTTCTATATAACAAAAAGGTTAAGAGTGTCAGAGACTCACATTGTGTGGCAAACAGCATTCCCAGCTTAAAAATGTTAGTGACCTTCATTTTCTGTCGCTAGTCATTAATAGTTCCGTGTACGTCAATATATCTGCTATCATTGTCTTTTTGGGTGGTGGTGTGTTGAAATCCGTTTTAAGCCGTTTATTAATTAAAATTGAGACACCTCTTTTATACTCTGAAGCAGAGACATGATATGTTTGTGAATATATTTTTCCCCAGTATTTGGGTATCAAGGTTTTTTTTAAGTATTACATCTGTGCCTAGGCAATGATATTCTTTTATGACTATCCCTCTCTTAATAGGCTCATTTAAGCCCTGTGCATTATGTGAGGTTATTTTAATGTCCATGACTCATCTAACTGTGAGATAGCGAGTCTAAATTGAGGCTGTCGGTCGTATCTCCTGAGACAGTCGAGCAAGATATCCTCATATATGGGATGTGAGAAGCATGGGTTTGAGGTCTGAAAGCCTAGTATTGGGATTAAAAAGTGAAGAGGGATAGAAAATTAAAGAAAAATAATAACAATAACACAATTTATGTTGAAACACTGAGAACAATTGTTGATTTATAGAGTTCACTAGAATACTGTTACCTCAATAGAGGTAATTAGTGTTGTTTGGAGTAAATAAATACAACTTGGTGTCTGTGGGACACCTTGAAATAGAATGCTTAATTAACGTTTTTTAGAAAAAAAAACATCATTAAATGAAATTACTTAGAGGAGAGCAAGAGCTGGCAACTGGATCTTCCATGAAGAGAGTAGGGCAATTCCCTCCTCCATAGTTCTGATGGTATACATTTTTACTTCTTTGGATATATTTAGCCGGAAGGGAAAACCCCAGGTATATTTCAAGCCTCCTTCTGGTAGGATTTTTTTAGTGTTTTCCTTTTGAATAAGATCATTGAAGACAGATCAGAGAAGATGCTCGGTTGATGGCTCTCTATTTCTGGTATCCCATTTCTAGCCGCTCTAATAAATTGAACTTTAGTGGAGAATTAGTGGAACCGTGCTATTACGTCTCTTGGGTGATCCGAGTTAGATGAGCATCCACCAGGTGTGGATTCTGTCTATTTTAACGTCCTCTGCTCCCATATCCAGCAGGAGATGTTCACATAGTTCTATCAGGTATTGCAGAAGGTCTTGCACTGATTCAGGGAGGTTGCTTTTGCTGACATTTTTTCTCCTAAATCTATTCTCAAGATCTTCTTGGGCAGAATGTGGATGAAATTGTTCCTCTCTCAATGAAGCTACTTCTTCCTCTAGTCGTGTATGTGCTTGTAGAAGGTTGTTAGTTATCTTCTAATGCTGTGGATTTTGATCTCACTGCTTTAATTTCCACTGCAACCTGGTCTTGTTGATCAAATATGATCCAAATTACTTGATATTTTTATGTTTTTTAAAGCCTAATTGCTGGGAGCTCTGTTGTTTTGCTTCCTCACTGTTTGCTGCTAGCCACACAACCAGGTTAATTTAGCTTTCTGGTCTAGTGATCTTAATTATGTTACCAAGTAATATTATTTAATGGCACCACAGTTTGATTACTTTTTATTAATGGGATTAGTTACCTTTGTATTTTTACTATGGATATGCTATACATATCTTCTGGTTAAGACATAATTGATGGAACTATCTTTTTTACTTAGGTTTCTATACTCTGTTGGTGGCTGTTTGATCAAATGAAAGGCTACCAATATTCTGTTCTTTGCTTCAGCTGATGAGGTGTTGAAAGGAACCCTGGGCACAAACTGAGAGTTAACCCTGTGTTATGATAATATCCAATAACACTCATACGTCATTTATCCTTTAGTGAAACACAGTGCTAAATAAAGGTAATATACCTGTCCTATACCTGTCCTATATTATTGTTATTATTATTATTATTATTATTATTATTATTATTAATAATAATTATAACTTTTATTTGTAACAAGACAACATATTCTGTAGCGCTGTACAGGGGATAAGAAAAAGGAAGAATACAATGTTAACAAACTGCAGAAATGAGGGGCCCTGTTTTTAGTTTAGATTCTTTGTAGAAAGTGCCTTTTTCTAAAGCACCCTACAAGAGTAACAAGTTAAAACGTTTTATCATTTAGTAGGAGAGGGAAGTGATCTGAGGTGAGTGGCTCTAGTATGTAATATGTTATCTGCCCCTAGTGATCAGATTATATAAATTGCAGATGGGAATGTCATGTGAGGGGCCTGGGTTAGGAGATATATTTCCAGAGGCCAGTAGAAGAAGGAGAGAGAGAGAGAAAGGAGATGGGAATGGGACTTGCAGAAGTGGTTCTGCTTGTGAGTTTTAGAAGAGGGAGGAGATAGTGACTGGAGGAAGGAAAGTAGCTTGTGGGAGCATAAAAGGAGGAGGAGAGCATGGAAGAAGAGATGGTTTTCTAGGAATATGATGTGAAAAGTTGAGAATAGCCAGAGGCTGGAAAAGACTGGATGTAAAGAAGAAGGAGAAGGCACAAGGAAACATTTTGAAAAGGATTAATTAAGAATAATTTGCAGATACTGTTAACTGATCGGCTGTAAGATATCTGTGTGACTCAATGATTCAGGTGAGTCAGTGGGTAGATCTGGATGAAAGAATCTTCTGTAAAAAGTACACAGGAGAGATTAGGAAGAGAGGGTGGGGGGGAGGAGAGAGAAGGTGGGAGGAAATTGTTGTTGTTTTTTTTCACAGAGAAGCTATGGCCATAAACAGAGAGGGGTAAAAAAGTGGATATTCATAAACCCAATTAAAATTTAGAAGAAAATAGTCTATCTCCTAAAATATCCTAACATAAATATTAATAAGATTGTGAGCTTAGAATGGCATCTGATGAAGGTGATCTTCCTTTGATAATGTGTTTGCAGATTGGTTCAAATGAGTCAATGGGTAGATCTGGAGTGAGAAAGGGTTCTTCTGTGTTTGCAGTTTGGTTCAGATAAGTCAGTGGGTAGATCTGGAGTTAGAAAGGCTTCTTGTGTGTTTGCAGTTTAGCTTAGGTGAGTCAGTGGGTAGATTTGGTGTGAGAAAGGCTTCTTGTATGCTTGTAGTTTGATTTAGACGAGTCAGTGGGTAGAAGAATACTCAGTAGAGATTGGTATTTCAAGTTGAATAAATATGTCAATTCATTTATTGTACCATGTTTGAGCAGTCATTTTATGAGGTTGAATAATCATGTGTTCGAAGGTAGCATTATATCATCAGTCTAAATACTACTTTTCATATCTAACCAAGTAGGCATTTAATGTGGTCATCTGTTTCCTGACTCCATGGTTTCTCTAGTCATCTATTTATTTTCTTGGAGAGTTTCATGTTTTATATATTCTACTAATGTACATCCACTGCATCAATTAGCCATGCACCCAATTTGTGAATAGGTACATCGCACAACTCTGCTGAGTCACAATTGCAATGTTCCTCAAGTCACCTACTGTCCTGCTGTCCCTATATATCAATATATCCTCAACTATCATCTTCTTGATGACTCTCCACCAGTTCATCACCTCTAAATGCAAATGATTCCAACTAATCCCTGTTGTTTATTTTCCTTCTGCTGATGATATCTTGCTCATGAACTGTATTCTAAGAGTCATACAGCTATATCAGTTAATCAAACCCCAGTGGTCTATAAAGTTTGCATTATTGTTTAGCTACTTGATCAATGGATACATACTTGAGAACTGTTATTATCACATATATAGTTGTCAGCATGCGGGGTGTTGCTAATGCGAAGCGAGGGCCGCAGTTGCTGGCCAGGAGCGACAAAGGCGCTCCTTGCGCTGGTGGAGATGAGCGCCATAGGAGCTGATCCCTCCCACCCCCTACGACTTTCGGACCACAAATGAGGACCCTCACAAAGCGAGGGGGCGCATTTGCGGAGGTGGAGGCTCCCACGTCGACTGCAATGAGCTGGAGGGGCCGTATTTCCGGAGGTGGAGGCTCTAAGGCGCCTCACAACCGGTTGAAAACCACTACACAAGCGGGACTTGCAAAAAAATATATAAACACGCAAAGACTAACTACGGACTTACACAAAATATACCAGCCACGGGACTTAGAAATAAATAAATTGCGGACTTAGACAAAAACACACGGGAATCGCAAAAATACGACCTTAACGGACAACCCACGCACAGCGCCAAACATTCAAAAACACAGAAATACACACAAAAATTAAATACAAATCTGACCCACACCAAGGGGGGACACCCAGGACCTCTGCAACACTGCTTAAACCTTGAATTCGGTCCAATTTACAAAGTTTAGCCATTCTAAAAGCTACTAAGCAAAAGAACAAATTGCAGCCGAAAAAACGAAAACAAGGCTACACGACCCCTAAAGCTGCTAAATGCCACAAAGCAAATGCGGCTTTTACAAAAACCCGTATGACCTATAACATACACCATTAGCAAGGACGCTAAATCATACAAACCCACCTACCACAGACACATTCGCCGCCATTTTACAACACTACCTTACAGAATGCGGAAGTACCCAGCTACACTAACGGCTTCCCCTCGCGCACGCAGCCTATTTACACTGCACACATTGCTGACACACCTCAGCTCCACAACACTGCAAACCTACATTGTATGCTGCAGAAACATGAAAACAGATTGTCAGCTTTTCAGAACAATGCTTCCTGCATGTATTACTTACAAATAGGTAAAGTATATTAATTTATTATTTTACTACTTATTTCATTAGCATCACATAAAACATATACACAAAAAATAAATAAATAAAACTATTGCAATAAACGCAAAAGACATTCACGGCGCGCCTCACAACAAGCGCAAAGCTGCTCATAGCACACAAACTACACCAGGGGACAGCCTTGCAATAAGAACATAAAGCAGATCAGCATCAATCTTAAAATGACAGCAAAAGCGTCTCTGATAAAAAAAAAATACAACAACCAAGAGGCTCGCAATGACCGCCGAGATCTCAGACCACCACAAAAAATAATGTCTGTGCCAAACACTATTCCTTGACTTACAATTCTATTGCCGTCATTTTTTGACGGGCAATTCGCTAGTGTCTATATAATAGCAATAACATCATTGCATGTTTTAAACTTCACCTCAGTCCACATTTTCATCCAGAATACAGAAAAAGCAGAACAGTCTTATATCACTGTTTTATACTACTCAATAGCAGAGATAACACAAATGGTTGTAGTGATTGTAAACCATCTCCTGATTTGGTCATTTCTTGCTTTGTCAATATCTCTGTGTATTTTGTTACTGTTAATTAAATAGTGGTAATCATCCTGAAGCCCAGCAGGATTGGGCCTAGTCAGTACTTGGATTGGAGTCCGCCTAGGAATTTCAGGATCTGTGGCCCACTGGAGAAGGAACTGTCAACCCATCTCTGCCATGAAAACCAAATGGATCAGCATTACCATGGGCATATAGATGTGCCTGGTCTATGAGGTCACGGAAAGTTGGAAATTATTGAATGACCCATAAAAAAAAATACCCATAAGAAATTACATGTCCTGCAAACATAAAACAAATGTGTATTTCCTGCAGTATTATACAATAGTTATAGTGAATGCATAAAACCATAACATGTGCAAAATACAGATGCAAATAATTCTTTGTCATATTTTTTCTTTAAAGTTATTCATTTACTATCCTACACTAGTTTTTACATTTATTATGATGCTTTCCTCATTCTCCATTTTCTAGGTTACCATAGTTGGTTTTTAATGGAAAAATAGATGAGCACAGTTGTGCATACAATAGAATGGATGTCCAGACAGCAAAGAAAAATTTAAAGTATATTACTTTAAAGGCACAGAAGACTACTGAAGTTGCCATGTCCAGTCTGTTATGGTGAAGAGATATTTGGAACTCTGAATCATGTCTGATCCTGATCCACCGTTGGTGAGCCCCTCTGCTATCCTGACAAAGTGGATGGACAATTTGGTAGCAGGGCCCAGCAGCTATCCATCCCCTTAGCATGGGTCCATATTGACTGACTCAGGCATGTTATTGGCCCAAAGTATATACTTGTTAGTGGGTGAGTGCTCGGGCCCATGACCATTATAGAGATTCATGTTCACCAAGTGGCTGTAGATATCATTGTCCCCTTTCTCAAGCCTAGTAAGTTGGGCATTGGATACGATCGGGGATTATATTACCCGATATCCAGAGGCTGTAGCTCTTGACCACATTGCTGTGGCTGATGCCCTGGTAGCCATTTTTACCCTGGCTGGGTTCCCAATTTAAATCTTGGTAGACCAGGGTTTCAGTTTATGACTGAGCTGACCCAGCAGTTGTGGCTGGAGTTGTGGAGTGACCCAGCTGAGCTGAACCCCTATCATCCCCACACCAATGGATGGTATTCAACGGCACTCTAAAGGCTATGATTAGAGTCCTTATAGACCAGTACAAGAGAGCTCCCTCAAGAGTCCATGGTGTTCTCCCCCTTCAAACTCTTGTAGGCACAGTGAGTGAGGGGGTCATTGGACCTACTACTGGAGTTTTGTAAAGGGTATCACCAGGGATAGGAACTCTCAGTAGTGCCATATGTCCTGTGGTTTAGAGATATGTTAGAGACACTGACTGGGCTAGCCAAGGACCATACCAGAGTCTGAATCCCAATAAATGTCCATATGCCTAGTAGAAGGGGAAGATTCTGAGGATGGGGTACTACCAGATATGCTTGTCCCTGCTGACCCGTCCCTTATTTCCATTATCCAGACCAACATGTCATCTAAACTGCCACAGCAGATTGAGAGGGTGCTAAGTCACCACCAAGGCTTGTTTTCATACCAACCGTGTAGGACAGACCTACCGGTCCATGAGGTCCTTACCTATTAACACTTCCCCAGTTATGCAGCCCTCATATGAGGTGCCCAAGGAATTTCTGGGCACCATATGGTATTACTAACACTTTGTTACCCATTACAGTACCCTGGCAAACCCACTTACAGGCCTCACAAAAAAACTAAGCTCCGGCTAGTACAGTGTCTCCTGAATGTGATAAGGCTTTCTTGGTCCACCTATGGCATTGATGCTGTTTTGAGTCAGGTGGATACCCAGGGCAAAAGTGGCAGTTGAATAGAGAACATTAGCTTTCCGCATGAGACAAGGTACTGTTTGGCTCATGAGCCCAGAAAGTAGAACATTATCTTAACATTATGGATATCAAATACTTCTCTCCCTATTGCTGTGTGCTTGAAACATAGTGAGGAAACATGATGCATTAAAACCACTTCCTATTCAGTGCTTTGGAACAGACATCTTTTCTAAATCTTGAAGCAAGCCTCCTTCCAGGGGAATCCCTAGCACAATACACCGAAACCCTCAGAGGAGAGGACCTAACTGGTGGGATTCATTAATTGGGCAGGTACAGCTATCCTCTCCTTGTGACACGGATAGTATCCTTTATTTTTAGAATTGCATATAATTGCCATATTGCTATACTGTTTAGGTCTCAAGGATTTAAGCAACTTATTGGCTCAAATATGCAAGGTTTCACCTCTACTACTATAATTACACATTTTTTGTATCAGGTACAATTGTATCAGGTCATTAACTACATTTTGGTACATGGTAGATTTTTGTCACTCCTGGCTTTTTATCTTGTGCATTTTCTACAGACACTTCTAAGTTGTTAAACTTGAAATCTAGACATGAACTTAGTCTCATCACATAGTTGCTGCATCATTTATAATATAAATCTACAACCAGTATCTACATTACATTTATTCCTTTTCCTCTGTCTTTAGTTTTCTATCTGTGCAGTTGTGTAGCTTGTGGATGATAAGCTTAATAAAAAAAAAAAACTGCTAAAAAAAAAAAGGATTTCATATGTAATTGCATCAAGTTAAAATCTGTTTTGTACTGTTTCTCATTGTTTCCATTAATACATGGTCCTATTCTTCCCCTGTGTCATGATCCTCCGGACCACCAATTCTTGGGACTTTTGTGATCCGGTGGTGTGGAACTAGGCTAAGTCTGTTTATCGTTATTTAATGTTATGCTATGCTGTGTTATGTTATGTTAATTACTGTATGTTATGTTGCTTCCCTGTGTGTGATTGACTTGTGATGTGTGATTCTGTATGCTGCATGTTTGGTTCATTAAGTGTTAAATATTTTGGAATGTTGTGATGTTGGTCTGAAATTGTAAGAGAGAGCAGTTAGGTAGTTGGGATCCTCCTGTAAGGTCAAGGGAGAGTCTGATCTGAATGACTGAATGAAGATATCTAAAGTATGTTTATGATTCTAATCAAAAGGGTTTTAACATAACTGGAATATATCCTATGTCCTGATCCTGTACAATTAATAAAAAGGGGAGGAAACTGAAGTGTTTGGAAGGGGAGGAGACCTGTCTAGAAGATGTATGTGTATGTTAGCATTCCTAAGGGAAGATAATAATGAATTGGATGTTATGATACCTGGCATATGAAACATTACTAATGACTATATTAGCCAGATAAACAAACCCCAGAAGAATGTTATCAAGTCAAGTTTAAACATTCACCCATTGAACCTATTGTGAAATTTCCACAGCAATAAAAGCAATTCCTGATTTTTATAATGCTGAGTCTGTGTTTATATTTTTAAATATTACATCTGAGTAAGGACAATTTAGAAACATCAGCTGTCTTGGTAAAGGGGTTAAAAGAACCTGGTGGATCTGCTGGGTAGGTTTGGCCATAACAGCCTTATCAAGCCCGACTGAAGAATGCAGATCGCCACACACTGCAATTATACTTATGATGCTTGAAATATTTGTTTTATATCTAACCAGTGGCATACAAACACTGTAAAGCTTATCCAAGTTTTGTTACCATAAGGTGAATTCTTATCCTCCAATAAATTAATTTGTTCATAACGGATTATCTTAACAAGTATTTCTACTAAAGATATATGCATAGCTGCTAGACCTAACCACTAAATATATAGGCACAACTGGTAATAGGGTAATATAACTTGAGTTGTTGATTTTTGTACTAGCCTAGATTTTATGCCTCCAGTCCCTATGTTGTCATATGAACTTTCTTTCTCAGTGTGGCACCATACTAGAGAGAAGGTTTAGAAACTCATGTTCTCAACAGTCTGATATCCTTAGGTTCAGTAGAATCCAAGTCTCTCCTTTTTCACCTATTATGTTATAGAACCACAAGTTATATTCATTAAAGTGAGATGTCTTATGTAAGCTTTATCCACTGACTGATTACTATGAGCCTGATTCAATTGAGCAATTGTAAGTTACTGGAGCCTGTAATGTAGCCCTTAAGGTTTATTGGGTACAGTTAGGGGTAATTGGGTACAGTTAGGTGTAATTAGGTACAGAGCGAGAAAAAAAATGGCTGCTGAAAAAACGTAATCGAATGAAAACGAGGCTGAAGGAAGAAAAAAAGGGGTTCCAAGCCAGTAGCACTTAACACAAGCCAGTAACACTTAACCCAAGCCAGTAACATTTAACCCAAGCCAGTAACAGTTAACCTAAGACAGTAACACTTAACCCAAGTCAGTAACATTGCGAGGCCCCTAAACTCAAATGTGCTCATAGCGAGGCTTGCAAAGTACACAAGGGGAAGAGGCTCGCAATGAGCGGCGAATGCACTTGAAGGCTTGCGAGGAGTGCCAAAGTGCTCAGAGGGGCCATAGCCTCTCATTGTGTGGCAAACAGCATTGCCTGGCTTCAAATTTTATTGCTGTTATTTTTGACGGGCAAGTAGCTAGTTTTTCATATAACGAATATATTTGATTATCTAATAAAAAACTACAAAATTCCCTAAACAAGGTGATTTTAATTTCAATACATTTGATATTTTCTAAAGATTATTATTCTGACACTTCTGTATGCTCTTGTTATGCAATTGTGATACATGATAATAAAATCTTTCACACCAACACTTTTAAAGGAACACTGTAGTTTTGGTCAAACGTTATATTTTTGTGAAGTATGTAACAAACTAACAAAGGGGGACATTTATTGAATATTTTCTCATCTGAGATGAGAGCGAGAATGACTGTTTTTTTCCATAGGAATTAGTACATCGTAAATCAATATGTGACATGAGATGCACTTGAGATGCTTGGTAAAATATCAATATATGAAATATATCAATATATGTAATGCTGGTGCTGTGTTCTATCTGCAGTTCATTAGGATAAGTGCTCATCTGAGTCTGCTGTGCAGTGTATGAGACAGACCAATTCTCAGCAATGGTTGTTAACATGCTTCTGAGAAATGGTCCAGGTTAGGCTAGTGCATGACACGCACATGCAATCCTTCAGAGTCTGTATCTGCATATGCTGCAGTGTGCACACCCATACATGTACTCTCTTTTGGATGTAAAATCAATGTTGATCTACAGCTATACCTCATTTAACGCTGTGGATAGGTTCCAAGCAGTAGGAATGTTAAGCGAAACAGCTCGAAACGGTGCAGTTTAACATGAGGAAGATAGGGATAGGGGAACTCATGACAAAAAATAGACAATTGCAAATGACATTTAAACAGTTTTGTTTTATATGAACTTTGAACAAACAGCAAACATAACACTAACACAAACTGCATTGACAACTGCTATTCAGAATGTATTTTAATTGCAGGTATTGGACAGACATTTAATTAATAACAATTATGATAGTAATATGTTTGCTTCCTGGATGTACATGGTTATTGCTGCCCCATATATCTGTAGTCATAACCAGAGATCTTACAGTGCTATTGTATGTCAGTTATCTATGTTTGTGGGGTTCATGTGTGTGCATATGAGGGTGTGATGGTGCATATGATACTCACATTGCAGGGTTTCCTGAAAGCCAGTGTCCAACTGTCCTGGAATTCCCATTACTGCCGCTGGATCCAACAACTCCTTCAGAGTCCGCTCCCATCCACAGTAGGTGATGTTGACTGGTGGGCCACCATTAATAGCACGGGCTGTTCAGGCCTTTGCTGCCATCATCTTATTCACCTTCATCCGGAAGTCATCATAGTGCTGTTTCACAGACTTCACATGCCTATTTGCAACCCCTAGTGATGCAACAGCTGCCTCAACCTCATTGCAGGCACGTTTCTTCTAACCAGTCCTCACATCCCTCCCATCATGTATGATGCTATGGTGGGCATTGATTTCCTTGATAAAGATTTCTGTCTCCTTTGGTCTATAATTGTGGGCCCTGTGCTTTGGCACAGCTTCTTGCCCTCCTAACTGTGCCTGGGGTTCCTGGCCTCCCTGTCTCTCCCTGGGTCCTGCCCTTCATCCCACTACCTCCCCCAGGATCAGGCCCCTGACCCCCTGCTCCTACACCTGGTGTTCCTCTCTCTCCTCACTCTCCTCCTCCTCCTGTGTTTTTCTCGCTCTTTCTCTCTGTCTCTATCTCTCTCTCACGCTCTCTATCGCTATCTCTCACTTGCTCTCTCTAGCACTCTCTCTCCCTCTCTGTCTCTCTCTCTATCTCTATTTCTCATTCGCTCTCACTGACTCACTATAGCACTCTCTCTCTATCTATCTCTGTCTCTCTCTCTCTATCTCTTACTCATTCTTACTCGCTCTCTCTAGCACTCTATCTCTTTATCAATCTATCTCTCTCAGTCTAGCTCTCGCTCTCTCTCAATCAATCTATATCTCTATGAAAAACCCACCAAATCATAGACCTGTACGTTGACTTCCTCAGCTACAGCACAATAAAGTACTTTGGTTTTTGCTGTCTTTTAAACTTGTTTCCATGGCGTTGATTGACGGTCTCCGCTTCCTATTGGTTAATTCAAATGTGATGGGATCACAAATTACGGGAATGCTTGATTTTGTCGGGCTTCATTGGATCCGATATTCTGGTTGTGAAATCAGGGTTTACGCCCTTGAGGCCTCGGCCCGTAACTTGCGCTCTTGCTCAATTGAATCGCACAGGAATTAGAGACGACCACAAGCCCGCAACAGGCCCACAGACAGTTGGAGGCTTCAAATAGAATGAGGCTCTAAGTCTCTATAAACTATAAGTGTACATTTGCTGTACTGCATAGGTTATACTGAAAAATATATTAGCCTGAGAAAATTAAATGTAATACTACAATAACCATGTCCAAACATGTACTAATGGCAAACTCTAGACACAAAGAATGCATGCACCCAACAAGCTGAAGTCCAAAAATGAAGTCAATGTGTGTTAATCAGCACTAGTAAAATGCATCAAGAATCATCAACAGGCCTTAAAGTATTGTTACACTTTTAAAGAGGGCGTGCATCATAAATAGGATAACTTGCTCATATGCAAGTACCATTTTGTTGTCATTATACTGTTATAAAAAATAAATAAACATTTTACACTTTAGCCCTGTAATTGCAAGCTTGAGTCAATTGGATACAGACGGAATTGTAACCAATTTCTAACCCGCTGCCATGCGGAATGTATGAATTTAATTACAGGCTTGCAATTGGATGGAGGCCTTAGTCTATCAAGTTCAACCTTTTAAGATCTTGTCTGATTCTTGTAATTTGTGGATTATTTGTTAATTGATCCAAAGTAAGTCAAACAGAAAATAAAAACATTGCAACATTATCAATTGTCCCAAAAGGGGACAAATTATTTCCTTCCTGACCCCAGATACAGGCAATTTGATTACTGTCTAGATCAGTCCTCCTACTTCTCTAGTTATTCAGGATAACTCTGAATGCCTTTTTGTTTTCAAAAATACACCCAACCCCTCTTTTTAAGGTTATCTATGGAATCTGCTGTGACTGCCTTCTTTAGTAAAGAGTTTCACAATCTGCTCTTACTTTGCAGAATCCTTTTCTTTCTTTAAAGCGGAATAGTTTTTCTTATAACTTCAAAGGATGTCCTCTTGTCAGTTGAAAATATCTTGGCACAAAAAGTTTACTTGACAAATCCTTATATGGACCCTGGATGTATTTATATAAGGTAATCATACCCCTTTTAGACACCTTTTTTCTAGAGAAAATAAATTTAATTCAGTTAGTCTTTTTTTACAACTTAGCCCCTCCATTACCTTTATTAGTTTTGTTGCCCTTAAAATGGCCTTGTTTATGAAGTAGTGGCCAAAATTGTACTCCATATTCCAAATGAGGGTGTACTAGGGATTTGTATAGTGGTGAAATTATATTTGCTTCCCTTGCTTCTATACCCTTCTTAATATATGCTAATATTTTATTTGCCTTTGCAGCTGCTGCTTGGAATTGAGCACTGTTACACAGGAGGTTGTCCACTAGTGGCCTCATTCAAATGCTATGTTTTTGGCATAAGTAGCCACAAGGAGAGGCTGCAAGATACTTAGCTATTCAATTGGCTTACGTTTGCGGCCTCTGATCGGGTTACGAGCCTCAAGCTGCGATCCCTTGAGATTAGTTCAATCGCAGCTTACTTCCGTCAAAGCCTTTGATCTTGCGCGGCCGCAAGAGTTGCGGCCGCAAGAAATCCCAATTCGCTATTCAACTGCTACCATCACCCTTCCAGCCTGAGAAACGCTAAAATCAAACCACAGCTTACCAAAGAGGTCCTGCAACGGTCTTACTTACAAAACGTAGCACTAATTAAGCATAGAAAAACGCTATCCTGTACTTTTATTAGGATGGCAATGTGAGTTTAGGTCTTAGAATTAATAGCACTACATTCCCCTACTCTCAAATCAGCAAATAAAAATAAATTATTTCATGTTCAATTTTTGTTTTCTATCCATCATGTAAGTCCCACGGGCTTGGAGCTTGAAGTGCAACATCAGACCCGCAACGGCTGCTGAATTAGCCTTCATCAAGTCTGTAAATGGCTAAAATCGAACCACAGGTTACTTTGGCCATGGAGGTGTCGCAAAGGGCTTACTAACAAATCGTAGCACTAATTATTATCCTGTTCTTTTATTAAAAGTGAAAGTGATGCTTGGCCTTAGAATTAATAGCACAACATTCTCAAGGTCGCAAATTGGCCAAAACAAATACTGTATTTCATGTTCAATTTTGTGTCACAACCATCATGTAAGGTCCTACGGGCTTGGAGGTCATTCACACTCCAAGCCCATATGGACTTGAGTAATGAGCTATGGGCTTGGTCATTTAAGCCCGTAGGACTTTGGACGGAAATTAAACCTGAAATGAAATATTTGATTTTGGAGATGTGCAAGCTTAAGAATGTTTTGCTATTAATCCTCATGTCCCCAATTGTCTTCCCTATCATGGATTGAATTTATATTTGCAATTACATTTAGCAGAGTTTGCAGACTCGTGGCAAATGCGAGCCAGCAAACTCGGCTAAATGTAAATGCAAATACGATTTAAGGGCTTGCAGCAAATGCCTACGATTTATGGGCTCGCAGCAAATGCCTACAGCCGAAAGCATGGTTTGGGATTAGCTACAAAGGGGGCATCCTTGTGGTGCCGTCCAATTGAGTAGCAGCGTAGATGTAGTGATACGCAGGGCCGTAACCCGATTGCAAGGAATCGCAGACTGCAGCCGATTTACACCCGGATTTGAATGAGGCCTAGCACTCCTAAATTCCTTTCTAGCTCTGGTACGCCTAGACGTTTCATTTAAATTACAAATTGCATACCTATTATTTATTCACAAATGCATAACTTTACATTTATTTGTGTTACATCTCTAAATACTAAAATTTTAATCTTGAGGAACCCCACCTACCACATTAGTCCACTATGAGTATGCTTTCTGTCTTTTAATCAGTACTCAACCCATGAGCAATTGTGGCACTGTGGCAAAATCCAAAAAGACTACAAAGACTATTGTATTTTGTCTTTTTATCATATCTAATATAATGCTGTTAGATTTTCAGTATGTACATCTTAATACATAGATCATCAATTTATAATTCCCTTAAGTCATTTTCTCCTTGGTAAAATAATGATTAGGCTCTAGTGTAATGTAATACTGGTATAAATGTTACATTTTGACTGATAAAGATGTATTCACACCAGTAATGATTTTACCCTGCCATTAACAAGTGGGACATGTTTGCTTGTATTATTGCCTTTTTTTGCATCTGATATTTACTTATTGTAATATTTTTGTAAATTTTGAATATATGTGTATATAAGTAGATGGGATATGTGATTTTCAGCAGTTGTCAAGCACATGTGAAGTTCCTCTAGGCGGAAGAGAGTAAAACTGTTAATGTAGGAAAAATATATCTATAAAATGCACATGTGAACTCAAATTTCAGTGCATCATTTAATATTGTTTTGACACTGCTTCTCCAGCAAAACCTGCTCAGCATGAAATTATGAAGTGTGTTACTGCAAAACACATATGAGATGTCCATTATATGGAACGGTAAATATACCACTATAAATTATTTTTGAATTTATTTTGACATGGAACGTTTAGAGGAGTATATCTCAAGTGAATAGTGCAGCTATGATATCAGCTGTGAAATGGATGGAAAATAAAATTGACAATACTGAGTTGTTTATTTGCCCATACTGCTGTGAAAGTTACTCAGTTTGGTGAATTATAGTAATAGAAACATTTTTTTGTGATATGTTTTAAACCATTCATATATAATTAATTATTGGCAACATTTTATTTAACATGAATGTACAAGCACATTCTACTAAAATTATTGTAGTTTTATGGAACTTGTAGTTTTGCTGAATTTTTACATTTCAAGAAAGTAACTTATGTGGGAAATCACAAGTGATGTGCAGTGGAGTGTAAAAAATAGGTCTTATTACTACTAACCACATGCCTATCCCAAACTCTATTAATACCCTTCATTATACTAATATCAGACCTATTCAAAAGCTGCCCTAAGAAATCTATTACCCAACTTATTTTTCCACTACAATAAGGCCTCCATTCATTTGAGCAAATGTTAGTTACTGGAGCCTGTAATGTAGCCTGTAAACTAATTTGCTTTTTACTTGGCCTCTTTTAGCTACCGGCAAACGATTTGTGGGTTACAGGCTGAAAATCCCTGCGGTTGTCAAAATCGTAACGCCAACCCATCTAAGCCTTTGATCTTTCAAGCCTGTAAATGTTACAATCGCAAATCGCTATTTAATTGCTACAATTCCTCAAGCCTGCGATTGTTTAACCCCCGAAAATAAGAAATGTAGAAGAAAATCCTATGAGTATCAGATAGGACTTGCAAGGGGGTTAAACACCTGATTGTAGCACTGTAAATGCAAATAAAAAAATCGATACTGCATGTTAAAAGATGGGGAAAGCGATGAAAGACAGAATTAAATTGCACAACAGTCTCAAGAGCGCAAATATGCAATAAAAAATGATATTTTTTTATGATTTATTTCCGTGTTATATCAATCTCGGTAAGCAAGGAGTTAATACATATCAGGCCACCCACATGGACTAGAACAGTATCATCATTCAATTTTATTTTTTGTACATTGCCAGATTGCGAGTCTGATCGCATATCTGACTTCCAAACGCTGATTTATTGACATTTAACCTACATGTTTTACTGACGTCATGATGACGGTCTCATTTTCTATTACTGTTTCTAAATCTGTAGTTACGGCCTTGCTTAATTGATCATGTTCACGGTTTACGGTTTAGGCTTTTGGCCAGGTAGCTGCAGGTTTGATCAATTGAATCGCTCTGTAAATGTGCAAATTTCATTTATGTAATTGAATGGTAGCCTAAGCCTGTCTTAGAATATATTTTTTAATTGCAAATATGTAGTGCACAAAATTGTTTCAAATGGCATAATAAGATAGGGCTCATATAGCCACTCAATGCTTGGTGTCACTATTTTCCTTTTTTAGTTCAATTCATCTGATATCTGGACCCAACTGACTAGAGTAAGGGAGGTGAGGTAGTATATATAAACTAGCCCCTATTACATAACTGTTATATAATAACCCCTCGCTAATAGAAAAGTTAGGGATGAATAATTAAATTAGGTCCTCCTAATTCCAAGCCAGGTCAAACCCCCATTCTTTTAACTCTATGCAGCCATAGGGTTTCTGAATGCTTGGTGGTACTATTTTCCTTTTATAATTCAATTATTTTTTCTGATTACCTGATGCAAAACTACAAAAGTTCTAATTTCAATTTTACCCATCACTCCTATATGCTATGATTTTTGTGTGTAAATAGAACACAGTATAAAAAGCACACAGTATTGTACAAGGAAAGTATGATCCCGATTCAGTTGAGCAATCGTAAGTTACTGGAGCCTGTAAGTTCATTTAATATTCAATTGGCGTCTTTTTGTGGGCTCCAAACAGTTTACGGGTTATAGGCTTGAAAACTTTGCAGTTGTTAAACTTGCAGCCTCCTGAAGCCTTTGATATTTTCCGTCCTCAAGAGTTCTGAGCGCTAAAATCGCAAATGGCTATTCAATTGCTACAATTCCCCAAGCTCGCAAATGTTTTCACACCCATGAACGGCAAATATAGGATATAATCCTACGGGTGCTAGAGAGGAGCTGCAAGGGGTTTTAACCCCTGTCCGTAGCACTGTAAATGCAAATATAAAACCAATACTGCACTGTAAATGACGGGGAAATACATTAGATTTAACTGCACAACAGTCTCAATCTCACAATGGAAAATACATTTTTATTATGTGTCATTTCGGGGGTTATATCGATCTCAGGAATCAATGAGTTAATACATATCTTGCCACCCACATGGACTAGAACAGTATCTGCATTCACTGTTATTATTTTGTATTTTGCAGTTTCCTAAATGCTAATTGATTGACATGTTTTACTGATCTCATGACGGTCTGATTTTATATTGGCTGTTTCAAAATGGGTGGTTACGGTCTTGCTTGATTGATCAAGTTCCCGCCATTAAGTGCTACTGACGAGTGCATGGTTTATGGTTTCGGCTATTGGCCCGTAACTTGCGGGCTAGTTCAATTGAATAGCACCGTAATTGTAGCAGACTGCGAGCCCACAGCAAGCCCACAGACATATGTAGCCTGTATACTGCGAGATGTGGACTTCTAATTGAATCGGGCTCTATGCCTTTAAAATAATACAGTGGTTCTTTAAGCTTAGTGCATGTATTCATCTTAATTAATTGGTCTATGCTACAACTACTCTATACCTAACACAGTAAATAGGTGTTTAATCTAAACAAGCATTTATTTCATTTTCTTTCATAATCATATTTTCAAATTATATGTATTGTGTTGCACAGGCCTTTTGAACTGTTGAATTAATCTATTTTACATTTAACAGTATAAATTAGATTTGTATACAAAAATATATTGCCCAAATGCATAGCAAATATATAAATGTATTTCAATAATTAATAGCTGTAGATGAAAATGGTTTCTAAAGCCAATTACAATTTGCCTACACAAACATTATTTTCTTATTCTCCTGATAATTATTCTTTCTAAAAGCAGCTATGTATCTGAAATCAGAGTACCATGTAAGAGGTTATTTTGTTTTGATTTTAATTAAGTTGTATTAGAAATGCTTTATCTTCATGCCAAAGGCTGATACATTTGTGCATAATGCAACTATGTCTTTATGCTTGCATTTGATTTTGTGTTTTACACAGGAGAGGGAAATCGCATTTATTTTCCTCTTGGGAAATGTTACCAAATCATGTACATTTGAAGAACAAAGCTTTGCAATATTATCTGACCAAGTAATTATGTACAGCAGGATTTAGAATTTATAGATAGCTTGTGCGTTAGTTTCTTATGTTATGCGTGGGAATATCCCCGGAGGAAAATATGATTTGCAAATATATTGAATGCAGATGTTTAAAAAATGTACTATAGAGAAAATGATCATTTCAAAATGGTACAAAATAACAAAAAATTGATTGCTACTAATTTTGAAATCATATATTGTGTGCTTTATTTACTGTTGCAAAGTAATAGCATGAAATAAAAAAAACATGAAAAATAAATTGTCATCTGTCTATAATGTTATAGTTCTAAAATCAGTGTGTCTTACTTGCACACATTACCTTCTTTGTTGAGAAACATACTGTCTTTGCTTCCAAATAGGCATATTACATAAACATTACTTGTCATAAAAGTAATTTCACCTGCTCACAAATGTTCAAGTATGCAACTTGACAACTTATTTTATATGTAATCTTGCCAACAGTATTTAGATGGTATAACTTGAGCCAGATGTGGCCTATCAAATAATTCTGTGGTCCTCATCATGTTTTGGCTCAGGACAAACACACCTAAGTGAATCAATAATGGTTCCTTATATTCCAAGATGGATCACTATAGTACAGTAGAGAAGAGACAGCATAAGGCTCTCTAGCAAAAAAAAGCAATGCCACAGAGGAAAATTCAATGTGTGCCCACCACCCTGGTAAAGTTTTCTGCCCATCAGAGATCCATACAGTTGTGCCCAAAAGTTTGCATACCCTGGCAAAAATTGTGAAATTTTGGCATTTATTTTGAAAATATGACTGATCATGGAAAAAAAAATGTATTTAATTGAAGGACAGTAATGATATGAATCCATTTATTATCACATAGTTGTTTGGCTCCTTTTTAAATCATAATGATAACAGAAATCACCTAAATGGCGCTGATCAAAAGTTTACATACTCTAAGTTCTTAATACTGTATATTGCTCCCTTTAGCATCAATGACAGCATGCAGTCTTTTGTAATAGTTGTCTCCTGAGGTAACCTGTCGGTTTTTCTTTGTATTCCGAACAATTCTTCTGGCAGTTGTGGCTGAAATCTTTCTTGGTCTACCTGGCCTTGGCTTGATATCAAGAGATCCCTGAATTTTCCACTTATTAATAAGAGATTGAACAGTACTGAATAGCATTTTTAAGGCTTTAGATACCTTTTTATATCCTTTCCCATCTTTGTGAAGTTCCATTACCTTGTTACGCAGTTCTTTTGACAGTTCTTTTCTGCTCCCAATACCTATCCTGCTCAGTACATCCACATGAGAGCTAACAAACACATAGACTATTTATACACACACTAATTGCAATTTAAAAAGACACAGATGTGGGAAATTAACCTTTAATTGCCATTTTAACCTGTGTGTGTCACCTTGTGTGCCTGTAACAAGGCCAAACATTCAAGGGTATGTAAACTTTTCATCAGGGCCATTTGGGTGATTTTGGTTATCATTATGATATAAAAAAGGAGCCAAACAACTATGTGATAATAAATGGCTTCATATGATCACTATCCTTTAATAAAAGACATTTTTTGACATGATAAGTTTATATATGATTTAAGCTATATTTTCAAAATAAATGCCAAAATTTGAAGGTGATGCATAAATCAGCAGTGTCCACAATTTTCATGCCAAGCATCAGGCTATATTCCCACAAGCCTGATATTTCAGGCCTGAGATGTCGGACACAAGGATCAGTCTTGACCATAGGATCTATTCAGTTCTGACTATGACTATTTCTATTCAAACTTCTTCTAGTTGCTAAAGGCTAGACTATGTTCTAACTGAATTTAACTTCAGTTTTGTAGTTCAACAATTTAAAAAAGTACTGAACATTTTGGACATGCATATACTTTGTGTATAATATGTTTTTTTGTTTTGTCTTCTGGATGACTTGGACAAAATTTAAGAAAATACATTTCACCACCCTAATTCTGAATTCCCCTTCTGGATCACAGAAAGGGAAATTCAAGGGATCTCTTAAAGAGAATTGGGAATCTCAAAAATGGTAATGACTTCACAGAAACAGATCAGGTAAAGAATAGGTGGCAGGAATACACAGAACATCTATATAGATAATAAAGCAAATAATATACGCTTGATGATCTCATGGGGGCAGTAGTTGATGTGTGTGCCTGGCATTCTGTGGTCCATAGAGTCACATTGAGTCACAAAGAGTTAGACACAACTGATTGACTAAACAACACTAACAACTAATAAGTATTGTACTGCCTGACCTTTAAGGTTCTGGTACTAAGAATGAATCTGGTACAAGACAAAACTTTATGTAAGTCTGTTAGAAATTCAATTTTGCTTTCCTTAGTTCATATCCAGATAGTTATTACTGAATGTGTGTTAGAGGTAGAAGCTTTTCTGGCTTTTAGCACATCTTAACCTAATTAGAAAAACCTGCCGTTCTTTAATATTAACAATCAACTGACATGAAATTAAAGCTGGCTCCTCTATTTTTGAGTGACATACTGGCTGCTGACAAAGAATCCACATATTCATTTTCTTTCAAACTCTTGGAATCAAAGACATACACAAGAGGTAATCAACATTTCTTATTTAAAGCATCTAGCTGTGTTGATTCCGAGTAAAATTGTCTACTGAAGAAGGCTTGTATCCATTTGATGGTATCAGATCAATGACTGAACTAGAAGAATCTGATTTATTGCACCTGCTTAAGTAGTGCACCTGCTCGCTGTCCATGGTCACAATCTTATTTGTATGTCATATCAAACAAATGATTTTGTCTTGAAACTTCAATTGAGCCACAATTTGGCCATGAACACTTTCACATACATATTTACCACCTAATGTTGATGTACTGTGTACAGAAATAGATGTGTTATTTGTTGAAAGCGTGAGTTTTCACTTTCCTTGTACTTTGCCTGCATCTGATATTACCCCCGACATTTAATTTTGGATGTTTTCAGTCATTATGACAAACTATTTTTGGTCATTTATCTCCCTGATGCACCATTGAGGATTGGTTATAATGAGAAATACTATGATTCCCTCTTCTATACATTTAGATAATGTTTCTGTTCTTGCCTCCTGAGACATCTTTCTGACCATGGGTATTGATCCTAAAAGTAGACCTAATAATTTCATCCAGTTCATTCTAAACTCAAAGATAAGGTCCTCCATTTTTGCAATGTGTTAAGATTTTTTTGCCTTGAACACAATCCATGCATAGCTATATGGAATATGTTGGCGCATTACAATTAAACAATAATAATAATAATAATAATAATAATAATAATAATACACTTATTGGCCATAAACCAACCTTTCAATATAAAATTTAGCACATGCTCTTTATACTGACACACACTTAGTTTCTGTTATTTCTCTCTCCAGTGTTTTGAATTCCGCTCCAAAAATATACTGGTCCTTGGTGGTAACATGATTGTTCTTTTCTAAATTCAGAATCAAACCACAATTAATTAAAATGTTCATGAGTAATTGTTTGTTTTGGCCATATCTTCTTGTAAACCTCTTCCACAGTTAGGGTATTGTTCAGGTTATAACATACTTAAATCTCCTTTCTGAGTTTTATAAATACTTTTATTTCTGATTAATTATGGTCTTAGTCAGACAAAGTTCTCAAACATATTTTGTTTCTCTTTGCGCAGTGGTCCTTTAATAAACATAACACACAAAAAAGAATTAGTAAGTTCAACACATACTATCATATACCATATATACTAGAAATATCAGCTTCATCACCTGAGCCTTGTGCAGCAGTGTCCCTACTGCAGCAATGTCCCTAAAAACATGCTCTACACAAAAACCGAGGGCATCATTAGCATGTTCCAAGTATAAATGTAGTGAAGAACTCATCTAGGTCTGCACATGATCTTCCTATTATCCTCTGATAGAGTTTACTGTATGAAAGAAAATGAGCAACAAAAATGTGTATAATTGATAGAGCAGACAGTTCTTGTGAACATAGAGCCTCATTAAATTGGAGCTACGTGTTAACCGTAGCTCATAAATGTCATCTTAGGGCTATTGGCGTGCTAAAATGCATCTTAACTGTGCTCGCAGCTGACTTTGCATGGTAACATGCAGAACGGTCTAGAATAGCCTACGTGGAGAGCAACGTCGTAAAACGCGAATTGAGGCTGAAGCCCAACATGAGCTTCAGAGCACCAGCAAAGGCTCTGAAAGCAGCGCAAGCAGCACAAAAGACCCCCGCTCTGGCCCCCCGAACCTTCCTCTAGCCCCTTAACCTCCCCCTGCTCCCTAAATCTAACCCCATGCTGCAGGGGTCCCGATCGGGAACCCAGCGAGCTCACAAAATTAACACTTGCTGCTGGGCTCCTGTTCAGGACCCCCACGGCAGTCAAAGTGTTAACCCTTGTGGGGGGGGACTTCACCTAATACTAACCAACTATGCTGGGGGTCCCCATTGGGACCCTCGCATTGTCCCGATGGGGTCCTGATCGGGACCCGCGCTGCATTTCAAAATTAATATGTCCCATCCACGGGTGCTTAAAGGACTGTAAAGTTCCTTAAAGGATCCGTCATGAAGAGAAAATCAACCCCTGCCGCAGGGGTACTATAAATACCCAGACAGGCATCTAAAATGAACCCCATCACTCATGGGGGTCTATACAGACCCACATGAGCCTCTAATTAACCCCTCAGTCCCACTATGGTCTATACAGACCCTATGGGACACTAATTAACCCATCTGTTCCATAAGGGTCTATACAGACCCTTTTGGGACACTAATTAACCCACATTAGTCCCATAAGCGTCTATACGGACCCCAATATAGACCCTCATGAGAATAAAATTAACCCCCTCAGTCCAATAGAGGTCTATATAGACCCCTATGGGACACTAATAACCCCTATATTAACACCATAAGTGCCATGATGACACAAAGTCTAAGAACTACACTATTAACCCTACCTATACCCCAATAACCCATTAACCTTATCAAAACCCATTTAACCCTAACTAAACCCCATTAACAAATACTAAACCCCATTAATCCTAACTATACCCCATCAACCCCTATTAACCCATATCTTACATTATTAACCCCTATCCTAACCTATACCATTCTATCAACCCCCTCTAACTAATTAACCCTATTTAACCATACCTAATTAACCCTATCACTAACCACTTAACCCCATCTAGTCCTATGTAACCCCATCTAGTTCTATTTAACCATAACTGTCCTATGAAACCCCATCTAGTACTATTTAATCCTAACTGGGCCTATGTAACCATATCTAGTCCTATGTAAACCTATCTAGTCCTATTTAACTCTAACTGGGCCTATTTAACCCTAAATGTACTCAGTAAACCCCACCCCATAAACCCCCTCCTACCCTACCCTATTAACCCTTACACTACCTACCGAACTCCTACCCTACACTATTAACCCCTATCTACCCCATTAACCCCCCTCTACCCTATTAACCTATACACTACCCAACTAATACCCTAATAAAATCCCTATTACCCCACTAATTGCACAAAATAAAATAAAAATACATTACAGAAAATAAAAAAAACTAAATTACAGAAAATAAAAAACAGAACTTACATAAAATAAAAAATAAAAACTTACAGAAAATAAAAAAACCTAAGTTACACAAACTAAAAAAAGCATTTATTACATAAAATAAAAAATATACATGTCATCCAATAAAACCCCTAAATACATACAATAAAAGCCCTCAATACATACAATAAAACCTCTAACTACATACAAGAAAACCCCTCAATTCATACATTAAAACCCCTAACTATATACAATAAAATCCCTAAATTTCATCTAAAATAACCCCCTTCCTAAACCTAGAATAGGGTAAATAAGACCACTTACCTTGCCCAAATGCCCCTCCAGAGAATATGGTTTTCTTTGCTTTGTCCCTAGACAAGGGCCCTTCCTAAATGTCCACAGGACCGGCACCTCTAGGAAAAACAGAAACATTAAAATGTATAAATAAACACAACATATAATCCAATACATTCTAAATAGTACACTTACCTTTCCTAATTGGCAATCCACTGATGCCCCCATCCTCCTTCTAGTCTTCGCCAACAGGGCCCGTCCAAATAAATCTATATAGCCCCATGAGTTATAGGGTTAATTAAGGGCTCCTGTGGCTCTGTATAGAGCCCCATGAGTGACAGGGTTAATTAATGGCTTATGGGAATCTGTATTGATCCCCATGAGTGACAGGGTTAATTAAGGGCTCATGGTGCTCTGTATAGAGCCCCATGAGTGATGGGGTTAATTTTAGGTGCCTGGAGGTGTACTTATAGTAAGCCCGCGGCAGGGGTTAATATTTTTTTAGCGCAGACCGGCGAGGCAGGAAATTTTAATTGATAACTGCAGCGGGGACCTGATCGATACCGATCGGGGACCCCCACTGCAATGTGTTAATGTGGGGAGGCAGCGAGGGTCCCTATGACCCCCTGCGGCAAGGGGTTAATGTCGGGGGAGGGCTGCGGGGGTCCCAATGGGGACCTCCAGCATTGAGGGGTTTAATGTTAGGTACCACGGGGGTCCTGATCAATGCCAATCAGGGAGCCCCGCTGCAAGGGGTTAATGTGGGGAGGCTGCAGGTGTCTCAATAGGGACCCCTGCAGCATGGAGATGTCTTTAGGGAGCAGGGGGTGCATCACATGGCGGTGACGGGCTGCTCCGATGCAGCATGTATAGGCTTTAGTATCCCTTTCGGGCACTTTTTTGTGATTTTTGGAATTATTCTGAGGTGCAAGGTTCACCATATAGATTTATGGCTGCATATTACTACATAGCTCTCTCGGAGCCTATTCTCGACCGTTTTTGGGATCTCGCAAAGGAGGATGCGAGGGACATACTGTGGAATCGGTCCTCGCAAACAGCAAAAAAATGTATTTTGCGAGGACTGTGGGAACTACGAGGGCTAATTTAATGGGGCTTTATATTGTTAACCATTCTGTCTGAAGACATCACCCTCAACGCTCTCATGTAAATCATTCTGATTGGCTGAAATATGATTGACATCCATTTGCAGGGGAGAGCTCTTCCTAGTTTGGTCACTTTTTTTTTAGAACTTAATTGTTTGGGGGTGGGCCTTTTCCTTGCCCAGAAAATTAGGATCAATGGCTTCAAGCAAGAAAGAATAGGACTGGACCTTTTTCAATCAAGCTGTATAGCCCACCCAGTCCAGGGCATCATTGATCCTCGCTGGAGGGTAATTTGGGGCAGGTAGGTGCAATTATTAACCGTTTCTTTTTTTTTACAGATCTAATGTATTTTTTATTTTAATAGTGTTTTTTCTGTTTTGTTTCTTTTCTGTTTTTTTATTTTCTGTAAGTCTTTTATTTTCTTTAATGTAGATTTGTTATTTTATGTAATTTAGGTTTTAGATTTTTTGTAATTAGTGGGTGTTTTTATTTTTGGAAATTAGTGGGGTAAATATTTATTTAATTAGTGGGGGAGTTAGGTAGGTAATTAGATGGGGTTAGTTATTTAATTGGGAGGGTTCATTATTTAATTAGGGGGATTAGTTAGTTAATTGAGAGGTTAGTAAATTAGAGAGAGTTCTTTAGGCAATTAGGTTAGGTAGGTAATTAGATGGCTAATTACTTACTTGGGAGTTAATTAGGTAGTGGGGGTTAATTGGAAGGAATCCCCAGGGCATGACCTTCAGGTTTTTTATTGGCCCCTAAAGCTGTTTCTCATTCATAAAGCATAGTTTGGGTACCTCCTACACTGAAAAGTCTTACTGACAAGGCAAGGGATTACAGATTTGGGCTAGAGAGTGCCCTAATGTAGGGGAGCAAAATATATACATAGTGTTGTAGTTTAGGGAAAATTGCTTTAATTTAGAGCACCTGATTTACATAGGGCTCATATATTCAGGATTTAAACAAAACCCTCACAGCAAAACAACAAAATTATTTTCAATCCAGGTAGGCCTAGCAGTTCACTTTACCTACAAATCCCCATCAACTGGCAAGAGACTCAATTGGAAATCAAGAGCATCCTGATCAGAACTGATCAGCTGAGCTCTTCTTCCAATTATTTTCTAATGAAATTGATTTTAAGAAGCACAGGCATCCATGCAGTACTTTAAAGCTTTGGCTTGAGCTTCACATCCACTATGAACTGCCTTACCTGTAGCCACTAAGATTCTAAGCCAATATCACATATTATAATTGTCCAACTACGATTCTTCGTCACGCTGTTTGCGTAGTACGTACGACTTAGCGATGAGCGCCGCAGGCTCGCCCGGCAAGCCTCGCGTAGTGAGGCGAGCCGTTATACCGTAGCACTTAGGTAATGAGCGCCGCAGGCACTCATTGCCGGCGAGCCTCGCATAGCGAGGCGAGCCGTTAAATCGTAGCACTTAGGCAATGAGAAGCAATGAGCACCGAAGGCGCTCATTGCTGGCGAGCCGTTAAACACGTCACACGCACGACTTAGAAAAAAAAAACACCTCGGAACCAACCTTAGCCATTAAATCGTAGCACTTAGGCAATGAGAGGCAATGAGCACCAAAGGCGCTCATTGCGGGCGAGCCTCGAGTAGCGTGGCGAGCCGTTAAACACGTCACACTCACGACTTAGAAAAAAAAAACACCTCGGAACCAACCTTAGCCATTAAATCGTAGCACTTAGGCAATGAGAGGCAATGAGCACCAAAGGCGCTCATTGCGGGCGAGCCTCGAGTAGCGTGGCGAGCCGTTAAACACGTCACACGCACGACTTAGAAAAAAAAAACACCTCGGAACCAACCTTAACGTAACAAACACCCAGACACACTAAAAATACGACTATAACGGCCGATCCGCATGCAACTAAAAACAGTGAATACACACCAAATACTCACACAAACTACATAAAAAGCTTACCCATAGCAAGGGGGGGCACCCAGGACCTCTGAAAGTGAAGTTACACTCCATTTAAGTCCAAATTCTCGAGTTCAGACACACAAAAATCACCTTAGCGAGAGAAAAAATGCCCGCGGAAAAATCGAAAACGAGGCTCACAGCCCAGCCACGTACAAATTACCCAAGAAGGGATCCGAGATAAGCTCGCAAACCCGCATTAACCCCAGGGGATCCGAGGTAAGCTCGGAGCCCTGCATTAACCCCACATTACCCATAGCAGTGGGGGTCCCGATTGCACACGATCGGGGACCCCCGCTGCATTCAAAATTCAAAATGTCTGCGTTACAGGTCCTTAAAGGACCCATTGTAAAAGACCCCCATAAACCCCTCATTAACCCTGTCACTCATGGGGGTCAATATAGACCCCTATAAGCCCTTCCTTAACCCTGTCACTCATGGGGGTCAATACAGACCCCCATAAGCCCTTCATTAAGCCTGTCACTCATGGGGGTCAATACAGACCCCCATAAGCCCTTCATTAACCCTGTCACTCATGTGGGTCAATACAGACCCCCATAAGCCCTTCATTAAGCCTGTCACTCATGGAAGTCAATACAGACCCCCATAAGCACTTCATTAACCCCCTCACTCACGGGGGTCCATACAGACCCTCATAAGCCTATATTTAACCCCATCAGTCCCATAAGGTATATTAATACCATTATGGGCCTGTTACAACACTACATTAACCACATAAGTGCCATGATGGTCCTCAAGGACCATCATGACACTAAGCATAAACACTACACTGCACTATACCCCCTCCCCAATAAAACAATAAATATCAACTAAACACCCTCTACACTAACCTATTAACACCTACACTACCTACCCCCTAATAACCCCCACCACTCTAAATTACATAAAATAAAAAAGCCTAAAGTGTCACAAAAAAAATCTACATTACAGAAAATAAAAAAAAATCTAAGTCACAAAAAATAAAAAAAAGAACATTACAGAAAATAAAAAAAAACATTACAACCCCCCCCACTACAGAAAAAAAAATACACACCTGAAAAGGAAATACATACAATACAAATACATACAATACAAATACAATACAATACAAATACATACAATTAAATACAATGCAATACACCCCTATCTAATATACATCACACAATATATCTAAATAAATACCATAATCTAATATACATAACATTCTATGCTATCTATATAAAACGCATACCCCTAGCTAACATACAATAAATGCTATCTATATATAAACTAATCTAATTCTAAGCTACAATAAAATAATTAAGGCCACTTACCTTTGCTGATGTCCATTGAGATCAGCCACCTACAGAAAAAAAAAAATAATTAGTGCAACACGTTTACAGTACATAAATAAACATTCTATACATTCTAAATATTTTACTCACATTTCCGGCATGTCCCGTCCTTATTCTTTTAATCCTCTTAAGAGCGGCAACTGTTAAAAAAAACATAACATTTATACACATGCATAAAAATAAAATATACATAATCTACATTCTACTTACCTCCCTGCGATGTCTCCGACCTCCTCCGGATCCTATTCTGCCCCGCCCTGTATAAAAAAGAAATAAAAAAAAAATATATATACTTACATCCGCACTCACGGACATCCCCGACGCTAATGCGGCTCCCGGAGACTTTTCCGGAAGAAAATAAGCAATGGCGCCTTCTGATTGGTTGAAAACGCTGTCAAAATCAAATTCACCCAATCAGGAGGTGCCAATCTGTAATCCAATCAGAAAGGGATACACCCTAAAATCCCAATCTCATAGGATAATTCACCTGTCAATCTTTATTTAAACCAATCACAAGGCGCAGATGCCTTTAGCCAATCACAGTGGCATACACCCCCACAGGGTTATTGGTTGGAGCATCTGCACATTCTGATTGGTTGCACTGACAATAGCGAATCACAATGGAATACACCCCCACGTACTGATTGGTGAAGGATTTGCGCCTTCTCATTGGCTACTGTTAATATCAATCAATATTACAGCCAATGGGAAGGCACAGATGTCTTCACCAATCAGTACGTGGGGTATATTCCATTGTGATTGGCTGATGGCAATAAAGCCTTAGGATTGGTTCAAATAAAGATTGACAGGTGTGATATCCAATCAGCGTTGTATTTTGGGGTGTATACTTTTTTCATTGGTTCACAACTGGGGTCTTCTCATTGGCTAAATTTGATAGACAGCCTTTTCAGCCAATCAGAAGCCGCCATTGCCAATTTTATTCTGGAACACTCCGTAGGAAGCTCATTAGCATCGGAGACATCCGCGCGGATGCTTCCGGAGCAGAACAACAGGAGGCCGGAGATATCGCGGGGAGGTAAGTATAATGTAGATTGTGTTTATTTCACTTTGTTTTATGTTTTTGTATGTTTACTAATGTAATGTTTTTTTTTAACAGGAGCAGCGCCGGAGAAGACGCATAGATGAAGGACGGAACATGGAAGACGTGACATGCTGGGACGTGACATGCTGGAACGGGACATGCTGGAAAGGTGAGTATAATATTTAGAATATTTAGAATATTTAGAATGTTTAGAATGTTTAGTTATTTCATGTAAAGATGTTGTATTCATTTTTTAAATCTTTTTTACCGTAGGTTGCTGATCTGAAGAAACATCTCAAAGGTAAGTGGTCTTAATTATTTTATTGTAGCTTAGAATTAGGGTGGCTATATATAGAGATAGCATGTATTGTATATTAGATAGATAGGGGGATTTATAGTATATAGATAGTATTTATTGTATATTAGATAGATAGATAGATATATAGATAGATAGATAGATAGATAGATAGATAGATAGGGAGATGTATTATTAGATAGTATTGTATATTAGATAGTGGGATGTATATTACATAGTGGGATGTATATTACATAGTGGCATGTATATTAGATAGGGGTGTATTCTATTGTATTTAATTGTATTGTATTTTATTTAATTGTATTGTATTTTATTTCATTGTATTGTATTGTATTGTATTGTATTTAATTGTATTGTATGTATTATATGTATGCATTGCATTGTATGTATTATATGTATTTACTTTTCAGGTGTGTAATTTTTTTTAAAATTTTGTAGTGGGGGGGGTTGTAATGTAATTTTTTATTTTCTGTAATGTTCCTTTTTTTATTTTTTGTGACTTAGGTATTTTTTTTTTCTGTAATGTACATTTTTTAATTTTGGTGATTTTAGTTTTTTTTTATTTTATGTAATGTAGATTTCTGCTTTTTGATGAATTTAGTTACTTGAGGCACACAGTACACTCACATTGTGTGACAAACACTTCGTAGTTTGAAAACTATTATATGTGATTGATCTATTATTCACTAACTAGGGCTCATTAGTTGACTAATAGAGGAATGAGACACAAAAGTAATGTATGTGGATGTCCCACACTCCAAGTCATTGATAACAAACTGACATGGTGAGAATGGTATAACAAAGCTTTTTCATACACAGAGCACACTCAGAACTGTACAAAACTGTGTGTTAATATAATGGGTGTGGTGTGGGCGGATCCTGGCAAGGCAAGAGGCTTTTGGGGAAAAAGGGGTTACCTAAAGGGGTAAAAGGAAGTGGTAAAAAAAAGGTGGAGGAAGATAAAAAAACATGCATGTACTAAATCCTGAAACTATAATAATATACTGACTCACCTGATTTCCCTCCGCAAGCATTACTAACCATTAGCAAGTTCTTATGATGTCTCAATGGCCATGACCATTAATAATAATGTGTCATCTCAGAATAAATGCTTAGCTGTCAGTGGTCAAGGTGTACTATCACCTTCGTAATCTGATATTGTTAATCAGCATTGATGTCACACCCATCAGCTATACAGGTGATAGCATATGTTAAAGGATACTCATGAAATCAGCAATATGGGACAAATAGCATTAATACAGAGAGGACACAAAGATTCAGTGTTGCTTACATCAGACACACGGATCTGTTCTCAGACTGATATTGAGGACAGGATCACATGCTTCACTAGCACATATATTAATGCTGGCTATCGTTAACATGCCATTGTGAGACTTTGCAAGTCCACCACCATAGCGGTATTAGTTTACATTATTAGTCTACATTTAAGCTAACAACAATCTTGTCCTACATGTTTGGATATATTATAGCGTTAAAATTTTGGGAGCTACATGTTAGGGGGGGGCATTGATGGAATGTCCACCTAAGAGGCACTGGGAAACTCTTACACTTAATACATTTCCTTTGCATTGCTTGCGGATGCAGAAGATGCCTTCATGGACCTGAATTGTGCCAAACCAAAAAAACAAAAAAGCAAATCAAACATAAGGCCTTAAGAAAGACAGGGACTGCTGCATCTCTTCTCAGCAGCATTCCTCAGTGACCATCAATTGGTGATATGTTAAACAGAACCCTACGTGTCCACAGAGAAGGGGTTCATAGAACATATCACATCACATAGGCCAAGATCCAAGACCCTGTAGCCAGGCTAGATTAGGTTAACATTTGGACCAATAGATTGTCACTGAAGAGCGCTGTTGAGAAGGCACAAAAATATGTGCAGTCCTACATCCTCCTGCGCCTAGCATCAGGGCCCCAATCCCGTGTGGGAGGCCGCCGTCTCATAGGTGCTGGAGGTGGGGTGGCAGGGGGTGCTTTCTCTTCCACCTATTGCACCTAACCAAGCTGCTCATGACCTTGTTGTGATTGGAGGAGATACTGGCCTGGATCCTCTGGAGGCACTGCAAGATCTATCTCAACAAGTCCAGCATCTCCTCCTGAGCAGCCTTGCTTGGTAGTAGTGGGGATGGAAGTCTGCCTTCTGGGCCAATAGGTGGGTGTGGAGGTGGTGAAGGTGGTGGCCCAGTGGGGAGGGGCTGTGGCCAGACTGGTGCCTGCCTCCATTGTGGTTGTGGCGGTGGTGGACCTGGTGGTGGAAGCCAGGCTGACGGACCACAGAGGGGAGGAGAAGGTGGGGGCATGCCTCTGTCATCCCTTCAAAAAGGTGTGCCTCGGTGATGGCTGCAGCTGCTGGAGGAGGGGGACAGTGGGATTGAAGGCCACTGGGGTGGCATACGGTCCAGCAAGTGGCCCCACTGTCCAGGTGAAGTCCTCGTCTCCAGGTCACAGGGCTTGTGCTGGTCCCTCTTCCCCCTTTGCCCTATCCTGTTGGGCAGGCTGGCTCTGATTGAGCCGGCGCCCCTGCCTCTTGCTCACCACTGGACCCAGACCTCCGTGAAGCTGAAAAAGAGAAGCAAGAAAAGAAACTGATATGTGCTAATGATGTTGAAGAAAGCATTACAGGGCCATTGACCTCATTATCAGTGCTCTTCATTGTGTGATAGAACAGAAGATTCTATGTTAATTGAGTGGTTAACTGCTGGCTGATTTCATGCCTGTAAGCAGTTAAACCATAATATGTGAAATGTCTGTTGAGGCAGAGGCTGTTAATCAGCACTGTGTATGTAGACAAAGCTTAGACTGCATATGTTTAACTGTTCTTATTTAAATTACAAGAAAGCAATAGATCACTTTAACATAGAATCTTGTGCTCTTTCACACAATGAATATCACCTATAGTGAGGTAACTGTCCCTTGAGTGCAACTCTGAGTAGCTACCATTTGCTAGATGTGATCTTTGTTGTGTTCTTGATCTTGATTGTTCTTGGCTCCTAACGCTCTCTTGATTCCGGCTGTGACTGGATAGGCTGCAGTGGGCACACCCATACATCGTAGACCATTCTTGCGCATGTTGCATGTGCGGCCGTGATCATGAACATTTAGTCAAACCCATAGTGATGGGTTTAGACAGAGCCAATAGTAAAAGAGATCGCCATCATTACGTCACTGAAAAATGGAGGTTAGATTTCAAAGCCTTACGGGTTTCAATTACTAGTTACGATTGGACCCACATTCCAGAAGTAATGCAATATTAATAAATCAGTAAATATATTCTAGTCCATGCAAGTTCTATTATATGTATTAACACATTGATTGCCAAGATAGATATAACATATAAACTGATGATGTTATATTGCAGATTTGCGAGCTTGAGAATGTTGTGCTATTATTTTTAATACCTAACATCACTTTCCCTTTAATTATAAGTACAGTAGTGTGTGTATATTTCTATTTACAGATAGCAGGGCTTTTACCCCCTTGCAGGTCCTCTCTAGTACCGATTGGCTTTTTGGCTCCATTTACGGGTTACGATTTTGAACGCATGTGGATTCATAGCAATTTAATAGCAATTTTTGAACCTAACATTTACGGGCTTGACAGATCAAATGCTTTGCTCTCCAATCTCACCTGCTCTCTTTCAAAATCCAACCACCAATTCTGGGACCTGCGTGCTACTTCGAAAAATCTACAACACAGTCAACGAATGGGCATGTGGAACACAGCTTTATTATCTCCCCCTGTCAATCATTTTCCTGGATCCCACTTTTTATTGGCTGTGAGGCCTGTGTCACACTCTGTAATTACGGGATAGGATTGTAACTTCGGAAAGCATCTATTCCAGCCCCCTAACAGCTTGCAGGAGCTGGAAGGGTTTACGGGTTTGCAGCTTCAGCCCTTTGGTTGCAGCCTTGTTCAATTTAATCGCTCTGTAACTCCTGCAAATTTTAAGCCCAATTATATTTTTTGATAGGTACATAATATACCTATGCAATACTAGGAAGAAAAGAACCTTATTCAAAAAGAGAAGGAAGTAGGTAGATTAATTAAGATTTGAGGTAAAAATTATGCAGAGAGAAGGGTATATCCAAGACCTAAATACACTTAAAAATTACACTTAATAGGCCAGTGTAAGAAGTTTAAGTTAGACCTATTTTTAGTTCACCAGTGATCAACATAAATATATGCATGTGCAAACAGCAGTAAATAGAGGCGTGATCAAAAAATAATATTTAGACACATAGCTTCCCTCCAGTTTAGCAACAGTGGCACGCCGCCCATGGGTAATAATAAGTACATATTCACAGTCAACTCAGAATGCATTAATTATGCAGACTAATTAATGTGGAGTAGGTTCACTTTGGAGAGGCAGGGTTTTGGTTTCAAAAATAGAAACACTTTTTCCATATACTGTATATTTAACATTCGATCTGATGGTGTAAAAACCACATCAAATTACATGGATACTACAAATGAAGCTACAAGCAGGTTAATTTATCTATGAACATTAACTAATCAGAAATCAGTTACCAATCTGTGACAATAGCACAAAAATAAAGTGAAGGATCAACAGATATATTAAAAGTTATATGTTTCATAAAGAGTAACTGAAGTAAACGTGTAAATGGTAATCATTTGAAGAAACCAATTTTTATTAATAAAGTCGTATATTTGAGTCAAATACAACTGGAATACTGCGTCTAAGTTTAGAAAACTAACTACATACACTGAAGCCTTCTTGTTCTTTAATAGTAACTGAATTCTTTTCAAAGTCATGTCTGATCATTTGGTCTTACATCTCAGATCACTGACTTTTCATTAGCTAAAGATGACTAACTGCCCCATTAAATTCCAGCCTCGTAGATACGAGGTTTGAACTTAAGCCCTACGTGCTTCAAATTTTGAAAAGTTACAACACTATTAAATTAGCCCTGCTGCGAACGTGTGAGCTATGCAGCAAGGCCGTCCATGTCAAACACGGAGAAACAGTGCAGGCGGAGTCACAGCCTGTGAGATGATCTTGCAGGCTTCACACCTCATCACTTCTGCAGCAGTTCTACATACAAGCCCTGCCATCGGGGATACTCCAAGTACCATCCCGTCACCTAAAATGAACCCCCCTCTATGATGACGGTCCCCATCGGGACCCCCAAAGTGATCCCACATTAACCCCTTGCTGCAGAGGACCAAAGGATCCCTGCAGCACCCCCCCCCCATGAGCCCTTAATTAACTCTATAACTCATGAAGACCTTTACAGAGCCCCACAAGACTAAAATGAACCCCCAGTCCAATTGGGGTCTATATAGACCCCTATACGACACTATTAGCCCATGGGTTAACCCTACAAGTGCCCTGAGGGTCCTCCGGGACCTTCATGACAATGTCTAAGCACTACACTACACTATTAACCCTAACTATACACAATTAACCACTTAAACCTAACTATACCCCTTTAACCCATACTAAACCCTATCTAACCATTACTGGGCCTATCTAACCCTATATGGACCTAATATCCCTTACTGGACCTCTCTGACTCTTACTGGGCCAATCTAACCATAACTGGGCCTATTTAAACCTATCTGAACCTAATAACCCTAACTGGGCCCATTTAACCTAATCCATGCCTTTTTAATCCCATCCCTTATGGGGGTCTATACAGACCCCCGTAAACCTCTATTTAACCCTCATCAGTCCCATAGGGGTCTCTAAAGACCCTCATAGGACAATGATAACCATATTAATAACCCCATACGTGCCACTACACTACAATATGAACCCTCCAAAAAAAAACTAAACCTAAACTTACCCCCCTCTATCCTAACCTATTAACCCGAACCTACCTAACACTACCTATCTAACCGCCTATTAAACCTCCACCCCACTAATTACAAAAAATAAAAAAACTATATTGCCAAAAATAAAAAGCTAAGGTACAAAAATAAAAAACATCATATGTTACCAAAAATAAAAACACCTAAGGTACAAAAAATAAAAAAAGGACATTACAAACCTTACACAACTACAAAAAATAGAAACATTATTACACACCTGCAAAGAAAAGGCATACACAAATTTACATAACATTACAGTAATAAAGATATTATAAATATACCCCCAACTACAATACATTTCTCTCTATCTAGACATTACCCCCTATTAATACATAACCGCTTTCTATACATTACCCCCTATCCAGACATTATACCCTATCTATAAATAACCCCCATCTATACATTACTCCCTATTTATACAGAACCCCTATTATAGACATTACCCACTATCTATACATAACCCCTTATCTATACATTCCCCATATCTATACATGACCCCCGATCTATACATAACCCCCTATCTATACAATACCCCCTAAATCTAAGCAAAAATAGAACCACTTACCTTTGCAGATGTCCCTTCAGATAGCACCCCCTGGGAAAAAAAGAAACATCAAATTATTACAGAATTAAACATTACATATAATAAATAAACTTTATGAATACAGTATTGAAGTCACCCTTCAGAATGTACCCGTCAATCTTCTTCTGTTCTCTGGCTTGGCCCCTGGAAAAAAGAAGCATCACATTAGTATAACACATACACAAATACACACAACATAAATAAACAATAAAAATTATAAATGTAAAACTTACCTGTCCACAATGTCCTCGGCCTTCTCCTCTTCTGCCCTGGCTGGGCCCTTGAATCCGCAATCTAAACATTTTTTTTTAAACTAACAGAGCTCTGCACTTGCGGAGCTCCCCGACACTAATGAGACCTCCAGAGCCTCTTCCAGTAGAAAATTGGCAATGGTGCCTTCTGATTGGCTGAAAGGCTGTCAATCTAATTTCATCCAATTAGAAGGCGCAAGGTGTGAGACAATCAGAATTGGATACATCCCTATATCCCATTCTAATTGGCTGGTGGACCAGTCAATCTTTTTTTAAACCAATCAGAAGACACTATTGCCTTTAGCCAATCACAATGGGATACACCCCCACGGGGTGATTGGCTGAAGGCATCTGCGTCTTCTGATTTGCTGTTGTCACTGCCAATCAATCAGTCATGCCGATCACCCCATGGGGGTGTATCCCATTGTGATTGGCTGAAGGCAATAGTGACTTCTGATTGTTTTAAAAAAGATTTACAGGTTTTTCAGCCAATCAGAATGGGATATAGGGGTGTAACCCATTCTAATTGGCTCACACCTTGGCGCCTTCTGATTGGCTGACATTTGATTGACAGCCTTTTCAGCTAATCAGAAGGCGCAATTGCCAATTTTCTACCGGAAGAGGCTCTGGAGGCCTCATTAGCGTCCGGGAGCTCCGCAAGTGCGAGTTTAGAGCAGATTCTTCAAGGGCCCAGCTATGGTAGAAGAGGAGAAGACCGGGGACATCGCAGACAAGTACATTTTAAATTTATAATGTTTATTGTTTATTTATGTTTTGTGTATTTGTTTTTATGTGTGACTAATGTGATGTAGCTTTTTTCTAGGGGTCGAGCCTGAGAACAGAAGAAGATGTATGGGGACATGATGAAAAGGTAAGTTTAATATGGTATTTTTAATGTTTATATATTATATGTAATATTTAAGTATGTACTAATTTGATGTTTCTTTTTTCCTAGGGTGTGCGATCTGAAGGGACATCTGCAAAGGTAAGTGGTTTTATTTTTTCTATTTTAGCTTAGATTTAGGGAGTATTGTATAGATAGGGGGTTATGTCTAGATAGGGGGTAATGTCTAGATAAAGGGACATGTATTGCAGTTAGGGGTATAGTTGTAATGTATGTATTGATGGAGATGTGTAATTATTTTTTAATTTTTTGTAGTGGCGGGGGGGTTGTGATGTCCTTTTTAATTTTTTGTACCTTAGGTTTTTGTTTTTTTTTGGTAACAGAATTTTTTTTTTTTTTTTTTACCTTAGCTATTTTTATTTTTGGTAACATAAGTTTTTTATTTTTTGTACCTTATTTTTTTGTGTGTGTAATTAGTAGGGTGGGGGTTTAATAGGGGGTTAGGTAGATAGTGTTAGGTAGGTAGGGGTTAATAGGTTAGAGTAGAGGGTGCTTAGTTTAGATTTAGTAGTTTATTGGGAGGGAGAATAGTGTAGTGTAGTGTTTCTACTTAGTGTCATGCAGGTCCAGGACGTCCCTCATGGAATTTATGGGGTTAATAATAGTGTTCTCAATGTTCTATGAGGGTTTTCATAGACCCTTATGGGACTGATTGGGTTAAATAGAGGCTTACGTTGGTCTGTATAGACCCCCATAAGGGATGGCATTAAATAAGGCTTGATGGGGTTAAATTGGTCCAGTTAGGGTTAGATTGGCCCAGTAAGGGTTAGATAGGCCCAGTAAGGGTTAATAGGTCCAGATATGGTTAGATACAGTTTAGCATGGGTTAATGATGTTTAGTTAGTGTTAATGGGTTAATGGGGTATAATTAGGGTTAATAGTGTAGTGTAGTGCTCCTACAAGTGCTATGGAGGACCCTCATGACACTTGTAGGATTAACCTAGGGTTTAATTCTATATAGACCCCTATAGGTCTGAGCGGGTTAATTTTAGTCTCGTGGGGCTCTGTATAGAGCCCCATGAGTTATAGGGTTAATTAAGGGCTTGTGAGAGTCTGTATTGATCTCCATGAGTGATGGGTTAATTAAGGGCTTATGGGGGTCTGTATTGACCCCCATGAGTGATGGGGTTAATTAAGGGCTTATGGAGGTCTGTATTGACCCCCATGAGTGTCAGGGTTAATTAAGTGCTTATGGGGGTCTGTATTGTCCCCCGTGAGTGACAGGGTTAGTTAAGGGCTCATGGGGCTCTGTATAGAGCCCCATGTGCTATAGAGTTAATTAAGGGTTCATAGGGCTCTGTATAGAGCCCATGAGTTATTTAGTTAATTAAGGGCTCGTGGGGCTCTGTATAGAGCCCTATGAATTATGGGGTTAATTTTAGGTGCCTGGGGGGTACTTATAGTACCTCAATGGCAGGGGTTAATTTTTTTTAGTGTGGGTCGTTTCAGGACCTTTATGGTTCTTTAATGACCCGCAAGGCAGGAAATTTACATTTTTTAAATGAAAGGGGTTAATGTGGAGGGGCTGAGGGTGTCACTATGGACCCTTGCAGCACGAGGTTAATATGGGGACACTTTGGGGGTCCCGATGGGGACCCCCTGCATATAGGGGGGGGTTAATGTTAGGTGCCCCGGGGGTAATCACAGTACCTCTGCGGCCGGTATTGGCTAATGGTATGCCGAGGGCCCTTTAAGGAGCCACGGTGGGAAATTGGAACATTTTAAATGCAGCAGGTTTCTGATCGATGCAGATCGGGAACCCCTGCTGCAAGGGGTTAATAAGGGGAGGCTGCAGGGGTCTCGATAGGGACCCCGGCTGTATGGAAATGTGTTTAGGGAGCAGCACGTTTGGGCTTTAGTATCCGTTGAAGGGGCACTTTTTTGTGCCCATAGGGATTCTTCCGAGGTGCGAGGTTCACCCCATAGATTTATGGGTGCCTGTTACTACATAGCTCTCCCGGAGCCTATTCTCTGACGGTTTTGGGTGTCAAAGGAAGCTGCAAGGGATGTATTGTGGAATTAGTCCTCGCAAAAAAAAATATTTTGCGAGGACCGAGGGAACTATGAGAGCTAATTTAATGAGGCTGTTAATGAATATTCTAGCACCAAAGCATTTAAAGGTTTCAAATTTCAATGACTAGGAAATATTCCCAAGTATCTACTGAATTTAAGCTTTCTTTGTCTCTTCTTGTCATTCTAATGTTATTTCTGTTAATTATTTTTTAAGTGAAACAAACAAGGCTTTTTTGGCACACAAAGGAAGTAACATTACAAGTATGTTTGAAACAGATGGAAAGTTCTTTGGGTATAGGCATATATTGTATTTTTCTTGTACTCAGTTTTTAAACTTTCCGTTAGCTGGAAGCTGTGGCACTTTAATACCTTACTCCATTCTTTCTCTCTTTTTTTCTTATCCCTTATATCCTTGTACATATTTTCATAAATCTCACTCTGTCTCTTTGCATCTTTGCATAAGCATATCAAAAGGATATCACTAAAGTAGAAACAATTCAAAGGTGGGCAAATAAAATGGTGTATGGTGTAAGAGAAAAAAATTGAAGAAAAGCTTCATGACCTTAATATGTAAAGCTTAGGGTACAGAACAGAAAGGGGTAGTAACATGATAGAAACAATTAAATATATCAAGTAGTGATGTCGCGAACATCAAATTTTCGGTTCGCGAACCGCGGACGCAAATTTCATCAAATGTTCGCGAACGTGCGAACCGGGCGAACCGCCATAGACTTCAATGGGCAGGCAAATTTCAAAACCCACAGGGACTCTTTCTGGCCACAATAGTGATGGGAAAGTTGTTTCAAGGGGACTAACACCTGGACTGTGGCATGCCGGAGGGGGATCCATGGCAAAACTCCCACAGAAAATGACATAGTTGATGCAGAGTCTGGTTTTAAGCCATAAAGGGCATAAATCACGTAAAACATTCCTAAATTGTTTGGAATAACATGCTTTAAAACATCAGGAATGATGTTGTATCGATCAGGTAGTGTAAGGGTTACACCCGCTTCACAGTAACAGACCAATCTCCCCATTTAAGGCACCGCAAACAACCGCAAACAGTCCCTTTGCACAACTGCAAACTCCCCATTTGCACAAGGTTGGATACGAAGCTAGCCATGTCCCGTTTCTTGTCCTCACTGATGTCATTAAAGGTCTCTTCCTCTACCCAGCCACCAAGGGTCCCCGAAAGGTGACAACAAGCCCCCTGGGACGCCTGCTGTGTTTTTTCTTCCACCTCCTCAAAGCCACCTTCCTCCTCTGACTCCTCTTCTTCAGACTCCTATCTCTGCGTTGCCTCTGTCTGCCTTATTATAAGGTGTGTACTGTTAAGTAGTACTATTCCTATCGGTTTAATCCCTGTTAAGTCCACTATTAGGGGACGTGTATATGGCATTGATTTTTGGAACAGGGAGATGGAAAAAGATGCTTGGTCGGACCTCCTACTTCGAATTTGGGGCACTGCACTTGCAATGTAATGTGCCACCAGATAGGAGTGGTGTATTAAGTTGTACTATTTATTCCTATCAGTTTGATACCTGTTACATCACCTATCAGGGGACGTGTATATGGTATGGATTTTTGGAAGCGGGAGATGGAAAAAGATGCTTGGTCGGTCCTCCCACTTTAAATGTGGGGCACTGCGCGTGCAATCTAAGGTGCCACCAGATAGGAGTGGTGTGTTCAGTTGTACTATTTATTCCTATCGGATTCGAATATTGCCAATAAACCTGGCCCGTTACTAGCCAGGAAACTACAAACCAAAACAACACAAAATAGGATACTTCAAATTAAGACCTCAAAGGGAGAAAAAACAACAAACCCAAATAAGATCCAGAAGATTTTTACAAAACTTTACAAAACCCTTTATACGGCAACAAAACACATAGATCTACACAAAATGAGGGGATTTCTTAATTCCTGTGATGTCCCCTTAATAGAAGAAAATGACTTAGAGACTTTAAATACCAAAGTGACCCTAGAGGAAGTGAGAAAAGCAGTCCAGAACCTCAAACCTGGTAAGTCACCAGGCCCAGACGGGTACACCAATTTATATAGACATATTAGGCCCGCACTTGGTCACTCTAACAGAGTTCTAGAAGGCAAGCAAACACCAGCAGAGCTGAACAGGGCAGATATCGCTCTATTCCCTAAGGAGGGACGAGATGCCCTAGAACCGAAAAACTACAGGCCAATATCATTACTAAACTGGGATACAAAGATCCTGTCAAAAATAATAGCGGATAGAATGTCATCCTTCTTGCCTAAGTTAATACATAATGACCAAGTCGGCTTTGTCTCCCACAGGCAAGCGGGAGACAACATTAGAAAAGTCATAAACCTACTGTACCACACCAAAGCCTCTAAAATTCAAGCCTGTCTTATGGCCTTTGACATTAAAAAGGCATTTGATTCCCTGGAGTGGACTTACCTATACGCCACGCTTAAAGAATTTGGTATTAAAGGCCATTTCATAAATTTCATACACTCATTACACAAATCATCCAGGGCAAGGTTACAGTTTCTGGGAGATAATAGATCCTTAATTTAAATAGAAAGAGGAACAAGACAGGGGTGTCCCCTTTCTCCCCTTCTATTCGCAATAGCAATAGAACCCTTGGCGCTGACAATTAGGGCCAACGCTGGGATCACAGGCATAAAAATAGGCCATCACCATTTCAAAACTTGTCTATTTGCAGACGACCTCCTGTGTATGCTCTCAAACCCTACCCAATCGGTCCCAGAGTTGATTCGAACTATGGAGGAGTTTGGTCAGTTTTTTGGCCTGAATCTGAACATAGAGAAGACGGAAACACTAGCAATTGACTTAACAGCAGTAGAGAAGCAGGGTCTCCAATTGACGTTTAATATTAAGTGGGATAAGAACCACATAAACTACCTGGCAATCCAACTAACCCATAAGCTAGAGGACTTGTACAAAGCCAACCACTCCAAACTTAATAAAACAATAATTAATGACCTGAGTAAATGGACAAACTATAGGTTATCATGGCTAGGGAGAATAAATACGATAAAAATGAATGTCCTTCCTAGGTTGCTCTACATATTTCGAACACTCCCGATCCCGATTAAATAAAAAGAATTTGAAAATATTCAAAGGAAAATATTTCAGTTTATCTGGAAACACTCTCTCTCACGCATCACAAAGAAAATTATGTACCTTCATAAGTCAGAGGAGAGACTATCGTGTCCAAACTTAAAATATTACCACAAGGCAGCTCAGTTATCTTTCCTCCCAATAGCACATTTTATAGGGCATCAACCGGCCTGGGTGTATTTAGAGAACCACACTTTAAGGCCCTTAACCTGGGACAAGGTGGCTTGGCTATCAGAATTGCCTCAGAGCCTTAAAAACTCGCCAAACCCGCTAATCAGACACTCACTATCATACTGGAAATGGGCCCAGAAACACACGAGTTTGTTCCCTGGCTCCACCCAAATGACCCCAATTCTTGACCACCTTTAGGCCCCGAAACACATGAGCACAACATCACAACACTGGTGGAGGTCAAGGAAACTAGATAGACTGGGAGACTGGTTAGTAAAGGGCCAGATGCTCACCTATGAGGAACTGAGGAACAAGCATGAGCTACCGCTGTCAGAACATTACAATTACTCTAGGCTGAGGCATTTCACACACTCCCTGACCCAAAAACAGGGGACACCGGTCTTAAATTTGTTTCCCCAAAATATGTAAAGATAAACCTGTATCAAGGGGGATCATTGGGTCGCTTTACAAATATAAAACATTTGTTACTGGTGGAAGCGACACTGGGGGAAGGACCGGAGTGGGGGAGCCCTGGAGACCCTTCAGAAGCAACCGGCGGCAAAATCATCCCAGGAAAGGAGAGGTTGCTCACTGAAGCCTGCCCTAGGGTAACCCAAGGGTGATTGCCCAGGTTAGATATTGTAAATAATAAGCTAATACTGCTGGAGGGATGATATCTAACAGGACTTTGGTATTCCCTGCAGATATACTCTTTACTATTGTCTGTTTTACCATGTTTTAGGTATATCTTAAATTGCAATCACAGTAAAAAATAAGAAAAATTATTAACCTAAAAAGAAAAAATAGGAAGGACTAGCCAGCTAACTTTGACTAAATGTCTTTATTGTAAATATGTATTTTTGCACAACTGCTATGCAAGACTGTTCAAAAATGATTTATTTTACATTACATGATGTACGCCTTCTGACAATAAAAGAATTTAAATGAAAAAATTAGGTATTGTTGCAGCGACCAGAAAAATTGATGTTAGTTTGCCAGGCAAAAAGTGCCCTAAAACATTGTGTCTTGAACCCTAGTTGGTGGTGGATAAGTCACGCAAGTCATCCGGCATTCAGGGATTAAATACAGCAGCGTGTGGACCATTATTAGCTCAAGGCAGCTCATCTATCAGGCCTTTTTTAATCGAATATCAGTCCCTTCGGGATCCATCCCTCATTCATCTTAATAAAGGTGAGGTAATCTAGACTTTTTTGACCTAGGCGACTTGTCTTCTAAGTGACAAAACCTCCTGAAGCACTGAAGGTCCTTTCTGACAGGACACTTGAAGCGGGGCAGGACAGAAGTTCTATCGCAAATTGGGATTACTCAGGACACAGGGCAAGCGTGCACACCCAGTAGTCAAGGGGTTCATCACTCCTCATAGTGTCGATATCTGCAGTTAAGGCGAGGTAGTCTGTTACCTGACGGTTGAGTCGTTCTCTGAGGGTGGACCCCGAAGGGCTGTGGCGATGCATAGGACTTAAAAAGCTCTGCATGTTCTCCATCAACAACACGTCCGTAAAGCGTCCTCTCCTTGCCGGCGTGGTCGTGGAAGGAGGATTATGTTCACCTCTTCCGCTGTTAGATTGCCGTTGTGCTGTGACATCACCCATAAACGTGCTGCATCCTTTCCGACTTGTGGTAATTCGGTAACATTTCAGGCACTTTCTGCTTATACCGGGGGTCTAGTAGCGTGGGCACCCAGTACAGGTCGTTCTCCTTCATCCTTTTTATACGAGGGTCCCTCAACAGGCATGAAAGACCCCATTTGCACAAGGTTGGATGCCGAGCTAGTCATGTCCCGTTCCTCGTCCACAGTGATCTCACTGAAGGTATGTTCTTCCCCCCAGCCACGTCCAACACCACGTGAACCAGATAGGTGACAACGAGCACCCTGGGATGCCTGTTGTGGTTGGTCTTCCTCCTCCTCCTCCTCAAAGCCACATTCCTCCTCTGACTCCTCTTCCTCACAATCCTCTTCCAGAGTTGCCGCAGGTCCTGCAAGCGATGCTGATAAGGCTGTTTCTGGTGGTGATGGTGACCACAACTCTTGCTCTTCACGCTCATCTATGGCCTGATCCAGCACTCTTCACAGGGCACGCTCCAGGAAGAAAACAAATAGTATGATGTTGCTGATGTTGCCCTTGGTGCGACTGACCAGGTTTGTCACCTCCTCAAAAGGACGCATAAGCCTACAGGCATTGCGCATGAGCATCCAGTAACATGGCAAAAAAATTCCCAGCTCCGCAGAGGCTGTCCTAGCACCCCGGTCATACAAATACTCGTTAACAGCCTTTTATTGTTGGAGCAGGCGGTCGAACATTAGGAGTGTTGAATTCCAACGCGTCGGGCTGTCTAAAATCAAGCGCCTCACTGGCATGTTGTTTCTCCGCTGGATATCTGTAAAGTGCGCCATTGTCGTGTAGGAATGCCTGAAATGGCCACACACCTTCCTGGCCTCCTTCAGGACGTCCTGTAAGCCTGGGTGCTTATGCACAAAGCATTGTACAATCAGATTACACACATGTGCCATGCACGGCACATGTGTCAACTTGCCTAAATTCAATGCCGCCAACAAATTTCTTCCGTTGTCACAAACCACTTTGCCGATCTCCAGTTGGTGCTGAGTCAGCCACTGATCCACCTGTGCGTTCAGGGCGGACAGGAGTGCTGGTCCAGTGTGACTCCCTGCTTTCAGGGAAGTCAACCCCAAGACGGCGTGACACTGCCGTATCCGGTATGTGGAATAGTACCTGTGGAGCTGGGGGGGTGCCGTTGCTGTGGAGCAAGACATAGAAGCAGCAGGAGAGGACCCAGCCGAGGAGATTATGAAAGAGGATGGAGTAGGAGGAGTAGATGAGGTGGCAGCAGGCCTGCCTGCAAGTCGTGGCGTTGTCACCATCTCCTCTGCAGAGCCACGTATTCCCAATGCGCAGTGTAGGTGATATACCTGCCCTGACCATGCTTTGAAGACCAGGTATCAGTGGTCAGATGGACCCTTGCCCCAACACTGTGTGCCAGAGATGCCATTACTTCCTTTTGCACAATCGCGTACAGGTTGGGGATTGCCTTTTGTGCAAAGAAATTTCGTCCGGGTACCTTCCACTGCGGTGTCCCAATAGCTACAAATTTTTTGAACGCCTCAGACTCCACCAGCTTGTATGGTAAAAGTTGGCGGGCTAAAAGTTTAGACAAGCCAGCTGTCAGTTGCCGGGCAAGTGGTGACTTTGTGATATTGGCTTCTTACGCTCAAGCATGTCCTTGACAAACACCTGACTGTGGGCAGATGAGAGGGGGTAAGCAGGGCAGCAGTGGTTGACGTGGCTGAAGATGCTGGACCAGGAGGAGGATGGCAGCTTTGAATTTGTGTGCTGCTTGTACTCATGTGTTGATCCCATAGGCGTTTGTGATGTGACATCATGTGCCTTCGCAAAGAAGTTGTACCTAGGTGGGTGGTGGACTTCCCACGACTTAGTTTCTTTTCGCACAGGTTGCAAATGGCATCGCTGTTGTCACAGACACACCAAAAAATTGCCACACTGCTGAGCTCTGCAATGACGGCATTCTGGTGGTGGCAACAGCATGCGTTGACTGCATGCTGTCTGACTCTGCCACTAGCTACCTTCGACGACCTCCCCCTGCTTCCAACTCGTCTCGTCCTCCTCTCTGTCTCCCCATCTGAACTTTCCTCCTGTTCTTCTTCTCTTATAGCGGGCACCCACGGGACATCCACGGATGCATCGTCATCATCAACCGCTTCACTTGTATCTGACAACTCAACAAAGGAAGCAGCACCGGTACAACATCATCATCATCAGACCGTACGTCCATGTGTGTAATGCTGCCTGACTGGGACATATCCCTGTTATCTACATCCTCTGGCACTAATGTTTGCGCATCACTCATTTCTTCCAACGATCAAGTGAAGCGGCTGTGGTGCTAGTGTTGGTGGTGGCGGCAGGCAGGCGAGTGGTATCTGGAGAGGTGCCCGAAGCTAAGCTGGAGGAGGATAGTACGTCTAGGTTCTGAGCGGAAGCTGTAGAAGATTGGGTGTCCTGTGTTAGCCAGTCAACCATGTCCTCAGAACTTTTCAAGTTCAGGTTACGTTGCCTCTGAAAACTGGGAATTATTCTAAGGCCAAAGGGAATCACAGCACCAAGACCACGACGGCCCCTGCGGGGTTTCCTGCCTCTGCCTGTCATTTTTTTTCCGATTAGTGGTACTATGCGTGCAAGCTAATGTGATACCAGATATGAGTGTCACTGTGCACTGGCAAAAGTTGGCAGAGTAGGCGCTGTAGGCCTCACACACGCCTGTAGGCAGGCAACTGAAATTCTATCGATTACAGTAAAAAAAGGGTTCTTTTATTTCATTATACACTAGGTTGCACCAGATATGAGTGTCACTGTGCACTGGCAAAAGTTGGCCGAGTAGGCGCTGTAGGCCTCACACACACGCCTGTAGGCAGGCAACTGATATTCAATCGATTACAGTAAAAAAAGGGTTCTTTTATTTCACTGTACAATAGGTTGCACCAGATATGAGTGTCACTGTGCCCTGGCAAAAGTTGGCAGAGTAGGCGCTGTAGGCCTCACACACACGCCTGTAGGCAGGCAACTGATATTCAATAGATTACAGAAAAAAAGGGTTCTTTTATTTCACTGTACACTAGGTTGCACCAGATATGAGTGTCACTGTGCACTGGCAAAAGTTGGCAGAGTAGGCACTGTAGGCCTCACACACACGCCTGTAGGCAGGCAACTGATATTCAATTGATTACAGAAAAAAAAGGGTTCTTTTATTTCACTGTACACTAGGTTGCACCAGATATGAGTGTCACTGTGTACTGGCAAAAGTTGGCAGAGTAGATGCAATAGGCTTCACACACACACCTGTAGGCATGCAATTGCTATTCAATCTATTACAGTCAAAAAAGTGTTGTTTTATTTCACTGAGCACAATATTAGCTGTGAGCCTGACACAGGCAGGCAACTGAAATTAGATTACAGGAAAAAATGGTTGTTTTCAATGTATGGTACACCACCAGGTATGAGTAGTGAAAATAAGCAAAATATAAGCTGTTAGGTGTTAGCCTGTCACACACACACGCTGGCAGGCAGGCATATGCAATTAGATTACACAGAAAAAAAATATAAAATAAAATAAATGATGCTCTAGCCCTAAAAAGGGCTTTTTGGGTTGCTGTCCTTGCAGCAGATATCAGATGAGTCATTCAGGTCTGTAGTGGAAGCTAAATACACAGCCTGGCTATCTATTTCCCTATTAAATCTCTAGCAGCTACACTATCTGTCCTCTCACAACGAATGCAGCTTCAGAATGATTCTAAAATGTATGCTGTCCTTCAGATGGAAGGCTCTGGAAGGGAGTGTATGCTGCTGATTGGCTGGAATGTGTCTGCTGACTGTGAGGTGCATGGTCAAAGTTTCCTCAATGATAAAGAATGAGCCAAAATCGCTGTGAATAGTCCCCGGGCGAACTGTCCGCGACAGATACAAGAATAAGAGTTGATTAGTGGAAACACTTTCCAATGGAAGTAGTAAGGAAAACATGCTGAAAGAATAAGCATAAGCTGTTTTCTTGACTGATTAAGCCAAACTTTAGTTATATAAATTGGGTAGTATAGGGGCGCCTTTTATCTGCCATGAAATCATTATTTCTATCTACAGTTTTCAGTAACAAAAAAAGTTATAGACAAGAATGTCCATGTTATGCGTATGACTCATGAACATAATATTTTGTAATATATGATATTCGGTACTATCCTCTACTATACAGTGACATAAAGTATGCAGTATTCATTTGCAATTATTTGCCAGACTATTCCTTACCATAGCTCTTTCTCAGCAGTGTTATCATTAGCAATCTGTCTCTCCTGCTAAATCATTCTCATGTATGTATTGATCTACCTTTTGCAATTTTACAGCTCTCTTCCACTTTTTACTACAAGCTTTTATTGTAGCTTCAGAATACTGTGGTTTATGATAGTGAATGCTTTTTCATTTTATTCTACACTTATACGTCTTGAATATCTGTTCACAGTCTCACAGTGAAAGGTATTATAAGTAATTATAGTGGAATGAGAAGCAACCAGTTACTGTTTGGCACATTAACTAAAATCAATAACGTAATAATGAAGCCATAATTTACTCCTGATGCAGCTGTTTGATACGTCAATTCCACGTACACATTTTGGAAACATTACAAAACATTACTTATCAAAGATTGAAGAATACCCAGATGTTTACCATATTCAATAGGGAACTTCCAATTTTGAGTGCAAAAAGTGCTTGTAAATGTATTTTTAATGGAGAATCTCTCTATATTTTTTCCTATTTTCATTTTAATTTTCAACTTCTTTTACTTGTGAAAATATTTTATCTTAATTCATATTAATATCAGGAAAGTATTTATATTTATCAGAGTTATAACATAAAATAACTTCAATTCCAAAGTTTTTTGAGACCTCTTTGTCAAGCACATATATACTTTAACTCTTATAAATGTACAGTGGGGGGAAAGTATTTGATCCCCTGCTGATTTTGAACATTCATCCACTGCCAAAGAAATGCTTAGTCTATCATTTTAATGGTAGTATTTTAACAGTGAGAGATAGAATACAAAAAAAAAAAAAAACAAGAGAAACGCATGTCAAAAAAGTTATAAATTGATTTGCAGGTCATTGAAGGCAATAAGTATTTGACCATCTATCAATCAGCAACATTTGGTTCCCAGGTGTCTATTTTACAGGTAATGAGCTGAGATTAGGAGCACTCTCTAAAAGGGGGTGCTCCTAATCTCAGCTTGTTACTCGTATAAAAGACACCTGCCCACAAAAGCAATCAATTAATCAGATTCCAAACTCGCCACCATGGCCAAGACCAAAGAGCTGTCCAAGGATATCAGGGACAAGATTGTAGACCTACACAAAGCTGGAATGGGCTACAAGACCATCGCCAAGCAGCTTGGTTAGAAGGTGACAACAGTTGGTGTGATTTTTCGCAATTGGAAGAAACACAAAATAACTGTCAGACTCCCTCGGTCTGATGCTCCATGCAAGATCTCACCTTGTGTCATTTCAATGATCATGAGAATGGTGAGGAATCAGCCCAGAACTACACGGGAGGATCTTGTTAATGATCTCAAGGCAGCTGGGACCATAGTCACCAAGAAAACAATTGGTAAAACACTACGCCATGAAGGACTGAAATCCTGCAGTGTCCGCAAGGTCCCCCTGCTCAAGAAAGCACATGTATAGGCCCCTCTGAAGTTTGCAGTGAACATCTGAATGATTCAGAGGAGAACTGGGTGAAAGTTTTGTGGTCAGATGAGACCAAAATCGAGCTCTTCGGCATTAAATCAACTCAACGTGTTTGGAGGAGGAGGAATGCTGCCGATAACCCCAAGAACACCATCCCCACCATCAAACTTTGGGGTTGTTTTTCTGCTAAGGGGGGCATGTACCATCAAATCTTGGGTGAGAACCTCCTTCCCTCAGCCAAGGCATTGAAAATGGGTCATGGATGGATATTCTAGTATGACAATGACCCAAAACACACATCTAAGGCAACAAAGGAGTGGCTCAAGAAGAAGCACATTAAGGTCCTGGAGTGGCCTAGCCAGTCTCCAGATCTTAATCCCATATAAAATCTGTGGAGGGAGCTGAACGCTCTAGTTGCCAAACATCAGCCTGGAAACCTTAATGACTTGGAGAGGATCTACAAAGAGGAGTGGGACAAAATCCCTCCTGAGATGTGTGCAAACCTAGTGGACAACTACAAGAAATGCTTTGCCACCAAGTACTAAGTTGAAGGGGTTGAATACTTATTTCCCTCATTGACCTTCAAATCAATTTATCATTTTTTTGACATTCGTTTTTCTTGTTTTTTTGTTTTTTTTATTCTGTCTCCCACTGTTAAAATACACCTACCATTAAAATTATAGACTGATCATTTTTTTGTCAGTGGACAAACCTTCAAAATCAGCAGGGGATCACATACATTTTCCCCCCACTGTAGAAACATAGAAAATGTGGATTTAAACTACACTTTTTATCTCCACATATTTCCACTTTTTAAAATATATCAAAAATAGTATGTTTGTCTCAAACATTCACTAGAGCAAGTCTATGGAGAGATGAGCCTAGTAGAATTCACTAAACTATGGCCCCCATTTAATTCCAAGCCCATAATTACCTTCATACAGTTTGTATGTCTGCCGGTTAGTAATTTGTTACGGTTACAGATGCATTTAATTGACTCAAGCCCGCAAGTACAGGCTCACAGGCACCACACGCAAACCATGTACCCGTACGTAGCATTTCAAGGCATGATCATGATCAATTAAGCAAGCCCGTAATTTACAATTTAGACAGACCCAAAATTAAATGAGACCTCATGACATCGGTAAAACATGGATCTGACTCGCAATCCAGAAATATAGATATCAATACAAATTAATAAATCAACTGTTCTAGTCCATGTGGGTGGTCTGATATTTATTAACTCCTTGATTCCTGGGATCAATATAAAATAGAAATAAAACATAAAAAAAAAAAATTGTTGCAAATTTGCAATCTTGAGTCTGTTGTACAATTAATTCTACTGCCTTCCATTGCTTTCCAAGTATTTTAAAGAACAGTAGTGCGTTTATATTTGCTTTTACAGCGTTACAAACAGGTATTTAACCCACTATCTATCTAGTACTTGTAGATTTTTTTGATACAATTGCCATTTACGGGTTTGAAGGCAATTGCGGGCTTGTTGAATTGTTGCAATTGAATATCAATCTTGCGTCTTTAGCACTGGTAATATTTGGGGGATTCAAACATCAAAGGAGGAGATAGGACAGAGTTAAGTTTTTGACAACCGCAGTGCTTCTAGCCTGTAACTCACAATTAGAATGCGAGTAGCTAAAAGAAGCCAATTAAATATCAGTAACATTTACTGGCTTCAGTAATTGCGATTTTGACAATTAAAATTGGGGCCTATGTGTTAGACAACTTCCCTGACCAACCATTTTTCTTGCTGTCCTATGTATTGTGATGGTTTTAAGCATGTTTTGCTTGTAAGACAATAGCTGTAAATCTTTTTTTCTAAGGGGACCTACTAATTATTAATGCAATTATAATAAACAACATTGTTTTATACAATATTTTCTGATGCTACTGTAAATAAGTAGACAGACCTATAAATTCACAACCTAAATTTGTATTGAAATAAAAGTAATCATGATAAGATCTGCTATGAAAAGTATTTACTGGTTCAATTTGAACTGTCAATTAAACTTACATTGCCACAGTGTCATAGGATAGAAGCAGAGGATACAAAGTGATTAAAAGCCTTTCCTCTAAATTAAACACACCATGCATAATCTTTATTCCTTGGGTTTCTTTTTTTTATACATTTCATTCCATACAATAAAACAATGGCACATTTGCATAGGCCAAACCTGTACCAGTCATCAAGCTGCTTGCAGTGGCTGGGGTGCCGAATGTCTACTTTCCCAGGCAGCTGACGGCTCATCTCCCAATAAAATGGTCAGATCTTCTGTGTAGCATATGGGTTCTGCAGGGGAAATCTAGGGAGTGATGTAATCTCTATCTCACCCACTATTTGCAGTGTGGCACAGTTATCTGTAGTACCCCCATATCCCGATGAATAACAGTGAAAGCAGACATGGTTAAAATACATAGTATAACAAACCACATCATCTAAGTGAGAAAAAGCACAACAATCCATATAAACAGTGAAAACAGTGCTTTTTGCCTTTTTAATTTATTAAAATAATCAGGGAAAACAAATAGACTGCAGCTGAAGAAGTGTCCTCTGATCCATTGGTTGTGGGGATAAGGGGAGTCCCACCCCTGCCCCAAAAAAATGATTTGTGACATAGGGAACCAAAAGATATTTATAATAACGAGCATATTTGGGCTTGGAGTACAAGATGAAGAGATTTATAGAATTCTGTCTAGAAATGTTCTGGTTGTAGTAAACACCCTCTTCCAAAAGCCTCAGAGATGACTCTACACAAGGAAATCACTGAAGGGACAATATAGAAATCAGTGAACTTGAAGTGTAGAGCTAAAGATTATTTTTAAAGACTAGACATGGTAGACAAAATGTCAAAAGAACTTTGGACAGAAGTTTGTGACATTGTCCAGAAAATAGCAACAAAGAATACCCCCAAAAGAAAGAAAATAAACTATCTGTCTGATGAGGCTTTGACAGTAGCCGAATAAAAAGAAAAGGTAGTTGAAATAGAAAAAGATGTGTCCAACTGAATGCAAAATTCCAGAGCATAGCAAGAAGAGACAAGCAGATCTTCTATAATGGGCATTCTGAAAACATACAGTAGAAGAAGATAACAGGATGGAAAAATCAAGTGATCTCTTCAGGAGAACCTTTCATGCAAAAGTAGGTGTGATAAAAGACAAAATGGTAGGGTCTCAACAGAAGCAGATCAGATAAAGAAGGGATGGCAGGAATTCACAGAATATGAACAGCAATGATAACCTCAGAAGTTTGCCCAAGGATCTGGAGCCAGATATCTTGGAGAGTTAAGAGACATGGGCCCTAAGAAGCCTTGCTGATAACTAGGCTGCAGGAATAGATGTAATTACAGCTGAACTATCCGAAATCCTACAAGATGAAAACTAAACAGTGGCCAATAGACTGGAAAAGGTCAGTCTACATCCCAATCCTGAAAAAAAACAGTGCCAAAGATTACTCAAAAAAAATAAGGATCAAGAACTACTAGATGTCTAAGCAGAGTTTTGCCTAGGCAGAGGCACAAGAGATCAAATGGCCAATGTCCCCTCGATAATAGAGAAAGCAAGAGAGTTTTAGAAAAAACAATAATTACCTCTTCTTCATAGACTATTCTAAAGAATTTGACTGGATCAAAAGAAATGTTGCAAGTTCATAAAAATATAAGGTATCCGACCATCTCATCCACCTCCTGAAGAATTCGTATGTAAACCTAGAAGCCACAGTCAAAAACAAAAATGAAACAATGGAATGATTCAAGACCGGGAAACGAGTACTACAAGGTTGCATATCTTCACCTTATTAATTCAACTTATATGTGGAATACATCATGTGTAAGGCTAGTGCTGGACAAAGCCAAAATTGGAATTAATATTGCTGGGAAACAACCTCAGATATGTGGATGATACTACTCTGATGGCTGACAGTGAAGAGGAACTTAAGGGCCTGTTGATGACCCTAAAAGAAAAGAGTGCGTAAGTTGGCCTGCTGCTCAATGTTAAAAAGATGAAGATCATGACAAACATCAGTTCCAGGCAAATAGATGGAGAAAAAGTGGAGACAGTGGCAGATTTTATTTTCATGGGGTCTAAGATCTCCACAGATGATAACTGCAGTCATGAAATTAAGTTTGCTTCTGGGGTGAAAGTTTATGAAAAGTCTAGACAAGCTATTAAAAAGTAAATATATTACCAGGGGTGGAGCTAGTGCATGGGGGGCTCTGGTGCTTAAAGAATATTTGACAGATAGACGTAGGGTTCACAGGGGCCCAAGGGGGGCACAGGAGTCTGCAGAGGGCTGCAGGGGTCTCAGGGGACCAAGGTGGGCCACAGGGACCGAAGAGGGAGGAGGATGGCCTGAAGTGGCTTAGAGGGGCCACAGGGGGGCGCAGGGGGCCATAGGGGGCCACAGCAGCCAGCAGAGGGCTGCAGGAATTACAAAGGTCCAAGGGTGACCATAGGGGGCTACAGAGGGCTACATGGGTCTCAGAGGGCCACTGGAAGCTATGAGAGGTCCAAGGGTGCCATGGGAGGGCCATAGAGGTTTGATGGGGGCCCGCCATAAGGTGGAGGGGAGCCCAGCAGACCCTGGCAGGCCTGGGCTCCTCCAAGCCAGGACTCTAGTGCCTTATAATGGCTGCACTGGTGGTAGCTCCTCCTTTGGATATAACACTATCAGCAAAGGCCATATTAGAACTATATTATTCCCAACAGTAACTATACAGATGTGTGCGCTAGAGCATAAAGAAGGCTGAGCACTGTATAACTGAAGCTTTTGAATCCTGGTGCTGGGAAAAACTCCTTGGACTGCAAGAAGATCCAGTCATTTAATACTACAGGAAATCAAGACAAACTGTTCACTGAAAGGTTTAATCATAGACTATTCTAAAGGCTATGTTGCTTTTTTTCTGGATAATGTCAAAAACTTCTGTCTAAACTTCTTCAGGCATTCTGTCTACCTTGTCTAGTCTTTAAATGTATTCTTTACCTCCATTGCATATTCACGTGGGATATTATTTATTTCATATCTGCTTGTCCTGATGATTTCCCTTCTTTCTTTCAGGTTAATTCTGAATTTTTCAATGAAGCTCAAATATATTAGCCATATCATGGGAAAACAGGATTCCTTGGACAATGAGCATGAGCCTGAGGAAACTCAGAGGGGCAAAGGCTGAAAGGTGTGCCTGGCATGCTGTGGTCCATAGGGTCACGGAGAGTGGAACACGACTGAATGACAGAATAACAACAAACAGGTTCAAATTTGATGAACTGAAAGACAAATGATACCAAAGCACAGGTTGATTTCCTATAAAAAGCACACCTAGAGCAGATTAAACAGCTTGTTCTACAGAAAGGCATATTATTTCTACTGTGTTGTTGATGTCAGTTACACTTTATACTCATTGATGGATTTGTTTTTATATATTTAATTCCTATCTATTTTACTACCATGGTGGAGCATGAATAACAGTTGGATTATGTACATAGAAGTGGAACTGTGGAACTTTCATAAAACAATTTCTATGTTATCCATTAGGTATATGTGCTAATATTTGACATTATCAAGAGTTCTACTTTACTTTATCATTCTGATCATATTACATAGTGCCTTCTAATAAGATCACGCTTTTTCAGAGGATTTCAAGTCCCAAAGCATGTCTAAAATTAAATTATAATACCAGTACACGACACAAATCGATTCCTGCAATACTTTGCTTCCACTCATGAAGCAAAGTTCCTCTGATGATTATCTATATTTTCATTCCACTCAAGCCTTTACTATAGTTGTTTGACTAAACACTGCTTCTTCACATTTAAACAATTCAAGGCTTCTTCACATTTAAACAATTGGAGGCTAAATGGAGGACTTTGTGTACTTGAATGAGCCTATAGCAGCTTAAAGCCTGAATAAATAACTGGAAATTAAGTACACTTAGGCAAATACATATTTTACCTTTGTTTTAGCAGGCATTTGACTTTATTTAAAGCTTTTTCATCCTACTCCTCATTTTTTGTAAATTACACTTAAAAGCATTATGTTTATAACACCAAAATTGTACTATATTTACAATTGTAATTTTAACTTAAATATAGCACCTTTACAATGCATGGAGAGAAAAGTTAAATCTTGTAGAGGTTTGCTTTGTAGAAATCCAAAGCCATAGAATACATATTGCATTAAGAAGCAAATGGACCATGAAATGAGGATAACAAAGAGCAACATTAACCAGCTGATTAAATATCTGTGTTTGCACTGTATGATTCAAAATCCAGAGAGATATCATTCCAAAATAACTACAGATGCAGTAATTGAGATTAACCCAAAATGTACGTTATTGAAGTTGGAATCCTGACAATTTCTATTAATGATAATTACTGTTGTATTTACCATAATGTATTGTACAGTATGAATTACATAAACAAGATATCAAAAAATGTAGCTTAAAGATAAAACAGATGATAATGTGCTTTCACTGTAGCAAATCTATTAGAACTCTGAAATGTAATGCAATTGCAAAATCTTTCATCCACATAATTATTCCTTATTTGCTATGAATTGGATACTTAAGTAAAATAATGTAGTAAATAGTTTACTTCTATCAAGAAAGAATTAATTATTTAAGTGTTAATATTTTACAGTTTAAATAGTTTTGTCTATGCCTGTGCTGTAGTACAATATATTTTGTCATTTTTACAAAAATAAGTTTTAGTCATTTTTATGTTTTGGTCATCCTTTGTAAAATTGAGATAATTTTAATAACTTGATATTATTTTCAGGCATTTCAAACTTTTTTTTATTGAATATTTTTTTTTTATGGCAGTCAATCACTGATTAATGCTTTCAACAAAATTATATAAGAATAAAAATCAGACATAAACTACAAATAACGAATAAAAATCATTGATAAAAAAGATAATTAGAGATCTTTGTATTTTCAAATCTCAAAATTATACCATAAAGGATCATTGTAAGATGATATATATATTTAATAACAAGAGTTAAATCCTTATGTACACTCATACATTCAGTGTGGAATAAGAGTCTCTGGATTGTTCAATCCACTGGGCATTCTTTGGGGAATGAGGTATTTCAGAAAACCAAATAATTATAATATCATATTCTCTAGAGTGGAAGCAATATGATCAATTAATAAAAACAATTGTAAAAAGTTAAAAAGGCTCAATGCATTTCCTCTCCCTTTGGGGACTTTTTCAAGATGTATTAGTGTATTAACAAGTTCATTTTGTCTGCATTATGTTGTCAAAGTCTAGCTCATTAAAAAAAACGGTGTAGTTGTATATGAGTTTTTAGCATGTTGTTATAAAATATGTACTCTTAGCATATAGTAGTAATGTGTTATAACACAAATGTGAAAAATAGGTTTCTGTAATAATTCAGTCTCATTTTCCATTTTATTCCAAAATCATCATATTAAATGTCTATCACATTGCCCCAAAACGCATTACCCATGAATTATCACAGCAAATGACAATGGAAATGCTGTTAATAGCCTTTCATAAATATTGGATCAGTCTTTCTTTATTATGGTTGACATGTAGTGGGTTTTGGTGCACTTTTCTAACAACACATTATTAAAAATGAGCATATATTTTCATTCAACAGGAAAATAGCATTGGGGGTCAGCACCATGATTCGTACAACAGAAAACAATGCTTCAGCAAAGCTTTACTGAAAGTTCAGTTTGTTACATGACTTTATTACTTTAAACCAAAGACACTTAGCTGCACATAAGCTCTACTTCACTTTTACATATTTGGAATCATAAACCATGAATCTGATATAAATCACAACTTTGCACTGTCATAGAAGCTTTTATATATCAACCTCACATTAATGACCATTAATGTTCTTATATTTTTTGCTAAAGGGAGAGAGAGAAGGAAGAAGAGAAAAAGAGCGAGAAGGAGAAGGAGGGAGAGAGAGAATGAGTGAGAGAAGGAAGGAGAGAGAGAATGAGAGAGAGGGAGAGTGAGAGAATGAGGGAGAGAGGGATCGAGAGAAGGAGGGAGATAGAGGGACAAGGAGGGAGAGAGAGAATGAGTGAGAGTGGGAGAAAGAGAAGGATGGAGAGAATGAGGGAGAGAATGAGTGAGATAGAAAAGGAGATAGAGAAGGAGAGAGGAGGAGAGAGAGATTAAAGAGAAGGGAGAGAGAGAGGGGGAGAATGACAGAAGAGGAGAATTAGAAGGGAGAGAGAGAGAGAAACAAAGGTTCGAGAGTGAGAGAAGGGGAGAGAAAGGAGCAAAGGTGACAGAAAGTGAAGGGAGGAAGAGAGTGGAGTGTGAGATAGAGGAGGTAGGAAAGGTGAGGAGACATAGGGGGAGGAGGAAGAGAGATTAAGAGAAAAAGATTGAGAAGGGATCAGCAGAGTAGAACATGTTGGGACTCCTTTTATATTTATATACATATATATATATATATATATATATATACATATATATATATATATACATATATATATATATATATATATATATATATATGCATATATATATATATATATATATATATATATATATATATATATATACAGTGGGGGGGGGGAATAGAAAAGGGGGAAATCCCCTACTGATTTTGAACGTTTGTCCACTGACAACGAAATGATGAGTCTATAATTTGAATGGTATTTTTGGCAGGTCAGTGAGGGAAATAACTGTTTGATCCCATATCAATCAACAAGATTTCTGGCTCCCGGGTGTCTTTCATACAGATAACAAGCTGAGATTAGGAGCATTCTCTTAAAGGGAGTGCTCCTAATCTCAGCTTGTTACCTGTATAAAAGACACCTGTCCACAGAAGCAATCAATCAATCAGATTCCAAACTCTCCACCATGGCCAAGACCAAAGAGCTGTCCAAGGATGTCAGGGACAATATTGTAGACCTACAAAAGGCTGGAATGGGCTACAAAACTATCACCAAGCATCTTGGTGAGAAGGTGAAAACAGTTGGTGCGATTATTCGCAAATGGAAGAAACACAAAATAACTGTCAGACACCCTCGGTCTGATGCTCCATGCAAGATTTCACCTCCTGCAGTTTCAATGATCATAAGAACAGAACTACACAGGAGGATCTTGTTAATGATCTCAAGGCAGTTGAGACCATAGTCACCAAGAAAACAATTGGTAACACACTACGCTGTAAAGGACTGAAATCCTGCAGCTCCCGCAAGGTCCCCCTGCTCAAGAAAGCACATGTACAGGCCCGTCTGCAGTTTGCCAATGAACATCTGAATGATTCAGAGGAGAACTGGGTAAAAATGTTGTTGTTATATGAGACCAAAATCAAGCTCTTTGATATCAACTCAACTCGCCATGTTCGTAGGGGGAGGAATGCTGCCTATGACCCCAAGAACACCATCCCCACCGTCAAACATGGAGGTGGAAACATTATGCTTTAGGGGTATTTTTATGAAAAGGGGACAGGGCAACTGCACCGCATCTAAGGGACGATGGACAGGGGCCATGTACCATCAAATCTTGGGTGAGAACCTCCTTCCCTCAGCCAGGGCATTGAAAACGGGTCATGGATGGGTATTCCAGCATGAAAATGACACAAAACACACATCCAAGGCAACAAAGGAGTGGCTCAAGAGGAGGCACATTAAGGTCCTGGTGTGGCCTAGCCAGTCTCCAGACTTTAATCCCATAGAAAATCTGTGAAGGGAGCTGAAGGTTTGAGTTGCCAAACATCAGCGTCAAAACCTTAATGACCTAGAGAGGATCTGCAAAAAGGAGTGGGACAAAATCCCTCCTGAGATGTGTGCAAACCTGGTGGCCAACTACAAGAAACGTCTGACCTCTGTGATTGCCAACAGGGGTTTTGCCACCAAGTACTAAGGGGTCAAATACTTATTTCCCTCATTGACATGCAAATTAATTTATAACTTGTTTTTTACATGCGTTTTTCTTGTTTGTTTTTTTTGTTATTCGGTCTCCCACTGTTAAAATACACTGACCATTAAAATTATAGACTGATCATTTATTTGCCAGTGGAGAAAAATTCAAAATCAACAGGAGATCAAATACTTTTTCCCTCCACTGTATATACCCTGGCAGAAATTGTGAAATTTCTGCATTTATTTTGAAAATATGACTGTTTGTGCCAAAAAAGGAATTTTTTAAAGGATAGTGATCATATGAAACCATTTATTATAACATAGTTTTTTTGCTCCTTTTTAAATCACCCAAATGGCACTGATCAAAAGTTTACATACCCTTGAATGTTTGGCTTTGTTACAGACACACAAGGTGACACACATAACTTGTATAATTGTATATATATATATATATAGTAAATAAATAGTATATATATATATATATATATATATATATATATATGTATAGTAAATATATGTATATATTTACTATATATTTATAGTGAAAACATATATATAGTAAATAAATTGTACAGTTGTGCTCACATTTGAACATCTAAGAGAAGTTAAAAGAAAACCACTGCAAACACTTCTCAGCAACTGGTGGAGCCATTTTTTAAGAGTCCTAATTTTGCTCTCTTACTACAACAACTGAAAACCACTGTAAAAGCATGTCAGCAACTGGAGGAGCCGTTTTCAAAAGTCCTAGATTTGCTCTCTTATCACAACAACCGATAACAGCTAAAAAAGCTTCTTAGCAACTGGAGGTATTTACAGAGAAAGCCATCACATTAGTTATTAATATTATCTTAACTGTTCTCTCTGTTATTATAACTAAGCAGATTGAAACTTTCTGTGGTTTCAATTGTGAACCCATCCATTGCCTTTGTCATTCTTTCTTTTACCCTAGCCCTTGGTTTAAATACTTCGCATTTCTGTTCTTACATTGTTTGTACTCTCTCTCTGTCTCCCCTATCCCTTTAACCCCAGGAGCCATTTTTAAAAGTCATAACTTTGCTCTCTTACTACAACAGCTTCTCAGCATCTGGAGGGAATTGCAGAGGAAGCCATCAATGTGATAATTATTGTGAGTTTGTATGTTTTCTCTGTAATTGTAACTAAATAAATTGAAACTTTCTCTGGTTAAACTGTGAAATCTCTATTGTTTTGTCATGCATTCCTTTACCCCAGTCCCAGTTCACATTCTTTTTTCACTCTGCCCCTCCTCTTTTGCTGTAACATCAAACCTTTATTTCTTACCGGAGCCATTTTTAAAATTCCTAGCTTTGCCCAGTTACTACAACAGCTGAAAACCACTCCCCCTGCCCCTCGTTCACCCATCCCCGGTGGCACCTTCATATGGTGCGTTTCACTCGCAATAAGAAAGTTCGAGGTGTGGGAGTATTACTTTGCTTTTGCACATTTAGTCCAATACTCATCTTTTGAAGTTTGCACTTCTTCCTATCCATTTTTCTATATATCGCCCACCTGATCTACCCCCTCAATTTATGGATCATTTTGCCACCTGGCTCCCTCATTTTCTCTCCTCCACCATACCTTTGCTAGTTCTTGGTGACTTCAACATTGCCACTGACATTCCCACAGCAAGCATTTCTGCACCCCACTTACCCTGGTACAGCTTTTCCATTTTGGAAAGGTCCTGGTGGAATTGTTCACCATGTTCATCGCTGACTTCCCCAAGATCTGCTGTGAAGGAATCCAGGTGTGAATCCAAGATATGGATTTTCAAAGCTATGTTACATTCCATGGTCTTGTAAGATTGCAAAATATCATCCACTATTTCATTGTAGTTATCTTCCTTATGATTCCCTAAGAAGTTCTGGCAAACACTCTTGAAAGATTTCCATACAGCCTTTTCAGCCTGGTTCAAAAGACTATCAAAGTTCTCATCTTTAATCAGTTATCTTATTTGAGGTCCTACAAAATCCCTTCTTTGATCGTTGCAGCACTGATCCTTGGGAATTTTTTCTTAAATATGTAAATTCAGGTACACTTTCATCCATTGCTTTGTTAGGTTCTTCATAAGACCAAGCTTTATATGGAGTGGAGACAAATAATATTTTTCTGGATCAACGAGTGGTGTATTAACAACATTCTTCTGTCCTGGATTGATGTTCGTTTTGGCCATTGTTTCTGAGTGAAATTATTTCTTCGGTCTCTGCTGTCCCAGTCACAAAAAAATAGCTTTACTTTGTCTGACCAAGTTGTAGTCCAAGCAAAAGAGATACTCCTTTCAATTCCCCACAGATATTCCATTTGTATTTTTCATATTTTATTTTTTTCAAGCACAAGTTTCATGCTCTTATAAGTTTCTTTGATATTGGCGGCAACTAGCGCCACTGATGGAAACGTATTTCCTTTGTGGAGAAGCACAGCTTTCAATCTAACTTAAGAATAATCAATAAATAAACGCCAATCCTCTGATCTGTGCTTCCATGACAGAATAAACATCATTGAAAAAAATATGTTAATCTTCAAGTGAAAAAAATATCCTTAAAGTCACTATGCCTATCTCTAAAAAGCAAACTTTAGTTTCCTTATAGAGAAGATTCCAGCCTTTTAACCTGGAGCCTAAACGTTCTGCTTGCATTTTAGGTAGGTTCAAGTCTCAGACAAGGTAACTGAGATCTCCTTAGGTAAAGAAATGTGGTTGTAACAATGAACAGGAAGCCTCAAAAGTTTGATCAAGTCTTATATCATCACCATGCTCTACAGGATATTTTTCTTGTTCATCATCACTACTTCTTCTGGGGGCGTTGGCACAGGCAATTCTTCACTATGCACCACTGGCCTGATGGCAGATGGCAAATTCAGATATGTCAAAGTGTGCTTTAATTTAGAACTGATGCCTGAAATGTTTGTAAGACAAAAGTAACAATCTGTGGAGTGATTTTTTTGTTCCCGACAAATCATTGGAACAGCAAAATTAATGTCCCGAGAACCTGTTGACCAACTTGTGGGAAGTCTAACACAGGTATGACAGCAAAAATGAGGGACCCAACTTTTATCTTGTTCCGACTTTGCATCCAAAGTCAAGCTTATAACACTTCCTAATAAGTGGAGTAAAACCACGTTTATGATTTTTGAATATCACCTCACTGCAAATGAAGCAAAATGAGTCCTGATGATTAATACAATTTCTTGGCATTGTTCAACTCTGTATTATGAACATAAAATGTACATAGAACTACATCAATTACAGATACTCACAGCATTAGATGTTTCAAGAACGAACTCTTTCCACCAACTGGCCAGGACCGCTGACTCATACAGTAAACAAGTAAAAATGTGACTCATCATGCTTCAACAGCATCATGTGACAGAATATGACTCAACTGTTTATTACTCTGGGCCCTTTTTAAAAATCAGTGGGATAAATTACATATAGCACAACCATTATTTGCTCTGAGTAAAAATCTTTTTTGACTAGTGTTACGAAGGAAATCTTGCAACTTTGCCAAAAAGCAATCCTCTTCCCACCCCAATCTCCTGCCCCTTCCTGTCTCACAGCTGAAGACTTTGCCAGCCACTTTAAAAATAAAGCTGGAAACGGGAACTCTCCTCTCAATGTGGCCATAAAATACCCTCCTCTGAAAAAATGTAAAACACCCAGCCTTTACTATTCCCCAATTCCACATCCATTATGGACTCCTTTGACCCTGTAACTGAGGATGAAATATCTGGTTTATCAATCTCTCACCTAATAACGTCTCCACTTGATCACAGCTAATCCCTCCCCTCTTTACCACACACATCTGTTCCACCTTTCCCTAAAAGCTGGCAAGTTTCTATCATCTTTAAAAGATGCCAAAAATACTCCAATTCTTAAGAAACCCTCTTATTACTCAGCTTTTTCAACTAATTATCTCTCTATCTCTGCACATCCCCTGGCTTCAAAATTGCTTGAACTCTACGTATACAATTGCCTTACCTAAGCTCAGTCCTAGGCCCTTTCCTCTTCTTCATCTATACATCCTCTCTTTGTACAAAACACATTTTGGATTTTAGCATCAACTATATGCCGATGACACTCAAATCTACCCCTCAGCACCAGATCTATTAACCTCTATTCTAAACAAATAAGGGATGACTTTTACTTAAGAGACCTAAATAAATAGTAAATTTCTATCAAGAGAAACATTTGTAGAAAAAGACATTTGGCACCTGCAGTTACCTTGTTGAGAGAGGAGTGAGATGACATAGGGCGAGTCTAGCATAGTGAAGAGGAGGCTATACCTGTGTGAATCCTTGAAGAACTTTTATAATGTTATATGTTTTATGGGTGTTTTTATTTAAATTTCTTGTTCACAGCAAAATGGCTGCTGTGGAGTGATACTTTTGTTTATTTTTCCATGCTAATTTTATGGAATCAGTGTATATTTTGGTTCATTACTGGGCTCTTTCATAGTTTTAGTGTTCCTGTTTCTAGATTTTGTACTGCTTGCACCCTTTTTCAAATATGCCCATACAACTTCTATTGGTTTCATATCTACTGACTCAACACAAATTAAACATTTAGTGGAGTCCAGTGCAAAAAAAATCTTCATGTACATCCTTGCCACAGATACTTGGTCATGGTATTGAAGTATGCTGATTAGTGCATCATGGAGAGCAAAGTGAGATGGGCCCTAGGATGACTTGCTGATAACAAGGCTGCCAGAGTTGATGAAATGCCAACGGAACTAAACAAAATTCTAAAAGATGATGCTATGAAAGTGTTGCTTGCATTATGCCAACAAATTTTGAAAATTCACAGTGGTCAACAGATTGGAAACAGTCAATCTACATCCCAATCACAAAAAAAGGCAGTGCCAAAGCGTGCTTCAATTATCAAACAATTGCACTCATTTCACTCAAGGTATTGCTTAAGATTGATTTGCCGGTTACCGGCTGAAAATTCCTGCAGTTGTCAAAATCGTAACTCCGACCCATCTAAGCCTTTTATTTTTCAAACCCGGAAATGTTACAATCGCTAAAATCGCAAATTGAGATTTCATTGCTACAATTCCCCAAGCCCGCAATTGCCTTCAAACCCGTAAATGGAAAATGTAGCAAACAATTCTATGAGTACTAGAGAGGACTCGCAATCGGGTTAAACACCTGTTTGTAACACTATAATAGCAAATAAAAACACAATACTGGACATTAAAATACAGGAAATTGATGAAAGACATTATAACAGTCTCAAGCTCGTAAATCTTTAATTTCTGTGTTATCAATCTCGGGTACCAAGGAGTTAATAAATATCAGGCCACCCACATGCTCTATAACAGTTTTTTAATCCTTTTTTTAAAAAAAAATGTAATCCCTCGATTGCGAGCATGATCGTATATTGGATGTCTAAACACTAGTTGATTGACATTTAAACTCCATGCTTTACTGATATCATGATGATGGTCTTATTTACTATTGGCTGTTTCTAAATCATTTCTTACGGGCTTGCTTAATTGATCATGATCATGCCCTGAAATGCTACATACGGTTACATGGTGTCATGCCCAGGGCCTGACTGGACTGTTTAAGACCATAGCCTGGGCCTGAGCTGTCAAGAAGTTACCCTGTTTTATTGTTATAGTTATGTATTTTGTATTACTTTTGGTTAAAATGACATAAATTGTATGTATTGTGATTATGTTACAGTCTTATTATCTGGGGATAACTCACTCAGTCCCACCTAAATAAACAAACACAGGGGTCTTGAGCAGTTAAAAGTATTTACAGCAAACAGTGATAGGTAATACAATCAACAGGATAAGCTCATCAGATGTACAGGGTTTCCGAGTAAGCAAGGGCAGTCTATTATGTTAATTGTACCTCTTCTTTTGCTTCATAATACAAAATTTAAAAAAGCATGGTTGTGGGCATGTTCTGTAAATTAAATGATGCAAATCCTCAAACAATCCATGTTAATTCCCGGTTGTGAGGCAACAAAACACGAAAAATGCCAAGGGGGGTGAAAACGTTTGCAAGGCACTGTATGCAACTAAGGATGGGGCTTACTGTGATTGGCCAGCCGGTGTGCCAGAAAATTGTCTAAAATGTGACAATTAATAAAGTTATGGAGTTGTGTCTGTACTTTCATAAAGAAGGTGTGTCAGTCTGTGAATTAATCATAATTCTAAGGGATTAAATGGTGTTCCTGATATCCTGGTCTGTGGAAGCAATCTCCTGGGCATGGTTCCTGTTTTTGGGCCATCTTCTGCTATCAGAGGTGTACAAGGGCTGAACGATTCTGCTTGATAGGTTTGAACCAAGTCCAATTGAATTTGCAGATTGTGACACATGGTTTATGGATTTGGCTTTTGGCCATGTACTTGCAGGCTTGATGAATTAAATCACTCTGCAATGTTCAATTTAATGAGGCCCTATATGGAAGTATGTATTCCCTGTAAGTCTAATGGGTATAAAGTTATTAAAGTACATTAAATGGCACATATATAGTAATTCATGTAATAGAAAGTCTCTGTAGTGATATGGTTTATATTAAGAATGTGATTTTTGATACACTTGATTTGGATGCAAATTTTCTTGTGGATTGTTACAACATTATATAGTAATTACTTATTTTAAAGTGTTTGTAGTGTCATGGTAAACATCTATACTGGGATATCTGACATATATGTATAATATATTTTATCTGTATGCAAATGAATATCTGGACTATTACTACACTGTATAGCAAGTACATTTATAATATGATATTTGATTTATACACTATTTACTTCGATGAGATACTTTATTTGGATTGTTACCCTATTGGTAAATTGGAAAAATGCGGACTTTCTATGTGTAACTGACAGAATTTAAGGTGTACTGTTCCATTCTGTTATGTACTAATATCAATTATTATTATAATGGCATACTAAATAGGCATATTATTTTATGTGCTATTGCCTATGATATGAATTAGATATTATTTGATATTTGACAGTATAATTAATGCACCATCTGACATTCTTAATTCAGTTCATGCTCACTGTCTATATTAGAGTAGGATAGTTAAAAATGCATAATTTAGTAAAGAGGCAAGTAGCTAATCACAGTTCAAACTCTGCCACAAAATAGTAATAGGGTAATCATTTATGTCAGGACTTATCGTTCATATCTATGGACGGTATATATGTTTGAATAAGTGAGTGGGGGAGTGTATTATTATCTATTTGTGTAAAATGTATTATGTTTTGAGTATCAGATATCTCATGCACTGTGTAAAAGCTACTAGTATTTTCTTGATTAATCATCTATGCTTAGGATATAAAATGTGACTGTACAATAGATGTAAATTTATATCACAGGAATTATCCATTAATTTTTAAGTTATAATTGGCCAATTATTGTACTAAGCAATATTTAGATACTGTGAATGTTTTTGATATAATGGTATACATTTCAGGTACTATAAGTGATATACTCCATAAAGGTAAAAACAACTTCAAATGATTGGATTTCTATGTTTGTTTCATCAGATAAGGACCTGATAGTAGAACATATTTTAAATATATTTTTTAAGTCATATTTTTAGTCATATTTTACTGTAAATATTAAGCATGGGCAAATAAAAGTTTTATTATCATATGGTGTCTATATCCTTATCTCTAGCCTAATCCTTTGGCTTTTTCTTAATAGGTTTGGGAGTTATCCGCTAGTTCCATAAGTGTCTTTTTCTCTACTTATATTCTGAATATATTATCTGATATGTTGTCTAAAAAACTGATATAATAATACATTATTGTAAATTGTAAGTACGCATATATTGATATTGGACTGTTAATTGTCAAAGAATGTTGACATTTCATCCTTTTTAAGTGATTTTTGGTGCTATACTTTCCCTTTGCTGATGCAGCACTCAGCAAAGGTTTTACAACCCTTTACCAGTGGTCTTTGGTACCTATATTATTTTCTTAATTTGTTTGTAGTTTCGGCACTGCCCTGATTTGCGAGTGATACGTAAAATCTTATTAGCATAGGGTTTCAGTGTAAAAGTCTTACAGAATAGTCTTACGGTTATTTTTCCTTGCTTTTTGGCTTTATCATGCAGCAGTCACTTGTAGCAGTTCTCTTGCAATGTTTTCGGGATGGGGGAATAACATTGCTAGGTAGGATTATCTATGGCACTCGTAATTGCCTTTCCCGGGATTAGCATATGGCCTATCGTTATTATACTCATTACCAAAATCAAAAGAATGTACATTTCACTATAAAAAGTAATAATGTTAATAACAAGAATACCCAATTAATTTAACAAGCAAAGTTTAAGGTGCTTGCTTTTTACAATGTGTGCTGCAAAAGTTCTAATTATTATAATTGTTATTTGAAACTCTACATTTCCTTATATTCTGCAATTGTGCATATCAACAGCCTTATTAAATTGCGATTTGGCCAAGTGAACAGGGCTCTTTATAAGCACAGAGCATATTTTTTTGCAGAAGTTTTTAGTTAGTGAAGACCTTGCTTTTGGATAGAAGTTCAGTAACTAAAAACTTCTGTAAAATAAATATGCTCTATGCTTAGATAGAGCACTATTCAATTGTGTGAATCACAAGTTAATAAGGCTGTAAGTCTGCTGAAAACTACTTAATTCACACAAGTATCAGGGGTGGAGCTACCGCTGGTGCAGCTGGTGCAATGCACCTAGGCTCTGCTCTAGGAGGACAGTGCTGTCCATAGCCCAACCTGACGTAGCCTCCCACGGCCCCCAGTGGTCCCCCATGGTGTCTGTAGGAGCTATTTTGCATCCTGTGTTTTGCATCCAATCTACATCCTGTGTCTGTAAGAGCAGTAGTGGAGCCTTCTCTAGAGGGGGTCCCAGTACAACCCATTTTCTTTTTAATTTTAGTCTTTTATCTCCTAGTGTGGGCCCCCTCCCGGCTCCAATGGGCCCTTAATACTCATAAGACTTACACCCAAAACCCCTCAGCCTTACCACCCCCCATCCTCTCAGCTTTACCATCCCTCTCACCCCCCCCCCCCCCCGGTTCCCCTCAGCCTTAACCACCCCCATCCCTTCAGGCTCACACCCCCATCCTCTCAGCTCCCGCCCCCTCCCCCCCCCCATCCTCTCAGCCTCACCATCCCCTGGATCGCCCAAATCTATTTTATTTGCACCGGGCCCTTCATGCACTTGCTCCACCACTCACAGGTATCTATTTCTTTTTAAGGGGATAAAAGACTGTTATTTGTTAATCTAATTACTATTTCACAAATGTCTTTTTTATTATTTTTTTATCTATATTTTTATCTACTTTATGAGATAATGAATGTATATTTATTCAATTGGTGCTTACAGTAAACGGATGTTTTTAACTTCACTGATTAATCCATTGATATCTTTTTTATGATTGATGGTTTCTAGTGCTACAGTTAGTTATACAACTGCAAAAAACAGTCTAACTGTTTAAACAATATGCTTTGCTTTCTAATATAAACTTACACTGGGCACTCTTTGTTGAATACTGCACACATTCTATGCATATGTATCTAGAAATGTAGCTTACTGAATCCACATAAAATAATGTGTAGTCATCATAAGCTTAAAATAGAAAATCTGCTTATATGTGTGATTTCATTTTTTTTAGCACAGGATGTTTTGGAAAAGCTTGAAATGATTTTGTATTAATGTGAAATGACTAAGAGCTTACCATGGCACATTGTAAATAATGCGACATTGTACAAATGACAAATTCAATAACAGACCTGATGTTGATGTGTTCTGCTGCCCCTCAGTTAAACTTGTAAATGTTGTTGACATGGGTAGAAAAGTATAGAAACTGTAGAAGTGTGTTTCCTTATGACTTAAAATGCTCCCAGTGGTTGGAGATTTAAGACAAATATTATAATACTCATCCAGAAAAATAAAAATAAACATTTTATTTTCTATTAATTTAATTGTATGTAACCAATCAGGGGATTTGCACTTGGATTGTATTTAACTCCTGATGAATACATCTGACAGGATCACATAGTTTGTTACAATATCTATTTAGTTTGCTGCATTCTTTAATGTAGTGATATAAGACATATCACATATCCTACTCTGACCATGTTGCTTACCAAAGCAGTAACATACAAACGTTTAAAAAAAAAAAAAAAAAGGATGCGCCCGCCACTACGCTGAACTAAATCTCTCTAAACAAACAAACATTTATTCTCTCATATCTAACATGTGTTCCAATCCTACAAAAATGTTCCATAGTTTACACTCCCTACTCTACTCTCCAGATCCTCTCCCAATCTCCAAATTTCCAGTTCAATATCTTGCTGAACAATTTGCATACTGCACAAAACATATATTATCCAACAAAATATTAGTTCCCTTGTGCCTTTCTTAGTTGCTTTAAGAAAGTAACAGATCATTAAGTATCTGCACTACTATCATCAAACCATCTTGCAACATGTCCTCTTTTCTCTACATACTCATGTTTTCACTCCCTCTCTTTTACCCTGGCCCCATCCCTAACTTATCTCTTTAACTGCTGTCTTCTTGCTGTATATTTTACATTCACTTAAATAGAAAAGCTAATCACACGTATTTTAAGGAATCCTTCTTTTCTTTATAATAGGAGCATAAGTGCATCTCCCTTTTCAGCTACATAACTACCGACGCTTAAATCCATTTATCTATCTATCTATATTAATCTTAGGATGCTAAGATGAAAAGTAACTTGGCAAGGAGGAGCATAAATCTGAATATGCCTAGGACGACTTAAAAGCTAAATGCTCTTTTGTTCATGATACTAATAGCCCTATTAAATTTTCTCAATGTTGAAATTGGTAGCCCGTGTGACTTGTGGCTATTAAATTGGCCTCTTAAACCTACCTGCGATTGACTTGCGGATTAAGTGCGATAAAACCCTATGGGACATGGAAATTTGAACTGCGCTCCCGCAAATCTTTTGATCTGTCAAGCCTGTAACTGTTACATTTCCAATCATGCTATTAAATTGCAACAAATTCACTGGTGTTCAAGCCCCTAAACCGAAAATGGAGCCAAGAAGCCAATGGGTACTAGAGTGGACCCGCTAGAGGGGTAAAGTCCAATCCGTAGCACTGCAAATGCAAATATACACAGACTACTGTACTTATATGTGAAGGGAAAGCGATGATAGGTATTAAAATAAATATTAAAAAAAAAAAAAAGGGAGTTTTAGCTGCACCTCTCTGACGAGGCCCATAAAGGCCGGAACGCATCTGAGGTTTGCAGTTTCTCCTGTTCAGGGTAGAATTGCCTGGTATTTCGGGGCTGGGTCCAGACTGATATACTACAGGATATTTCTCCCTGTGAAGGGCACAAGTGAGCTAAAAGAGGTTGCTCTCAGAGTGGCTTATAATGTCAATAGAACTGACCTATTAAGGTTGGTTCATTCTCTGATGAGCACCTCTGACTTTTTTTTTATTTATGCAAATTACCCTTAGGGTTTAGTCTCCCTAAGGGTAATAGGGTACTCCAGACGTGGACCCCTTGCTCACTGTGCCTTAGGGAGTTCAGCTGCACCTCACTGACGAGGCCCATAAAGGACGAAACGCGTCTGTGGTTTGCTGTTTCTCCTGTTCAGGGTAGAATTGCCTGGTATTTCGGGGCTGGGTCACTCTTTTGAGTGGGACCAGACTGATATACTACAGGATATTTCTCCCTGTGAAGGGCACAAGTGAGCTAAAAGCGGTTGCTCTCAGAGTGGCTTATCATGGCCATAGAACTAACCTATTAAGGTTGGTTCATTCTCTGATGAGCACCTCTGACTTGTTTTTTTTTTGTTTATGCAAATTACCCTTAGGGTTTAGTCTCCCTAAGGGTAATAGGGTACTCCAGACGTGGATCCCTTGCTCACTGTACCTTAGAGAGTTCAGCTGCACCTCACTGATGAGGCCCATAAAGGCCGAAACGCGTCTGGGTTTGCTGTTTCTCCTGTTCAGGGTAGAATTGCCTGGTATTTCGGGGCTGGGTCACTCTTTTGAGTGGGACCAGACTGATATACTACAGGATATTTCTCCCTGTGAAGGGCACAAGTGAGCTAAAAGAGGTTGCTCTCAGAGTGACTTATCATGGCCATAGAACTAACCTATTAAGGTTGGTTCATTCTCTGATGAGCACCTCTGACTTTTTTTTTATTTTTTTTTATTAAAATAAATAGCACAACATTCTGAAGTTTGCAAATTGGCAATATCAAATAATTTATTTCACGTTCAATTACGTGTTATATTGATCCTGCCAATCAATGAGTTAATCCATATAATGGAACTCCCATGTAATAGAATATCATATTTACAGCTTTATCAATATTGGATTATTTCTGGAATGTGGGTCCGATTGCAACTCGTAATTGAAGCCTGTAAGACTTTGAAATCCAACCTCCATTTTTCGGTGACTTAATTATGACGATCTCTGTTACCATTGGCTCCATCTAAACCCATAACTATGGGTTTGACTAATTGATCATGTTCACGGTGCACATCCAACATTTGACAAATGGTTTACGGGTTTGTGTCTCAAGCCCATAACTCGCACCCAGCTCGAATTTAATAGCATTGTAACTCAGCCAAATTTCAAGCCTGCAGCAGTTGCGTATATCACGTTGCACTTACAGGGTTCTAATTTAATGTGGCTATAAGTCAAGTAGTTCACCTTCTTCCCTTCAGCCTTATGACATCTTAAAAGAGGTGGAGAGAATGTGGCTTGGAGGCAACACTATATGGTCAGATGCAAGCTTGTGTCTAGAAAGGAGTGTGTGCTCGATACTTGCTGTATTCCTTTGTTAATAATCAGTTACCTAAGCCAACATTAGTGCTGATCTTTATTTAATTTACTAGCGAATTGCCCGTCAAAGAATGACGGCAATGAAACTGTAAGGTAGCTAATGGTGTTTTGTGTCTACTACTGAAATATATAATACAATTAATAAATGAATATACTTTACCTATTTTGAAGCATTGTGTTGAAGAGCTGACAATCTGTTTTGATGTTGCTGCAGCATTAGTGGTGTGGAGCTGCTGTGTAAGCGTGATGAATGTGTGCAGTGTAATAGTGTGCTTGCGCGAGACAAAACCGTTAGCGTAGTTGTTTACTTTTGCATTGGCGTAAAGTGGCGGGTAATGTGTGGTAGGTCGTTTGTGGTATTTTTTGCGAGTTTCTTGTGGTGTTTTGCGTGTTTAGAGTGCTGTAGCCTCGTTTTCGTTTCATTCTGCGGCCATTTTTTCTCTCGCTTAGTGAATTTTTTAGTGTCTAAACTCTTTTATTTTTAGTTAAATGAAGGTGTAAGTTGTTTTTTTGAGGTCCTGGATGTTTCCTCTTGTTGTAGGTAAGCTTTTTTATGTATGTGGTGTGTTTATTTTTTGTGTTTTGAATTTTGTCATGGTCACGAGTTGAGTCCGATTTTTGCGAGGTCGTAATGTGTGGTAACGTGTCGTATGTTTTTTGCGATGCGAGGTAAAGTTTGCGAGGGTTGTAGATGGTGTGTCGTGTTGTTTGCACTGCGACGTAAAGTTTGCGAGGGTCGCAGCTGCTGGCAAGGAGCGCCTTATTTTTATTTATTTTAAAGTTATGGGACATGATCTGTACTTGTTCATTTATTTTATTTGGACCTCCAGCTATCCAAATGTAGGATTTTAACTTTTTATTATACTATTACTAATTTACTGTAAATGTAGCCAAAGTACATTTATGACACCAAGACATCCTTTTAAAAATACCCAAACATTACTTCTGTGTCGTACTGAAAATTGAATCTTAACAATCTTAGCTGACAGCAGTGGTTTTCAATCAACAAATTTATGTATGCTGTAAACTGCCATAATAAAAGGTTTCATGCAGGTTATGAACATCTGGACTATTAGTCTATCTTTCACACCACCTCCTGTTTTAGATCATTATATTCAATCTGTTAAAACACTTGTGTGTATTGAGTTCCAGAGGATACTCTGGAAAAGGGTTTGTAAACAAAATAAATGTGAACCTATTCTCATTGATGGATAAGCAGAACTTTTCTTTATTAGAGTACATATTACAATGGGACATAAGAATATCTGAACACAATATACCACTGGAGATAAAAGTTTATGCTAGGGAAAAATCACATAAGTTGTGATAATCCATATTTTTCATGAATATTTGTAAAAGAGTTACATAAAGCTCTGTAATAAATGTATTACAGGACATTTACAGCCTTATTAAATCACAATTCGGCAAATTGAATAGGGCTCTATTTAACCACATAGCATATTTCTTTTACAGAAGTTTTTAGTTAGTGAAGACCTTGCTTTTGGATAGAAGTTCACTAACTAAAAACTTCTGTAAAAAATATGCTATGTGCTTAAATAGAGCCCTTTTCAATTAGAAAAATCGCAATTTAATAAGGCTGTTAATGTACATTATTTAAGTACAATCTATGTAGTACTTATTATATCTTAGCTTAAATTAAAGCCACTGTAAATACATTCTAGCATTTCCAATTTTCTCCTGACAGAGGAATAACTAACATATTTGATCTTAAAAGCTTATTGTCATGACCCAGGGGCCAGGTGGACCTCCAAAATCTTTCTGTTCACAGCATACAGGAACATAGATTGTCAGGATTCTGGCAATCTCAGCACCTAGCTGCTTCTCCAAGTCAGGAATTACGTCAGGAAACTAGGAACACGTGGAGGTGCCTTCAAGCATAGGACCTATTAGGATACCGGCATCAGGATACAGGAGGAGCAGGATCAGCAAGAGCAGTGTCCCTTTAAAGTGAACTCAGGTAGTGGTAGCAAAGTATAAAAAAGGGCAAGGAAACCTTTGACCAAGAATGACACTCACACAATATTTAAGAACGTAATTCCAAACTGGAACTGATTTATTGAGGGAAACGCACAGATATTTGTGTCGAATAAAACAATGTCGAATAGCCTAACTGTATATGCACCAATCAGAGACACAGATACACTGATTGAATTATCAAAAACCACTCCAATGGAATCTGCTTCCTGGGACATAACTTATATCCTAGAGGGCTCCGTCCACTCTGAAGTGTAAGCTGAGCCATGTGCTACTTGGGTGGCAGGATGTTTGTAGCTACCTTTTGGGGAAAAGAATAGAAGGGGATTTAATAGGAACATGTTCAGACTAGTTCAAATAGTGGGCGCCATCTTTGGGCTTTAACAACAAACGGATCCCTGAGTTAACGTTATGGTAACAGAGATCTCATACATCACATACATGCCACCTGGGTGAGATAGTAGAGTAGTTACATAATTGACACACAAACACATTACAATTAGTCAGGGTTCAGTAATTTACAGTATTAAAAATCATGTAATACAGTAGATCAGGGCTTCACAAGAGCCAATAACTTTCTTGGAGTTTTAGTAGGTGGATAGGAAAGGAAAAAAGGAAACGGGGCACCCATTACCTTAGCCCCCATACAATGTCCTCACCTAGGGCCAATCTTTGCCATATTATCTACTGCACTTAGGCATCCAGACTTTCTGGAGCCGACAGTGCTTGAGAACGATAGGAAAGGAAACTTCAGAACTATAGGCTAATTACCCTAACAGGTTCCATACTGTTTCCTCAGATGGTGACTTAATACATTTGTACAATAGGGTATCCCAGTAGTAGCAAATAAAACTGGCAAAATAACATGACTAATTTTGGAATCTCATGTAGAGTAGTTACAGTATTAATATGTACAGACCCCCATGTTAACATAATTTAACACATGAAGTGCCATGGGGATCCACCAGGACCCCATGATATTTTAAGTAAACACAACACTACACAATTAAAATGACTCCCCCCAAATAAACTAATAAAGAAAAATACATCTAAATTACAAAAAATGAAGAATAAAAAAACTAAATTACAAAAAATACAAAAGCATAAATTATCAAAAATAAAAAAACTACATTTAAAAAAAAATCATAATTACAATTAAGATAAAAAAGAATTACAATTTAAATTTAAAAATACAATTAAAATAATAAAAATATAATATAAAATAAAACAAATTAATATTACTTTCCTAAGCTTCATGATCATCCAGCGATTATCATCAATGCAGCATCGGGTTAAGTTTAGGTGCAAGAGGGGAGGGTATGATTGGGACCCCTGCAATAAATTATAGGTGCAATGGTTTTTTTTTTTGCTTTTGTTCATTTACATGATCACACATACAATCTAAATTAAAGGTTGTGCCTCTCAGCCTATCAGCGTCCAGTACTGGCCAGTGTTGCTTTGTATCTATGGGGGGAGTCTGTTGCTCACAGATCTTCCCCCAGTACCAGCTGCTACATACAGGATTCTCAGTGTCCTGTCAATCACCCCCAATGACCAATTAGCAGAGTAGCCTGTGTCCCTCCCACAAGCAGAGCAAAGGCAAAAGGGAAGCTGTGCTGTGTGTGCATGTGCTCTGTGTGAGAAAGCAACACAGCGGGTAATTCTGTGCTGTGTGTGCCCTGTGCTCTATATCATACCTCTGGAGTAATGAGTAGAAAGGTAAGAACATGCATACATTTAATCCTTTATTAATAAATATAGAACACCAAAAACACAGAAATATCCCACAACTTGCAGTGTCAGTACATCTAGCTATCTATCTATCTATAATCTTTGTGTATGCATATGTTTTTTTTATATATATACTGTATTAGTGTGTGTGAAGCAGGAAGGCTTCTCTAAAGTGTTTCATAAAGCAGACTGCTAGTTGGTGACATACATGGCAGGTCAGGAGGTCCAGCCTCTATTCATGATGTCTCTGCTGTCTGGTCATACATCCCATGTCAGTCAAAAGATTTCCTATAGAGATTAATAGAAACACACTTAGGAGGAGGAACAACGCTCTCTCTGAGCTGTGAGGCAGATATGGGATGGGAATTAAACATCAATAATAAGTCAGATAAAATAAAATGTATGTTTGATTTTTGTAGAAGAAAAACATATCCACAAACCTACATTCTACTCCAAAACCCAGTCATGATACGAATACACAGATTTATCTTATTATTTTCTTATTTACGGCTTTTTGGGGGGGGCAGCAACAGAATAGCATATACAGTGCCTTGCAAAAGTATTCACCCCCTTGGTATTTTTCATGTTTTGTTGCCTCACAACCTGAAACATGGATTGTTTGAGGATTTGCATCATTTATTTTACAGAACATGCCCACAACTTTGAAGATGTTTTTTTTTTTTATTGTGAAGCAAACAAAAAATAGGACAAAATAACAGAAAAAGTAAATAATTATTCACCCCCCTAAAGTCAATACTTTGTAGAGCCACCTTTTGCGGCAATCACAGCTCCAAGTTGCTTTGGATAAGTCTCTATGAGCTTGCCACATCTTACCACTGGGATTTTTGCCCCTTGCAAAACTGCTCCAGCGACGTGGATGGTTTGCCCTTGTGAACAGTAATCTTTTAGTCTGACCACAGATTTTTTATTGGATTGAGGTCTGGTCTTTGACTAGGCCATTCCAACACATTTACATGTTTCTCTTTAAACCACTTAAGTGTTGTTTTAGCAGTGTGTTTGGGGTCACTATCCTGCTGGAAGCTGAACCCCGTCCTAGCCTCAAATCACACACAGAGTGGTACATGTTTTGCTGAAGAATATCCCTGTGTTTAGCAGCATCCATCTTTCCCTCAACTCTGACCAGTTTCCCAGTCCCGGCTGATGGTGTTCTTTGGGTGATGTGATGTGTTGGGTTTGCGACAGACATAGCATTTTCTTTGATGGCCGAAAAGTTCAATTTTAGTATCATCAGACCAGAGCTCCTTCCTCCATACATTTTTGGAGTCTCTCACATGCTTTTTCGCAAACTCAAAAATGTGCCATTTTGTTTTTTTTTTCTGAAAGTAATGGCTTTCTTTTGGCCACTCTGCCATAAAGCCCAACACTATGGAGCGTACGGCTTATTGTCGTCCTATGTACAGATACTCCAGTCTCTGCTGTTGAACTCTGCAGCTCCTCTAGGGTTACCTTAGGTCTCTGTGCTGCCTCTCTGATTAATGCCCTCCTTTCCTGGTCCATGAGTTTTGGTGGGCAGCCGTCTCTTGGCAGGTTTGCTGTTGTGCCATGATTGTTCCATTTGGTTATGATAGATTTGAGGGTGCTCCTGGGGATCATCAAATATTTGGATATTTTTTTATAACCTAACCATGACTGGTACTTCTTAACAACAATGTCCCTTACTTGTTTGGAGAATTCCTTGGTTTTCATAGCAGTGTTTGGTTAGTGGTGCCTCTTGCTAAGGTGTTGCAGACACTGGTGCCTTTCAAAAAAGGTGTGTATATGTAATGACAGATCATGTGACACTTAGAATGCACACATGTGGACATCATTTCACTAATGATGTGACTTCTGAAGGTTTTTATGGGCTTCATAACAAAGGGAGTGAATACATATGCACATACCAATTTTCGTTTTTCTTATTCTATATATTTTTCTCATTTCACTTCACCAACTTAGACTATTGTGTTCTGATCCATCACAAAAATTCAGATTATCAAAATATTGAGGCTGTAATGTAACAAAATAAGTAAAAAGTCATGGGGGTGAATATGTTTGCAAGGCACTGTACAATGTCTGCTGCTGGCCACAATTAGATAAACATCATATCTTTTTATAGTAGTCATACATAAAGAAAATTGTATATTCCATTACTACCCTCTAGAAAATGATACAGTCCACCAACACCCTTTTCTAAGCCAATAAATTATTTTTTATATTTTAAGCCAATTAAAAATCAAAAATGTACTCCAACATGCATCAAACATGCATGCTACGTCAGATCACCATATTTTTACAATTAATACACAGTAAACACCTTATCTTCAGCTTTCGCTTGGCCTTCTCACAGAACAATTTGTTATGGCTTAGAGGTATTATTATATCCTAGTAAAAAATGCTGAATTAGAGAAAGGCATAATTAACTGTTTCAGAGCATACACCTTGCAATATAAAAAGTGTACTACAAAGGTAACACATGCTATATATATATATATATATATATATATATATATATATATATATATATATATATATGTATATATATACTAAGTAATGTATGGATATTTGTACAACATTTTCTATGTGAAAAATGCACATATTTCAAAAATTCAAAAACTATATCAACAAGTTTTTAGGAGCAATATATTGTGATGTGGTCCAAATTGTGCTGAATTAACTGTCCCTCTAAATTTGTTTGGGCTCAGTAATTTACTAGCACATCCTTTCCAGCAAAATCTGAGCCTTGTAATTTACTGCAAAGCTTGGGTTTATTAGATGTGGCTGTGCTCAGTAATTTCACTGGTGTGGAATAGGTGTGTAAGGTACGGGAAAAAAGTTCCAGCAGCAGATGTTACTGAGCAACACTAACTGCATTGCTTGAATAAAATAAGGCTCAAAGTTTGTGGAAAGAAGCTGCTGGTGAATGCTCCAGGTCAACATTACCTCATAGTTGAAAGTAGTTTATGTTTAAATACAGCTATACTTGTTTTCTTTGGAGAAAATAAAACTGGTTTATAGACAATCAGAGCGTTAAAAGGGATCTGGCAGGAAAAAACAGCGTTATACCAGGGTTTAGCATTAAGATGGGTTTGGCAGGAAAAGCTGCTGTATAGCGAATCAGCTCTAACAGGGTAGCTTTAAGCGGGGTATACCTGTAAGTACTTATCACATATAAAATTCTCAGCAAAACTGGTTGTTGCTAACGCTTGTGGGGCTCGCGGCCGCAGTTGCTGGCAAGGCGCGCCGAAGGAGCTCCTTGCGCTGTTGGAGATGAGCGCCGTAGGCCGCATTTGTGGAGGTAGAGGCTCCCACGTCGGCTGCAATGAGCCTTCGACTCATTGAAGGCCGCAAATGCGTACCCTCGTGAAGCGAGGGCCTGCATTTGCAGAGGTAGAGGTTCTACGGCGCTTTACAAGCGGTTACAAATGCCTACAGAAGCGGGACTTTGAAAAAAAACACAAAGCACGCAATGACTAAATACGAACTTACACAAAAAAATACGAGCCGCGGGACTGTGAAAAAAAAATTGGGGATTTACATAAATAAGATTACACAGAAAAAATCTATTACGGACAACCCATGCACAACGGAAAACATTAAAAAAAACACAAAATAAACACAAAAAAATAAAATAAAACCTTACCCACAGCAAAGGGGGACACCCAGGACATCTGGAAGACAGCTTACACTCGAAAATCCCCTAAGCGAGAGTAAAAAGGTAAGCTATAATACATTAATTAATGAATAAAAGCATAATAAATAAAAAAAATAAAAAATATTGCCAACAACGATCGTATTCATGTATAGTAACATTTCAAACACAGATACATGTTTACGTGCCCTAAAATAATCTAAATTTTAGAAAAAAGGGCAAATTTAAACAAGAACATAGCTTTTATTCCTATATATTTTTAAACATAATTTTAAACATAAAATTGCAATTCAATGAGGCCCAACGTTGTTAACTCCAACCTCATAAAGCTAACCTCATAATGCAAACAGTGCTGCACACAAAACAGGATAGTAGAAAAAAATATGCGAACAAATAAATATACTAAGGAGAAACAATACTAATATAATAATTTTATTTACAGATTACTATGGCAGATACTGACAAGAAACAGGAAAAGAAAAGACGTCAAACTAGAGAACGTCAAAAAACGTGGCAGATCATCAGACGTCGGAGCAGAAGGAAATTCTACAACAAAAAGAACGGGAGAGACTATCAGCTGACAAACTAACATCGATGCCCAAGAAGGCAACTAAAAAACAAAAGCATTTAGAAAATGTTGCTGACCAATCAGTTAAGAATTCACATGACGATTTAGACAGTCACATTGATATATCTTCTCACAATTGTCCTTTACTTAAATCTTTACCAATAGAGGTTCATAATTGTGGTAGTATGAATATTGTCTGTCAGTTTTGTGGGGCTTATCATTTCAAACAGGAGAGACCCAGAGATGGCGAGTTTGTTAGTTGCTGTCAAAAAGTCAAGGTAAGACTTCCACAAAGACAACAATTCCCAACATATTTACACAGCATTATGACTGAGCCTACTTTCCCCAACTACCAAAATGTCATTAAACATAAGATCCTATAATAGTGCCATATACTTTGCATCTATGGGTGCAACATTAGCTGCTAATGTGCCAGGACATGGCCCTTACTGCTTTAAAGTACAAGGACAAATTTACCATTGTACTTCTCATTTATATCCAGAAGAAGGGGAGCAAAGAAAATTTGCTCAACTATATGTCCTGGATACAATGGAAGCTGTTGAACAACGTATGCAGCTTGAAGAAAATATAAAATATGCTTACCCATTGTTTTTATAGAGCTTGATAAAATTATGGCTCAAAACCCATACTCTCAAGCCTATAAAAAATTGGCAGAAGTAGAAAAGGAACAACAAATTCATGCAGAAATACATCAATTGCCAATCCCAAAAGTCAATATGGCGTTTAAAAGAAATCTCCATACTGATAAACGCTGTTATAACTTGCCAACAACAAATGAGGTTGCAATGGTCTTTCAAAATGTTGAAGGAGAACCACCATTTCAGAGAGATATTAGAATATATCCCAGAAATGAGGAGCAACCTTTCATTAATATAAGTAAGTCATATAAGTACAAATTTGGATCCAATGACATATCCCATATTTTTTCCACACGGGGAAGCAGGTTGGCAACCCAAATTAACCCTTTACAGTTACCCAAAGTACGTGTGAGAAATAATATTTCCATGCTTGAATTTAAAGTGGCTCAAACTGCCATTTGAGGTGGATTCAATCCAATTTTATGAGGCGGAAAACAGACATAACAATCGATCATTGATTCATATTTGCAAGTTGAGGCAAATAATTTAAACTTCATCAAATAGCAACAAGATAAACTATGTGTAGAACAGTATTGTGGATTGATGGATTATGCCACTGAGAGCTGCCAGCTGGCAAAGCCATCATTTTACCATCTTCTTTGCAAAGATCTCCTCGCAATATGCGAGAAAGATACAATGATGCCATGGCTATTGTAACTAAATTTGGAAAACCGTATTTATTTATTACATTTACACGTAATTCACAATGGCCAGAGATTACAGACAATCTGCTAATTGGACAATCTGCTTCCGATAGACCAGATTTAGTGGCAAGAGTCTTTAAAATCAAATTAACTGAATTAATACATGACATGACCATAACTCAGTTAATTGGCAAATGTCTGGCTTACGTTTATATTATCGAATTTCAAAAAAGAGGCCTTCCACATGCACATATTCTTATAATCCTTCAAGAGAAAGATAAATTGGATACTGGTGACAAAGTCAATTCAGTAATTATTGCTGAACTACCAGATCCAGAAATACATGGTATACTATATGAGATTGTAACTCATCGTATGATTCATGAACCGTGTTGAGATATTAATCCACAGTCACCGTGTATGGAAAATAAGAAATGTACAAAAGAATTTCCAAAAGATTATAGAGACAAAACTTATGCTAATTGTGATGGCTATCCATTATATAGAAGAAGAGAAGGCCAAAATGCCATTATTCATGGAAAAAAGGTAGATAACAGATATGTGGTACTATACAATCTACATTTACTCATGAAGTATAATGCACACATTAATGTGGAAGCTTGCACTTCTATAAAATCCATTAAATATGTCTACAAATATATTTACAAAGGCTATGAAGCAGCTACTGTAGTGGTCAAACGTGTTGAAAACCACGAACAAAGTGAGTAAGTACATGATGAACTTGCATCTCATGTAGATGCTCGTAATGCAAGTGCGCCAGAAGCAATGTGGCGTCTTCTCAAATTTGAAATGTATGATCGCTCACATGTAGTATATTGATGAGCTGTACATTTGCCACAAAGACAATTAGTGTATATCCATGTTGGAAATGAAACAACTGCTTTGGCACAAAGTGAGCATCGGCAAACTACACTAACTGCGTGGTTTCAATTAAATTGTACTGACTTGGAGGCCAGGCAATTGTTATATATTGACATTCCATACCATTATGTTTTCGATAATGGATTATGGCGAAAACGAAAAAGTTGTGGATATAAAATAATCCTAAGAATTTACCCTGTAAGTCCAAGAGACCTTGAACGTTTCTGCATACGATTACTAATTCTAAATGTTCCTGGTGCACAAAGTTTTGAACAGTTAAGAACTGTTAATGACATAGTTTATGAATCATTTCATTTAGCTGCACGACACAGAAACTTCCTAGCTGGTGATACAGAATGGGAAAGATGGGATAGAAGAAGCAGTACTATGTCAAATGCCACGGCAGATGAGGGGAAAAAAATTATCTTCTCGAATGCTCCAAATGCATTAGCTTTGTGTGACAAATTTAAAACAAATATGTCTGAAGACTATTTGCAACAATACAATGAGCCTATTGCACAATTAAAAGCATTAATTGAAATTCAAGAGGTATTTTTAACTCATGGATTAAGTTGTGCAAGGTTTAATCTGATAGATCCAGGTCTCATAGACGACATAAACTTTGACGACTATGACACTAAGCTTCAAAGAGAAAGAACAGAAGAAAGACTTGCAACTTTAAATACATTACAATTGAAAGCATTTAATGCAATCAAAAATGCCCTAGACAATGACATGCTCAAAGAGCGTTATTTCTATCTAGATGGACCTGGCGAATCAGGAAAAACGTATATCTATAATTTATTGATGAGTTTTGTTCGAGCACAAGGTCAAATAGCCATTTGCAACCACTCGAATTGTCGCACTTTTGTTAGAAGGTGGAAGAACTGTGCATAGTGGATTTAAACTGCCAGTTCCCAATCTGGAAACATCAGTGTCGTATATTCGAAAGACATCATTGCAAGCAAAAAAAAAAAAAGTAAATTAATTATAATAGATGAAGCTACAATGATGTCATGCCATGCCCTACAATGTATTGACCGTTTGCTATGTGAAGTCATGGATAATGATTTGCATTTGGTGGAAAGGTAATGTTGTTCGGTGGAGATTTTACTAAAACATTACCTATTGTTGTACATGGAAATCAAACTGACTTTGTAGAAACATGCATAAAGTCAAGTACACTATGGAAACTATTTACCCATCTTCAATTACAACAAAATATGAGAACGGAAGGAAAAAATTAGTTCAATGATGGCTCATTAAAATTGGAGAAGGAAAAACAGAGCAAATCCAAAATGTACCCGATGATACCGTGCACATCCCAGCTCATATGATTTGCAAACAGGATCTCATATCAGCTATATTCCAAAATACAATAAATAACGAGGACTATGCAGAGCTTGCCAACAAAGTAATACTAACATGCAAAAATAAGGATGCATTACTCCTCAATAATGAAATATAAAAAAAAAAAAAAAATGCCCACAAAAAAATTATCACAGTGCTGATTTTGTACTTGGTGATGACAAAGGAAGTCAGACAAACTTTTCAACTGAATTCATTAACTCATTAACTCCCTCTGGAATGCCACCACATATTTTGCAGCTAAAGAAAGTTGCAATTGTCATGTTACTGCGAAATATGAACCCAAAAAAAGGCCTATGTAATGGGACCAGATTAATTATTCAAGAATTAAAGGACCATTTCATACATGCTGAAATTCTAACTGGCATCCATAAAGGAGAGAGAGTTTTCATACCAAGTATAGATTTGGCACCAAGTGAAAGTAGCCTTCCTTTTGTACTTCAAAGGAGACAATTTCCCATCATCATGGCATTTGCCATGACCATTAATAAATCACAAGGACAAACTTTCAAATCTTTGGGTATCTTTTTAGAACATAGGAAAAGATGGGTTTGGTGGCTCTAGATGTAAATTATTGTAATGACCTTTCACATAGGGTGCCACTAAGGGTCAAGAATACATAATAAACATTGAAGAAAAAAAACCCGTTTATAGTGCACACCTATGAATCTCAATAGTGAAAGAGACCAAATTTAATTAAAACTTAGCTTTTAATAAATTATTTAAAAAAATGGATTAATAAAAGGCTAACAAATTAGAAGCTGCAATAAGGAACAGGAAATAGGAATTCGTATAGGGATACTCTCTTAATGGTAATTATATATCAGGTGCTAGTACTCCTTTAAATATTGTCTATAAAGTGCTATAATAAAGTGCTGTAATAAGGGGCTTTTATAGTGTGCTTATATAACGTGCCAGTGTTATACACTGTTAAATAAAAATTGATGTAAAGTGTTAGTAAAAGACAATAATATGTGTTTTCTACTATGTCGAATTCTGTTGTGATAGTAAAGTGCTGTATTGCAGGAGTACTAATACTGCCTCTTTTTCTCCGTCAGTTTATCCCTCTGTATATCCCTTGTAATTTCCCTATTTACTTCATTTGATCCTGTTTGGAGTAGCTAGATGATTCATGGGCATTTTCTAACTTTATAGAATTCTCTATAGGTTTTTCCTATGTATCTCATTCCACATTTGCAAACTATTAAGTACATAACTCTCTCTGTTTTACATTTACATTTACTTACTATCTTGCAAATGTGGAATGAGATACATAGGTAAAACCTATAGAGAATTCAGAAGAAGAATTCTGGAACACATCTACAGTATCAGTAGAGAATATGATACACCAGTGGCTATCCATGTCAATACCAAGCATAAAGGGGATGCTAAAGTACTTTATTTTATGGCCATAGACCACATTGAACCAACCATTAGAAAGGGTAATATACCTGTGGGCCTTAATAAAGGTTTTACTTTCTGCACATATATAAGAAATTAATAATTCAATATTTCCAAAGTAATTTAAGGCAATTTGAAGCTGACATTAACGCTAAAATACTAAGGACTTATACTTAAAACATTACATTATAAAAGATTAACAATAATGATCATTTAATAATATTGATGTCCCAAACAGTTCGCCGGAGAACTATTTGCTGCGATTTTCGCATGTTCGCGTTCGCATCGAACGGCGAACACATGCGCTTTTCGGTCCGCCCCATATTCTTTATCATTGAGGAAACTTTGACCCTGCCCCTTACAGTCAGCAGACACATTCCAGCCAATCAGCAGCATACACTCCCTTCCAGGGCCTTCCATCTGAAGGACAGCCTCCATTTTAGAATCATTCTGAAGCTACATTCGTTGAGAGAGGACATAAATTCTACCTGCTGCTGATTTAATACAGAAATAGATAGCCAGGCTGTGTATTTAGCTTTCACTACACACCTGAAGGACACATTTGATATCTGCTGCAAGGACAGCAACCCAAAAAGGGCTAAAACATCATTTATTTTATTTTATTTTATTATTTTTTTCTGTGTAATCTAATTGCATATGAATACCTGCTAGCATGTGTGCCTATTGCATCTACTCTGCCAACTTTTGCCAGTGCACAGTGACACTCATATCTGGTGCAACCGTAGTGTACAGTGACATAAAACAACCCTTTTTTTTCTGTAATCGATTGAATATCAGTTGCCTGCCTACAGGCGTATGTGTGAAGCCTATTGAATCTACTCTGCCAACTTTTGCCAGTGCACAGTGACACTCATATCTGGTGCAACCTAGTGTACAGTGAAATAAAATAACCCTTTTTTGACTGTAATCGATTGAATATCAGTTGCCTGCCTACAGGCGTGTGTGTGAGGCCTATTGCATCTACTCAGCCAACTTTTGCCAGTGCACAGTGACACTCATATCTGGTGCAACCTATTTGTACAGTGAAATAAAAGAACCCTTTTTTGACTGTAATCGATTGAATATCAGTTGCCTGCCTACAGGCGTGTGTGTGAGGCCTATTGCATCTACTCTGCCAACTTTTGCCAGTGCACAGTGACACTCATATCTGGTGCAACCATAGTGTACAGTGACATAAAACAACCCTTTTTTGACTGTAATCGATTGAATATCAGTTCCTGCCTACAGGCGTGTGAGTGAGGCCTATAGCTCTTACTCTGCCAACTTTTGCCAATGCACAGTGACACTCATATCTGGTGGCACCTTAGATTGCACGCGCAGTGCCCCAAATTTGAAGTGGGAGGACCGACCAAGCATCTTTTTCCATCTCCCTGTTCCAAAAATCCATGCCATATACACGTCCCCTGATAGGTGACGTAACAGGTATTAAACTGATAGGAATGAATAGTACAACTTAATACACCACTCCTATCTGGTGGCACATTACATTGCACGTGTAGTGCCCCAAATTCGAAGTAGGAGGTCCAACCAAGCATCTTTTTCCATCTCCCTGTTCCAAAAATCAATGCCATATACACGTCCCCTAATAGTGGACGTAACAGGGATTAAACCGATAGGAATAGTACTACTTCTGAAGAAGAGGAGTCAGAGGAGGAAGGTGGCTTTGAGGAGGTGGAAGACCAAACACAGCAGGCATCCCAGGGGGCTTGTTATCACCTTTCGGGGACCCTTGGTGGTTGGGTGGAGGAAGAGACCTTCAATGACATCAGTGAGGACAAGGAACGGGACATGGCTAGCTTGGTATCCAACCTTGTGCAAATGGGGAGTTTGCGGTTGAGCAAAGGGACTGTTTGCTGTTGTTTGCGGTGCATTAAACGGGGAGATTGGTCTGTTACTGTGAAGCGGGTGTAACCCTTACACTACCTGATCGATACAACATCATACCTGATGTTTTAAAGCATGTTATTCCAAACAATTTAGGAATGTTAGGTGATTTATGCCCTTTATGGCTTAAAACCAGACTCTGCATCAACTATGTAATTTTCCGTGGGAGTTTTGCCATGGATCCCCCTCCGGCATGCCACAGTCCAGGTATTAGTCCCCTTGAAACAACTTTCCCATCACTATTGTGGCCAGAAAGATTCCCTGTGGGTTTTGAAATTCGCCTGCCCATTGAAGTCTATGGCGGTTCGCCGATGTTCGTCCGTTCGCGAACATTTGATGAAATTCGTGTCCACGGTTCGGTTCGCGAACTGAAAATTTGATGTTCGCAACATCACTATTTAATAATAATACAACTCTCCATGCACTCTGAGAATTACCGTATATATACTATACTAATACTATGTTCATCTCTAAGTTTCATAGATAATGTCAAATACAAAACAAAGTTAAATACCATATTTAGTTTGTGAAAATTAATAAAGAATATTCTGCAATAAAAATAATATAGGTATTTAAATCAATGAAGTTATTTTAGTTTTAAAGTATGAAAACACATCAATACCTTAAGAGATTGACATATCTAAAAAGTCATAATATGAGTATTTGAGTATTGATTTAAATATAAATGAGATCTTAAAGGATTATATTACGGATGCACTAGGAGGAAAAATATAATTTCAATATTTTTAGTATATTAATAACTCAATATATATATATATATATATATAATGATTTCCAAGGTTGAAATAGCATTGGTCACTACAATAGAATGTGGAGAGTTACAATATCAACAATATGAGTAATATTGATATATCATTTAAATATTCGTTTTAAGCATATTGCATGATAAAGCTAATGGTTTAAAGTTGTAAGATATGGTAGTTTGCGGCTTTGAATATTGAGAGACTCTTTAAGTTATTAAATGAAAGAAAAACTTTGGTTTTAAAATCAATATTGTTTCCCATGACAACGGAGACTATAAATAGGGAAGTCAGAGTGTCATGGCGGTAACCCCTGAGGAAATTGAGAAACCTGCGTCGGGAAAAACGCAGCAACGTGGGGCGCGTGTTATTGAAGTCATCGCGAGGCCTCCTAACCGCGATCTCCACGCTAAAGGAGTCAAATAGAGTTTCAGGGACACAGTGATTCAGTTAAAATATGATAAAGAGTTAGAAAATGCCCATGAATCATCTAGCTACTCCAAACAGGATCAAATGAAGTAAATAGGGAAATTACAAGGGATATACAGTGGGATATACTGATGGAGAAAAAGAGGCAGTTTTAGTACTCCTGCAATACAGCACTTTACTATCACAACAGAATTCGACATAGTAGAAGACATATATTATTGTTTTTTACTAACACTTTACATCAATTTTTATTTAACAGTGTATAACACTGGCACGTTATTTAAGCACACTATAAAAGCACCTTATTACACCACTTTATAGACAATATTTAAAGGAGTACTAGCACCTGATATATAATTCCCATTAAGAGAGTATCCCTATACGAATTCCTATTTCCTGTTCTTTATTGCAGCTTCTAAATTTTTAGCCTTTTATTAATACATTTTTTAAAATAATTTATTAAAAGCTATGTTTTAATTAAATTGGGTTTCACTATTGAGATTCATAGGTGTGCACTATAAAAGGGTTCCTTTTTCTTCAATGTTTAATATGTATTCTTGACCCTTAGTGGCACCCTTTGTAAAAGGTCATTACAATAATTTACATCTAGAGCCACCAAACCCAACTTTTCCTATTTATTAAGTGTATGAACATAGTTCTATCTTTTGGTGTAGCCCGGTGTAATTAATATAAGGAAACTAAAAAAATGTCAGGATTTTTATCCCAAAAATGGGACCCATTAGCATGGTCTAATGAGGTAAAGACAGTATTTTCAAATAATCCTCAAGTAATGAACCAAATCTCAAATTGGAATTTTTGGAACTTAACAGAGTATATAAAAAACAGTAGCAGGTATGGTGGGAGGTAGCCAGTTTGGAAAACTACCTAAAAAATAAATTGATACCCAGAGGATTACGTATCAATCTTTTTCCCACAATAAGAAATCTGTCAGAAGATTTTATAAAGAAATGGGATTTAGTCTTATTAAAATGTTCACAAGAATTGATGAACCTCTTACTTGAATGGGAACAACAACAACTACAAGAGACAGAGATACTATTAAAAACTAAAATTGATAAAATCAAGGAATATAAGATTAATAGTGAATTTTCAGACTTAGAAAATAATTTGGAGAAAGACATTGAGAAATTTAGGAGAATGTTAATGGATAGAAAACAAAAGAAATTTCAAAGAGATCTTAATGATTTTCAGTCAGGTAATATATTTTAAAGATCAAGACAATTTAAAATACCTAAATATAAACCTGATATGGTATTGACATCAGAACCAGAATGGTCAGATATGGAACAAATTGATTACCAAGGTTTAAATAAAGAAGGAAAGACATCTAAGAAAAATAATAGAGGTTTTTTAGATCAGGCTTCAAAACCAGGAGAGGTAAGAAAAGGCCCAAATCTCTTCAGGCCTCACAAAAGATTCAAAAAACATTAAATCCTCTACAAATCTTTAATTTATCATATCTTTCATTGACAGAAGATCATATATCCCTGTTACAAAAGGGACTAAACTTCTCTCCAACAGAAAATTTTAAAATCTTTGACTGGGTTAAGGATGTACATCTATTTGCTCGTAAGTTAGCTTTAAAAATTTAAAAAAAAAAAAAAAGTCAGATAATAATCAATTAAATATATCAGACAGACAAACATTGAATGATTTAAGATACTTACTGGCAGAAAATGAGTCAGATGAATTAAGTGGACCATTTTCTAATTTTAAACCAAAAAGCAAATTTACTCCTCCCTTTTCCATCAGTGCCAACATAGAGCTATTTGTCCAAAATGTAGTGAGAGATTTGGAGGAATTACCCACAAAAAGATTATCTAACTCAAACCTCTCAATAGGTGAAAGACAAACTCTAAAGGATCTAAAGAACCATCAAGATATAATAATAAAAAATGCTGATAAAGGAGGAAATGTAGTCCTACTAAACAGAGATGATTATGTTAATGAGAACTTGAGACTTCTAAATAACAAAGAATGTTACAATAAACTACCTAAAGATTCAACTGAATTATTCCTGACAGAATTAAAAAATATCTTAGATCAAGGATTGATCACTAAAACCATATCCAAAGAAGAATGGGAATTTCTCAATGTTAAAAATCCCAAAATAGCCACATTTTACTATATTCCAAAGATCCACAAAAATCCCTCCAATCCACCAGGCAGACCAATAGTGTCTGGGATAGGATGTATAACAGAAAACTCTAGTAAATATTTGGATTCCATATTGAGAGAACATGTGGTGTCATTGACATCATATGTAAAAGATACAAAAGATGTGTTAAAAAAAAACAATGGATTGAATACAAATAAAAACACTCTTTTAGTGTCACTAGATGTAGAATCATTGTACACTAATATTCAACATAAGAGAGGCCTAGATGCTACTAAATATTTCTTACACAAGAAAGGCAATCTCTATGATAAACACAATGAATTCATAATGGAATTATTGAAATATGTGTTAACACACAACTATTTTGTTTTTCTACAAAACTTCTATCATCAGATACGCGGTACAGCTATGGGGACAGCATGTGCCCCCACGTATGCAAATCTGTACCTAGGCTGGTGGGAAGAACAAATAGTGTTCAATGAAAATATGGAAAACTATACAAAGGATGTGGACCTTTGTAATTGTTACATAGATGATGTGTTAATTCTATGGAGTGGTACTCAGCAACATTTGAAAGAGTTTATAAGAAAATTGAATAACAATGATATGGGTCTATATCTGACCTCAGAGATCAATGATACATCCATAAACTTTCTGGATTTGCAAATTTGTAAACAAGAAAATGGAAAATTGATAACTAACACATACAGGAAACCAACAGCAACTAATAGCCTTTAACACGCTACAAGTAGTCATCCTAAATCTTTGATTTCGGGAATCCCAGTAGGGCAATATCTGAGAATTAAAAGAAATTGCTCAGAAGAACAACGATTTCAATTAGAGGCCAAGGGCCTACAAAATAGATTTCAAGAATGTGGATATAATAAAAAGATACTAAAGAAGGCCTATGGTAGAGCAAATGTGGAATGAGATACATAGGTAAAACCTATAGAGAATTCAGAAGAATAATTCTGGAACACATCTATAGTATCAATAGAGAATATGATACACCAGTGGCTAGCCATGTCATAGTTACATAGTTACATAGTTACATAGTAATTAAGGTTGAAAAAAGACTTTCAGTCCATCAAGTTCAACCTGTTAAGATCTCCTCTGATCTGCAATATGTGGAATAGTTATTAATTAAATTATTGATTAAATAATTATTAATAGTATAGTATTGGAGGATGAATAAAGAGTTAGTCCATCAAGTTCAACCTTTTTAGATCTCTATTGATCTTTTTAATGTAGACTATTTATTATTATTTGTTAATTGTTATTTGATCCAGAGGAAGGCAAACAGAAAAAAAAAAACATTGAAACTTTGCCAATTGTCTCATAAGGGGGAAAAAAAGCAAAATTCCTTCCTGACCCCAGATCTGGCGATCAAATTTCTCCCTGGATCAATATTCCTTTGCCAGTTATCTAGGATAGCCTTGAATGCCCTCTTTATTTAAAAATATATCTAACCCCTTTTTGAAGTTGTCTATCGAATTCGCTGTCACCACCTCCTTTGGTAGAGAATTCCACAGTTTAACCACCCTAACTGTGAAGAACCCTTTTCTTTGTTTAAGGTGAAATCTTTTTTCCTCTAACCTCAAAGGATGTCCTCTTGTCAGTTTAAAATCTCTTGCTACAAAAAGTTCACTTGACAAAGCCTTATATTGACCCTGGATGTATTTATATAACGTAATCACATCTCCTCTTAGACGCCTTTTTTCTAGCGAAAATACGTTTAATTTGGTTAGTCTTTCTTCATAACTGAGCCCCTCCATTCCCCTTATTAGTTTTGTAGCCCTTCTCTGTACTTTTTCCAGCTCTAAAATGTCTTTTTTATGAGGTGGTGCCCAAAATTGTACTCCATATTCCAAATAAGGATGTACTAGAGATTTGTATAGTGGCAGAATTATATCTTCTTCCCTGGCTTCTATAACCTTCCTAATACATGCTAATATTTTATTTGCCTTTGCAGCCGCTGCTTGGCTTTGAGCGCTGTTACCTAGGTGGTTGTCCACTAGTACTCCCAAATCCCTTTCAATATCTGATAGCCCTAGATTTGCTCCATTAAGATTATAGATTGCTTGGCTATTGTTCCTTCCCAAATGCATAACCTTACATTTATTTGTATTAAAGCTCATCTGCCATTTAGCCGCCCATTTCTCTAATTTATGCAAATCCTTTTGTAGGGAAAGTACATCATTATCTGATTTTATTACCTTGCACAACTTAGTGTCATTAGCAAAAATGGAGACACTACATTTGAGTCCTACTTCAATGTCATTAATAAATATGTTAAAAAGGAGAGGACCTAATACTGAACCTTGAGGAACCCCACTTATCACATTAGACCAATCGGAGTATGTTCCATTCACAACAACCCTTTGCTTCCTGTCTTTCAGCCAGCTCTCGATCCATGAGCAGATATTTACTGCAATTCCTGTATCCCTTAGTTTGCTCACTAGTCTTCCATGTGGCACTGTATGAAATGCCTTGGAAAAATCTAAAAAGACTACATCCACTGAGTTGCCCTGATCCAAGTTCCTTCTAAACTCCTCATAAAAACTAATTAGATTTGTCTGACACGACCTATCCTTCATAAATCCGTGTTGACTGCTACCTATGATCCTGTTCAAATAGACATATTCTTGTATTCTGCCCCTTATTAACCGTTCTAAAAGCTTCCCAACTACAGAAGTGAGGCTCACTGGTCTATAATTCCCCGGATTTGCTCTAGATCCCTTCTTAAATATAGGTATCACCTCTGCTTTTCGCCAGTCATCTGGTAGAGACCCTGTAGTGAGTGAGTCTTGAAAGATTAGATATAATGGTTTGGCTATTACAGAACCCAGCTCCCTCAGTACCCTTAGATGTATTCCATCAGGACCTGGGGCTTTATTAACATTTATTTTCTCCAACCTCTTTTGTATTACTTCCTGCGTTAACCAATTATTTAGTGATGGTAGTGTAGCCCCATTATGTTGCGGTGTCCCAACCACTGGTACCTCCCTTGTGTATGCCGAAGAAAAGAACCTATTTAGCTCATCTGCCTTTTCCTGGTCACTAATTATCAGATGGCCTGTGTCACATTGTAATGGTCCTATCGATTTCTTCCTGGCCTTCTTCCCATTAATATATTTAAAAAATATTTTAGGGTTAGTCTTACTTTCCATTGCAACTGACTTCTCATTTTCTATTTTAGCCAGTCTAATAGCCCTTTTGCAAGACTTGTTGATTTCCTTATAGTCACATAAAGCTGCCTCTGTTCCCTCCTTCTTGTATAATTTAAATGCATGTTTCTTTTTCCTCATCATGATCTTTAAGTCATTGTTAAGCCACATAGGATGTGATTTACTCCTATTCATTTCATTTCCACATGGTACATGCTGATGAGTATGTTTATTTAGTAAGGATTTGAATGTTGTCCATTTATTTTCAGTGTTCTTCCCTGTAAGTTTTTTGTCCCAGTCTATATGTTGTATTGCTGCCCGTAGCCCATTAAAGTTAGCCCTTTTAAAATTTAGAGTTTTTGTTGGCCCCTAACAACTCTGTTTTTTGTATTCAATCTCAAATGAGACTGTGTTGTGATCACTGTTCCCCAAGGGTTCCCCTATTTTTACATTTGATATTATATCAATATTACTTGTGATGACTAAATCCAAGATCCAAGATGGCCCCATTTCTAGTAGGTTCTTGTATTACCTATGTCAATACCAAACATAAAGGGGATGCTAAAGTACTTTCTTTTATGGCCATAGACCACATTGAACCAACCATTAGAAAGGGACGTGGAGGCTCTACGTCACCTCACACGCAGTTACAAACACCCACACAAGCGGAACTACCATGGACTTACACAAAAAAATACGAGACGTGGGACGACCTCGCAAAAATACGACCTTAACGGACAAAAATACGACCGTAACGGCAGAACTGAGCGCACAACAAAAAATTTCAAACACAATAAATAGACACAAAAGCTTACCCACAGCAAGGGGGGGCACCCAGGACCTCTGCAAGTGAAGTTACACCTCAATTTAAGTCCAAATTCCCAAGTTTAGGCACACGAAAATCCTCTAAGCGAGAGAAAAAATGGCTGCCGAAAAAAAACGAAAACGAGGCTCCACGACCTTGAACCGCCCAGCCACTTACAACTCACCCAAGAAAGGATCCGAGATAAGCTTGGAAACCCACATTAACCCCACGGGATCTGAGATAAGCTCGGAAACCCGCGTTAACCCCACATTAACCCTTGCGATCGGGTACCCCCTGTGCAATGAAAATTCAAATTAAAGGACCCATAATAAAAAAAAAAAAAATTAACCCTATCATGCATGGGGCTCTATACAGAGCCCCATCAACCCCTAAAAAACCCTGTCACTCATGGGGGTCAATCCAGACCACCATAAACCCTTAATTTACCCTGTCACTCATGGGGGTCAATACAGACCCGCATAAGCCCTTAATTAACCCTGTCACTTATGAGGGTCAATACAGACCCCCATAAGCCCTTCATTAACCCTGTCACTAATGGGGGTCAATACAGACCCCCGTAAGCACTTAATTAATCCCCTCACTCATGGCGGTCAATACAGACACCCATAAACCCCTAATTAACCCTGTCACTCATGGGGGTCAATACAGACCCCCATAATATATATAATTAACCCTTTCACTCATGGGGGTCAAAACAGACCACCATAAGCACTTAATTAACACCGTCACTCATGGGGTCAATACAGAACCCCATAAACCCATAATTAACCCGGTCACTCATGGGGGTCAATACAGACCCCCATAAGCACTTAATTAACACCGTCACTCATGGGGGTCAATACAGACACCCATAAACCCCTAATTATCCCTGTCACTCATGGGGGTTAATACAGACCCCCATAAGCACTCAATTAACACCGTCACTCATGGTGGTCAATACAGACACCCATAAACCCCTAATTAACCCTGTCACTCATGGGGGTCAATACAGACCCCCATAAGCACTTAATTAACACCGTCACTCATGGGGATCAATACAGACCCCCATAAACCCATAAATAACCCTGTCACTCATGGGGTTAAATACAGACCCTCATAATACATATAATTAACCCTGTCACTCATGGGTTTCAATACAGACCCCATAAGCACTTAATTAACACCGTCACTCATGGGGTCAATACAGAACCCCATAAACCCATAATTAACCCTGTCACTCATGGGGGTCAATACAGACCTCCATAAGCACTTAATTAACCCCCTTACTTATGGGGGTCAATATAGACACCAATAAAACCCATAATTAACCCTGTCACTCATGGGGGTCAATACAGACCCCCATAAGCAAATAATTAACACCGTCACTCATGGTGGTCAATATAGACCCCCATAAACCCATAATTAACCCTGTCACTCATGGGGGTCAATACAGACCCCCATAAACCTAGAATTAACCCTGACACTCATGGGGGTCAATACAGACCCCCATAAGCCCTTAATTAACCCTGTCACTAACAGGGGTCAATACAGACCCCCAGAAGCCAATAAATAACCCTGGCACTCATGGGGGTCAATACAGACCCTCATAAGCACTTAATTAACCCACTCATGAGGGTCAATACAGCCCCCTATAAGCACTTAAATAACCCTGTCACTCATGGGGGTCAATACAGACCCCCATAAGCCAATAATTAACCCTGTCACTCATGAGGATCAGTAGAGACCTTCATAAGCCTCTATTTAACCCCATCAGTCCCATAAGGGTATATTATGACCCTTATGGGGCTGTTACAAGCCAACATTAACCGCATATGTGCCATGACCGTCCTCAAGGACCATCATGCCACTAAGTACAAACACTACACTGCACTATACCCCCCAATAAAACATTCAATCTAAACAAACCACCCTCTACACTAACCTATTAACGCCTACACTACCTACCTACACTACCTACCTACCCTCTAATACCCCCCCACCACTCTAATTACAGAAATTTTAAAAAAATCAAGTCACCAAAAATAAAAAAAAATCCACATTACAGAAAATAAAAAAACCTAAGTCACAAAAAATAAAAAAGGAACATTACAGAAAATAAAAAAATACATTACAACCCCCCACCCCACTACAGAAAAAAAAAACATTACACACCTGAAAAGGAAATACATATAATACATACAATATAATACAATACAATACATACAATACAAATAAAATACAATACCCCCAAATCTATCTAATATACAATAAATCTTATCTATCTAAAACACATCACCCAATCTATCTAATATACAATACATCCTATCTGTCTAATATACATCCCCCAATCTATCTAATATACAATACATCCTATATATCTAAAATACATCCCACAATGTAATATACAATACATCCTATCTATATAAAATACGCCCCCCTATGTAACATACAATAAATGCTATCTCTATATAAAATACTCTAATTCTAAGCTAAAATAAAATAATTTAGACCACTTACCTTTGCAGATGTCCCTTCAGATCAGCAACCTAGGGAAAAAAATATAAATAAATTAGTGCAACACATATACAGAAAAGAAATAAACATTATAAATATATTAGAAGACTTGGAGAAAAAGGTTCCCTTTTGTAGTGCACACCTATTGATCCCAATTATTTGAAGAGACACCATTTTTTTATAAAACTTAGCTTTTAATGACTTTGTTAGAAATTTTTAAATATTGAAATATTAAAATATTAGACGCTGCAATAGAAAACAGGAATTGGTATAGAGATTCTTACTTAGTGCAAATTATATATAAGGTTCTAATACTCCTTTTAGTGCTATCTTAAAGTGCTATAATAAAGTGCCAGTGCTAAACAATAATTCATCTAAAGTTTTAATAAAGGACAATAATATATGACTCATATTCTGCTATATTCTACTGTGTTATACAAGGGATAGACGCAGCTACGTGAGACGCGTGTTAGTTCATTATAAGAATTGACACCTTGAGCCACCGAACCCACTTTTTTCTGAACATAATTATTCTAAATATTCTGCTCACCTTTCCAGCATGTCCCCGTCCTTCTTCTTTTCTTCTTCTCCGGTGCGGCCCCTGTTAAAAAAAAAACATAACATTAGTACAAAGCTCCCGCTTTGTTTTTCGGCCTCTCCCGGGTCTGGAGAATAAGCCATCCTCTAAGCATGATAGATGTGGACATACGGAATTGTTAGCAGTTTGGACACTCTCCACAGGTTCTTTTCTGCTTTCCCATCGGTCAGTAGAAATAAGATCTTTGAAGTGGGGAATGTCTCTGCCTAGTACTACTGGATAAGGCAGGGTAGCTACGATGGGTGCAGTGATTACCATCTTCCTCCCCTTTATCTCCAGTGTTGCAGTGCTGGTAGGGTAGAGATTGACGGTACCATGTACGCATTTTATGCCCACTCGTCTTGAGGTTTTTATTTCACTGTGTCTTATGAGTTTTTCTGAGAAAAGAGTCACAGCACTTCCTGAGTCTACTAGGGCTATCGTTTCTTTACCGTTAACCTTTATGGTTTGGTAAACTGATGAGCCTTTTCTGTCACCCCCACCAGGTTAATTACGTTACAGTGGTATGGACTTTCTCCCATGTTGCATTGTATGGGTTCCTCTTTACTTGGACAGTAAGCCGCTATGTGTCCTGGTTCTCCGCAAAAAAAACACGTCCCCTTGCTTGCGGGGCTGCCTCTTTGCCAGGGTTCTTCAGGAATCACCCTTTCTGCTTTGTTTTGAAGCAGACTCATTTTCACTTCCGGGTACAGGTGTCTTTGTCTGTTTCATGCAGTTAGAGGTTTGAGCCTTTGGGTGATTTGGCCGCCTTTGAATACTGTAGGTCTCCACTTTTGAAGGACAGGAAAATTCATTCATAGCCAAATATCTTTCTGCCAATTAAATACATTCATCTGGATTCTCCGGCTCATTTTGTCCCACACATTCTCTTAAGCCTGGGGGTAGACTCCTCTGGTAGCGATCCATTACCAGTAGTTCCATAATTCTCCCTGGTCCATTAGTTTCAGGGCTTAGCCATCTTTGGGCTAAGTGCAGCAATTCAAACATTTGTGCGCGAGGGTTCTTGTTCTCCACAAACTTCCATGTGTGGAATCTCTGTGCATTAACACTCTGGTAACTCCCACTCTGGCCAGGATCTCAGCTTTTAGGCTGGCATAATCCATTGCTTGCTCTGTGTCCAGGTCAAAATATGCTTTATGAGCCTCCCCACACAAATACAGAACAACTATACTGGCCCAGTGTCTTTGGGGCCTCGCCTTAAAAAGCTGCTGTCACACTCAGGGTTCGTGCCCTTGTATCCGGCACCACAATGGAGTACTCAGGAGCCCTCTTTAAAATATCAGCAGTATTTATTTGAGTGTAGCAAAACAACATAAATGGTGCAAAACAAAATCCTAGCTTCTAATAGAAGCACTGACTTTACTCTTGGCTGTAGTTCCCTCACTATGCAAGATAAAGTTCACACAAAACAAAAGTCCAAACAAAAGCTTATGGGATATCAAGTCTCCCTTGTAGCAGGGGATTTCCACAGCAGGCTCTGACGTCCTCTGTCCAGTTCAGACTGAGCTCCCCCCCTCAGCTGGGTGCGAATCATACCTTTAAAGGTGGAACCCAGCTGGCCTGCTTGATTAGCCTGCTGTGTTAACCCTTTCTTCCCTTAGTGGACACAGGGCTCTGCTCAGTCTCTCTCCCACGTATACTCCATCAATGATTCTGTTATAGCGTCTATATAGTTAAGGCACACATTACACTCACATTGTGTGGCAAACAGCATTTCAACACTTTCTTTTATTGCCCCGTCATTTTTAAAGGGAAAGTCGCTAGGTTTTAAATAAATTCTGGAGGGTATTCTCTACGTGAAATATTCGTAAGAATTGCCTCTAGATAATGCCCTGCTTGGAAATGAAGGTTCAAGTGCTGGTGGGCGAAGTTGTATTTGTCTTTGAATTCTAGTAAACTGTAAATGTGCTTTGTACTGAGGTTTACAAAATGTCCAGTAGATGTGATTCACTTAGCTTGTAAATGAAGGAATTCTACTATCTTGTTCTGCATTTTGAGAATGTAGATTTCTTGTGAGAAGTAAGAACAGTTAAAGTGGGGGGGAAAAGTATTTGATCCCCTGCTGATTTTGAGCGTGTATCCACTGACAAAGAAATGATCAGTCTATGATTTTAATGGTTGTTGTATTTTAACAGTAAGAGACAGAATACAAAAAAACAAACAAGAAAAACGCATGTCAAAAAGTTATAAATTGATTTGCAGGTCAGTGAGGGAAATAAGTATTTGATCCCCTATCAATCAGCAAGATTTCTGGTTCCCAGGTGTCTATTTTACAGGTAACAAGCTGAGATTAGGAGCACTCTCTTAAAGGGTGTGCTCCTAATCTCAGCTCGTTACCTGTATAAAAGACACCTGTCCACAAAAGCAATCAATCAATCAGATTCCAAACTCTCCACCATGGCCAAGATTAAAGAGCTATCCAAGGATGTCAAGATTGTAGACCTACACAAGGCTGGAATGGGCTACAAGACCATCGCCAAGCAGCTTGGTGAGAAGGTGACAACAGTTGGTGAGATTATTCACAAATGGAAGAAACACAAAATAACTGCAAGATCTCACCTCGTGGAGTTTCAATGATCATGAGAACGGCGAAGAATAAGCCGAGAACTACACGGGAGGATCTTGTTAATGATCTCAAGGCAGCTGGGACCATAGTCACACACTACGCCATGAAGGACTGAAATCCTGCAGTACCCGCAAGGTCCCCTGCTCACGAAAGCACATGTACAGGCCCGTCTGAAGATTGCCAATGAACATCTGCATGATTCAGAGGCAACTGGGTGAAAGGGTTGTGGTCAGGTAAGACCAAAATCAAGCTCTTTGGCATCAATTCAACTCGCCTTGTTTGGAGGAGTAGGAGGAATGCTGCCTATAAACCCAAGAACACCGTCCCCACCGTCAAACATCGAGGTGGAAACATTATGCTTTGGGGGTGTTTTTCTGTTAAGGGGACAGGACAACTGCACCACATCAAAGGGACGATGGACAGGGCCTTGTACTGTCAAATCTTAGGTGAGAACCTCCTTCCCTCAGCCAGGGCATTGGAAATGGGTCGTGGATGGGTATTCCAGCATGACAATGACCCAAAACACACAGCCAAGACAACAAAGGAGTGTCTCAAGAAGAAGCACATTAAGGTCCTGGAGTGGCCTAGCCAGTCTCCAGACCTTAATCCGATAGAAAATATGTGGAAGGAGCTGAAGGTTCGATTTGTCAAACATCAGACTTGAAACCTTAATGATTTGGAGAGAATCTACAAAGAGGAATGGGACAAAATCCCTCCTGAGATGTGTGCAAACCTGGTGTCCAACTACAAGAAACTTCTGACCTATGTGATTGCCAAAAATTGTCAAAGAGGTCAGATAAGTATTTCCCTCATTGACCTGCAAATCAATTTATAACTTTTTTGACATGCCTTTTTCTTGTTTATTTTTTTTTTGTTATTCTGTCTCTCACTGTTAAAATATGCATACCATTAAAATTATAGACTGATCATTTCTTTGTCAGTGGACAAACATTCAAAATCAGCAGGGGATCAAATACATTTTTCCCCACTGTATAATCTCAGTTACTTGAAAATGTAGATTTCTTGATAGAGGTAAGACCAGTGGGTTGTTTGAAAATATAGATTCATTGGAAGAAATAATAAATGAAAATATAATATGCTCATATAGTAACATGCAGTGATTGTATTGTGAAATAATGGATTATATTTCTTAAGTTTACCTTTGAGATGAAATTCTTGTTTCTTGACCAGGTTGTGTGAAAATGTGATTGTTACATCCAGTCTTTGGCATATTTTGCTACATTAGCTTTTTGTGTAATTTATGATTTGATAAGTTCAATTATACTTTCAGTTTTCCTTGTTAAAGTTTAAAAATACTGTGTTATTAAATTAATATTGGAAATGCTTATTGTTTTTTATCTACTTTTTTGTTATTAGGAGAGGTAACATTTGTAGATAGGATAGGGTTCACAGGAAACTAATCATTTTTATTAGATGGATGCAACCTACCTTATCTTGATATATAGAGTCTCATTCAATTTGAAGGCTGCATCTCGCGGTATATAGGCAGTATGTCTGCGGGCCTGTTGCGGGCTTGCGGTCTCCTACAAATCTGGTGCTATTTAGTTGATCAAGGGTGCAAGTTACGGCCCGAAGCCTCAAGCCCATAAACCCCTCCTGCAGCAGGGGGTAGCATCAGCAGTAACAGCAGTGGGAACAGCAGAAAGGGATGTGAGGTCTGTGAAGCATGCTTTGATGACATCATGGCCAAGGTGAGAAGGATGATGGCCAAGGAGGACAAGCAAGCTGCAGCAACAAGTGGTGGCCTCAAAGTGACTGTGCGTTAAAATGAGTGGGAGAGGGTGGCCAAGGACCTTCTCAGCCAGGTGCCTGCTGCTGGAGCTTCAGACCTGGTGGCCCAGCACGATCCAGCCACCATCAGGAAATATCATATACACCAATATGCCACCACATGTAAATCACACACACTACACATGTACATGATGACCAACAAGGACACTGACATGTCAGCTCTATGTAATTAACAAGGGATAGATGGATGAGTCATTAAATCCATGAAGCCGACAAATCACTGTCATTCCTGGGCACAACAACAGTAATCAACAAACAGAGAGTCCATGTATGGGTGTGCCCACTGTAGCCTATGAAGTTAAAGACTGAATCCGGAATCATAGTTACATAGTTACATAGTTACATAGTAATTAAGGTCGAAAAAAGACTTTCAGTCCATCAAGTTCAACCTGTTAACATCTCCTCTGATCTGCAATATGCGGATTAGTTATTAATTAATTTGTTGTTAAATAATTATTAATAGTAAAGTATTGGAGGATGAATAAAGAGTTAGGGCATCAAGTTCAATATTTTTAGATCTCTAATGATCTTTTTAATATGTGGACTATTTATTATTAATTGTTAATTGATCCAGAGGAAGGCAAACAGAAAAAAAAAAAAACATTGAAACTTTGCCAATTGTCTCATAAGGGGAAAAAAAAGCAAAATTCCTTCCTGACCCCAGAAAAATTTCTCCCTGGATCAATATTCCTTTGCTAGTTATCTAGGATAGCCTTGAATGCCCTCTTTATTTAAAAACATATCTAACCCCTTTTTGAAGTTGTCTATCGAATTTGCTGTTACCTCCTCCTTTGATAGAGAATTCCACAGTTTAACCACCCTAACTGTGAAGAACCCTTTTCTTTGTTTAAGGTGAAATCTTTTTTCCTCTAACCTCAAAGGGTGTCCTCTTGTCAGTTGAAAATCTCTTGCTACAAAAAGTTCACTTGACAAAGCCTTATATTGACCCTGGATGTATTTAAAAAAGGTAATCATATCCCCTCGTAGACGCCTTTTTTCTAACAAAAATACGTTTAGTTTGGTTAGTCTTTCTTGATAACTTAGCACCTCCATTCCCCTTATTAGTTTTGTAGCCCATCTCTGTACTTTTTCTAGCTCTAAAATGTCCTTTTTATGAAGTAGTGCCCAAAATTGTACTCCATATTCCAAATGAGGGTGTACTAGGGATTTGTATAGTGGTAGAATTATATTTACTCCCCTTCCTACCATACCCTTCTTAATACATGCTAATATTGTACTAGCCTTTGCAGCTGCTGCTTGGCTTTGAGCACTGCTACCTAGGTGATTGTCCACTAGTACTCCCAAATCTCTTTCAATATCAGATACCCCTATAGTTGCTCCATTAAGATTATAAATTGCATTGCTATTTTCCCTTCCCAAATGCATAACCTTGCATTTATTTGTATTAAATCTCATCTGCCATTTAGCCGCCCATTTCTCTAATTTATGCAAATCCCTTTGTAGGGAAAGTACATTATTATCTGATTTTATTACCTTGCACAACTTAGTGTCATCAGCAAATTCGAGTCCTACTTCTATCTCATTAATAAATATGTTAAAACGGAGAGGATAATACTGAACCTTGAGGAACCCCACTTATCACATTAGACCAATCAGAGTATGTTCCATTTACAACAACCCTTTGCTTCCTTGCTTTTAGCCAGCTCTCGATCCATGTACAGATATTTACTGCAATTCCTGTATCCCTTAGTTTGCTCACTAGTCTTCCATGTGGCACTGTATCAAATGCCTTGGAAAAATCTAAAAAGACTACATCCACTGAGTTGCCCTGATCCAAGTTCCTACTAACCTCCTCATAGAAACTAATTAGATTGGTCTGACACAACCTACCCTTCATAAATCTGTGTTGAATGCTACCTATGATCTTGTTCAAATAGTCATATTCTTGTATTCTGTCCCTTATTAACCCTTCTAAAAGCTTCCCAACTACAGATGTGAGGCTCACTGGTCTATAACTCCCCGGATTTGCTCTCGATCCCATCTTAAATATAGGTATCACCTCTGCTTTTCTTCAGTCATCCGGTAGAGACCCTGTAGTGAGTGAGTCTTGAAAGATTAGATATAATGGTTTGGCTATTACAGAACCCAGCTCCCTCAATACCCTTGGATGTATTCCACCAGGACCTGGGGCTTTATTAACATTTATTTTCTCCAATCTCTTTTGGATTTCTTCCTGCGTTAAGCAATTATTTAGTGATGGTAGTGTAGCCCCATTATGTTGCAGTGTCCCAACCACTGGTATCTCCCTTGTGTATAACGACGAAAAGAACCTATTTAGCTCATCTGCCTTTTCCTGGTCACTAATTATCAGATGGCCTGTGTCACATTGTAATGTTCCTATAGCTTCCTTCCTCACCTTCTTCCCATTAATATATTAAAAAAATATTTTAGGGTTAGTCTTACTTTCCATGGCAACTGGCTTCTCATTTTCTATTTTAGCCAGTCTAATAGCCCTTTTGCAAGCCTTGTTGATTTCTTTATAGTCACATAAAGCTGCCACTGTTCCCTCCTTCTTGTATAATTTAAATGCATGTTTCTTTTTCCTCATCATGATCTTTAAGTCATTGTTAAGCCACATGGGATATGATTTACTCCTATTCATTTTATTTCCACATGGTACAAGCCGATGAGTATGTTTATTTAGTAAGGATTTGAATGTTGTCCATTTATTTTCAGTATTTTTCCCTGTAAGTTCTTTGTCCCAGTCTATATGTAGTATTGCTGCCCATAGCCCATTTAAGATAGTATTAGGAGCCAAGAACAATCAAGATCAAGAACCAAAGAATAGCTCAAATCTAGCAAATGATAGCTACTCATAGTTGCAATTAAGTGAATCATCCAGGTTCAAGCCTAGATGTCAGACAGTTAGCAATGAACACAAAACAATGTATTATTTATCATACTAACAACATATACCTGTCTTTTCTCTCTTTCAGCATCAAGGCGGTCTGGGCATCTCACCAGGGCCCTCCTTCTGGAGGGACCACCTGGGCTTGACCCCATCTCATCCTCCCCTCACGAGTGCTGCAGACTGGCCACCGCCACCAGGCCCATCAACACCACTAGAAGCCTCAAGGACCGAGGCTCCAGCTTGGACCCAGACCCTCCCCACTGGGCCACCACCACCTCCTCACCCAGCAATGGCCCACGGACCTCCATCCCCACCACCAAGCCAATCTGCACAGGCGGAGATGGTGGCCATCATGCGGCAGCAGATGGAGTTTCTTCGGGGGATCCAGGCCAGCATCTCCATAAATCATGCAGAGGTCTTGAGCAGTCTGGCCAGGCGCAATAGGGAGGAGGAGAGCTACCATCTGATGATTGAATCTTACCTTGCCGGGCTGCTCAGGATGGGGGAGGACCACAGCGCTTTCCAACACCTAACTACGATCGCCTTGCGCAGCACTCTGGTCCCCAGCCACGCCTCTTCCACTCCAGAGGCCTCCCCTGCACACCCACAGCCCAGCCGCTCCTCTCCCTTCCCCATGCCTGCGCGAAGATCAACACCACCAGCACCACCACTACTTTTGCCGCCGCCTCCTGTCGGGAAGCCTTGCCCTGCCCCCCACCACCACCAAGGAGATGGCGGGCAGCCACGGGAGATTGGGCCCTGATGCTAGGCAAAGGAGGATGTAGGCACCACACATATGTTTTGTGCCTTCCTCAGTGACAATCTATTGGTCCAAATGTTAACTTAATCTAGCCTGGCTACAGAGTCTTGGATCTTGGCCTATGTGATGGTGATATATTGTACACAGATATCTACCTTTTAACATTTCACCAATTGCTTGTCACAGAGAAATGGATGTTTTTGGTTTGTTTTGTTTTAGGTACAATTCAGGTCCATGAAGACATCTTCTGCATCTGCATACATTGGGAAGGAAATGTATTAAATGTAAGGTTTTCACAGTGCCTCTCAAGTACAAATTCCTTTAATGACAGCCCCCCTTAACATGTAGCTTAACATGTACCACAATATTAAAGTATCATATAGCAGGTATCATATAGCAGGATATCTAAGACAAGATTGTTGTTTGCTTAAATGTTGACTAATACCACTATGCCGGTGGACTTGCAAAGTGTCACAATGGCATGTAAATGACAACCAGCATTAATATATGCATTAGTGAAACATGTGATCCTGACCTAAATATCAGTCTGAAAACAAAATATTGGGTCTGATGTAAGTAATCTTGAATATGGCTGCTAACCTTTGTGTCCTCCCTGTATTAATGGGTATTTCCCCATATTGCTGATATCATGAGTATCCTTTAACACGTGCTAACAGCTGTATAGCTGATGGATGTGGTATCAATGTTGATGAACAATATCATATTGCAAAGGTGATAGTACACCTTGACCACTGATGCTGGTCACAGCTAATCATTTATTGTGAGATGACACATCATTATTAATGGTCATGCCCAGTGAGTTATCCTGAGAACTAGCTAATGGTTAGTAATGCGTGCAGATGTAAATCAGGTGAGTTGGTATATTGTTACAGTTACAGTATTTAGCACTGTACAGTACATGCATGTTGTATTATTTTTTATCCTGCTTTTTTTTGTTTTGGGAACACAGTGTATGTGTGAAACTGGATTGGATCATACAGTCCAGAGGTTTAAGAATATGTTTCATTGAGCAGATATAGACAAGTTGTAAGTGCTATGCACATTAATGGTTTCTTCAAATAAATGGAGTGATTTCTGATGATCCTTTTGTCACCAGATTCCAGTTTCAATGGTGTAGTGACCACATGTGACATTGGTAGGTGCTATGCATCATGCTTACTCTAGACTATGACCTTACCCCCATTAGGTATCCCCTTTTTCCCAAAAACAAGCCTCTTGCCCTCCCGGGGTCCGCCCACACCATACCCATGAAGTCTTGTCCATTTCCGATTGTGCTCTGTGTATGAAATAAAGTTTTCTTATATCGTTCTCACCGTGTCAGTGTTTTCAGTGGTTGGGGTTTTGGAACATCCCGAGACATCACATTTGTGTCACATTCCTATATCTGTAAACTAATAATAATCACATATATATTTGTCAGTGTTGTTCACGCTGAAATGTTGGTCACGCAATGTTAAATATTAGACATGTGCAATGAGTAGCGAAGCCGAAGGAGACACAGGAGAGGGAGAAAGGGGTAAAGAGACACAGGGGAGTAAGATGGGGAAAGAGACACAGGGGAGAGAGGGGGGAAGAGACACAGGGGATGGAGAGGGGGGAAAGAGACACAGAGGAGGGAGAAGAAGTAGAGGGGGAGAGGCTCGCAAGGAGAGCCTTCTGTCAAGTAGAAGGTGGGAGAGATAGAAGGGGAGAGCTTGCAATAGGCACTGAAGGAGCTCATTGTGAGGCACATGATGAGCCTCAAAGGGGCTCATTGTGAGGCCAGGAGAGGGGGGGAGGCTTTCAATGAGAGCCATCCATTAAGTAGAGGGTGGGAAAGGTAGAGGTGGGGCGAGGCTCGCAATGAGCGCCTCCCGTCAGGTAGAGGGGAAGAGAGACTTGCAATGAGCGCAGAGGGGGCTCATTGCGAGGCCTGTGATCAGCATCGAAGTTGCTCATAGCAAGGACAGTAAAGTAGAGGGGGAGAGGGTCGCAATGATCGCCTCCCCTCAAGTAGTCAGTGTTTTCAGTGGTTGGGGTTTTGGAACATCCAGAGACATCACATTTGTGTCCCATTCTTATATTTGTAAACTAATTATCCCTAATTACTTTGCAATAGATTATAATACATATAATAATAATAATAATCACATATATAGTTGTCAGTGTTGGTCACGCTGAAATGTTGGTCATGCAATGTTAAATATTAGACATGCGCAATGAGCAGCGAAGTCGCTCATTGCGGGGCCCCCTTATTAGATCCGATGAGCTTCTGCTGCTGTTCCCTCCCCTGCAGCGTCTTTTCTGCCTGTGACCAGAACCGGCATATGCTAAGGATCTGACGTCACATGACGTCACGTCATTAGCATATGCTGGTCCATCACAGGCAGAAGACACGCTGCAGGGGAGGGAACAGCAGCAGGAGCTAAACGGATCTTAGTAAGCAGAGAGGGGCAAGGGGATAAGGAGGTAAGTGTAGAGGGGGAGAGGGAGGTAATTGGAGAGGGGGACAGGGAGGAGAAGGAGGAGGGGAAGGAGGGGGATAAGGGGAAGGAGGTAAAAGGTTGGGAAGGAGGATAAGGAGGAATATAAGGGGGAAGGAGAGATGAGGATAAGGGGGAAGGAAGGAGGAGGAGGATAAGAGGGGAAGGAGGGAGGGTAGGGGGGAAAGGGAGGAGGAGGAGGAAGATAGGGGGGAAGTAGTGAGTAGGAGGATAAGGGTGAGGGAGGGAGGAGGAAGGGAAGGAGAGAGGAGGATAAGGAGGAGGATAAGGGGGGAAGGAGGAGGGGAAGGGGAAAGACGGTGGAGAATAAGGTGGAGGATAAGGTGGAAGGAGGGAGGAGGATTATAAGAGGGAAGGAGGGAGGGGAAGGAGGTAGTGGTAGAGGGGAAAGAGGGAGGAGGAGATGGTGGAGTATAACGGGGAAGGAGGGAGGAGGAGTGGAAAGAGACACAGGGGAGGGAGAGGGGGGAGAGAAACAGGGGAGGGAGGGAGGGGAAAGAGACATGGGGAGAAGGAACACAGGGGATGGAGGAGGAGGTGAAGAGACACGGGATGGAGAGAAACAGGAGAGGGAGGGAGGGGAATAAACACAGAGGAGGGGGGAGAAACATAGGGAGGGAGGAGGGGGGAAGAGACACAGAGGAGGAAGGAGGGGGCAAAGGGGGGAATGACACAGGGGAGGGAGAGAGACACAGGGAAAGTAGAGGTGGGGAAAAAGACACATGGGAGGGAGAGGGGGGAAAGAGACACAGGGGAGGGAGAGGGGGGAAAGAGACATAGGGGAGGGAGAGGGGGTAAGAGGGGGGAAGATGGGAGAAGGAGACACAGGAGAGGGAGAGAGGGGTAAAGAGACACAGGGGAGAGAAGGGAGAAGAGACACAGGGGGAGAGAGGGGGAAGAGACACAGGGGAGGGAGAGGGGGGAAAGAGACACAGGGGAGGGAGAGGAAGTAGAGGGGGGAGAGACTTGCAATGAGAGCCTTCTGTCAAGTAGAGGGTGGGAGAGATAGAGGGGGAGAGGCTCGCAATAAGCACTGAAGGAACTCATTGTGAGGCCAGTGATGAACATCAAAGGCGCTCATTGTGAGGCAAGCAGGGGGGGGGGCTTGCAATGAGAGCCACCCATTAAGTAGAGGGTGGGAGAGGTAGAGGTGGGGCAAGGCTCGCAATTAGCTCCTCCCATCACTTAGAGGGGAAGAGAGGCTTGCAATGAGCGCAGTGGGCGCTCATTGTGAGGCCTGTGATCAGCATCGAAGTTGCTAAAGTAGAGGGGGAGAGGGTCACAATGAGCGCCTCCTCTCAAGTAGAGGTTGGGAGAGGTAGAGGGGGGAGAGGTTCGCAATGAGTGCCTCCCGTCAAGTAGAGGGTGGGAGAGGTAGAAGGGGTAGAGTCTTGCAATGGGCGCCAAATGCGCTCATCGTGAGGCAGGAAGTTTAGAGGGGGGAGAGCCTCGCAATGTGTGGCCAACAGCATTGCAAGGCTTTACATTTTATTGCCGTCATTTTTGATTGGCAAGTCACTTGTAATAATAATAATAATAATAATAATAATAATAATAATATCATAATATATATTATAATATATATTATAATATATATTATATATCATAATAAAGGGTTAATACAAATGCAAATTCCAATTTGTGACACTGTGGAGTATCAACATTCCCCTGAAGGCCTGGTAAGACTATGACAGGTAATAATGTGGATTGATTGATATCAAACCACTTAATGGGATGTCACCAAATGATAATGGGTATACATCTTGGCACTTGTTCACCATCAGTGGCGTGGGACTTTCCAGGATGGGCCTAGCGAAGATTATCCCTGTTGGAGGTGAGTTGGCTGGTGCTCCATGTACCTCTGCAAAGCCTCTATTTGTGTTTGGGGCCCTTCCTGATGGCTTAGAGTAGATTAGTGTGGGATATGTTCCCCTGTTCCCCTTCTGGATTGATAACTGGTAGAGGTTAAGGGGATTTTGTACCACATTGCAGCTGTAAGCTATACCATGTATGGCTTCTGTAGATGGGCAGGTCATAGCAGAGAAGTCAGACAAATCACAGTCCACTAGAGAAGGAAACTGGCAACCCACTCCAGTATCTTTGGCATGCAAACCTTGAGGAAAAGTACAGGCAGAAACATAGCTAAATGTACTGCAGTGCATAGGCTCACAGAGAGTCGGACACAACTGAGGGACTGAACAACTAAATGTCAATTGTTCCCCTAGTACTTTATATATGCCATGTGGTGGTGTAATTTGGCCACTATTTGTTTTCCCAATGTAGATGTGATGAGTGAGAGGTATATAAGATGGAGGATCTTTGTATTTTTAGGGTCCACATTAGAGCCTCTGTGAGTGAGAAAGGGATGATATGGCAGCCATTTTAATGTATCTGTGTTGCAGTTTAACCAGGCAGTGTGTCTTTAATAGCTTTCAGCATCTTGCAGCATGACTTTTCATATTGGTGTGTTTCTATTGTGTTTTGCATTGTTACAAACTAGTCTGTAAACCCTTTACGGGTGCTATTTTGAACCCAGATTTTGGCCGACAATTGCCGTTTGCAGGATTAGCTGCGTTTGGGGTCTTTGTAGCGATTGAATAGCGAAATGCGATTTTAGTGATCGGAACCCTTGCGGACATGAAAGATCAAAGGCTTTGATGGACTGTAAGCTCCGGTTTTAACAACCGCATGGATTTCAAGCCCGTAACACATAGGCCGTTTTCGGCTTGCAAAAAAAGCCAATTGAATAGCAAATGAACTTACAACCACATTTACTGGCTACTGTAACTTACAATTGCTCAATTGAATAAGGCTCATAGTGTTTAAATCATTGCTAAAATGGCAACCTAAGTATTTAATTGTTCTAATTGAAGGATGTGTGTATATTAATGATAGTATATGTGCATGTCATTAAATTTAAGGTAAACAAATTACTTGTTTGATCATGGCTGCAGCCAATGAGAGGTCTGGAGAAAAACAGAAAAGTTCAGAGGGTGTGAAGACATGAAAATAATTTAGGATTATACAGTCAGCTTAAGCCTTACAGCCCTAATAAATTCCCTCAAAGTGTAAAACCATAGCTCGTAACGTATCCCGCAAGATTTACGGCTATTAAATTGGCCCCATAAAGCAACCCACTAAAGATCTGGGGGTTACAGGCGGAAAAACCCTATGGGCCGTCAAAATTTGAACTCTGCAGTCGCAAATCCTTTGATCTGTCAAGCCCGTAAATGTTACATTAAAAAAACTCTAGTAAATTGCTTTAAACCCATAACCCGCAAATGGAGCCAAAAAGCCTGGTACTAGAGAGGGTCCGCAAGGTAGTAAAAATCCTATCCGTAGCACTGTAAATGTAAATATACACACACTACTGTCTTTTTAATTAAAGGGAAAGTGTTGTTGGGTATTAAAATTAGCAGCACAACATTCTCAAGCTCACAAATCTGCAATATAAAACACTTTTATTTTTGTTTAATTTGGGTGTTATATCGATCCTAGCAATCAATGTGTTAATACATATAATGGAACTCGCATGGACTAGAATACCATATTTACTGATTTATTAATATTGCATTATTTCTAGAAATGCGGGTCTCATCGAAACTCATATTTGAAACCTTAAGGCTTTGAAATGTAACATCCATTTTTCAGTGACGTAATGATGATGATGATCTTATTTGCCATTGGCTCCTTCTAAACCTGTAACTACAGGTTTGACTAATTGATCATGTTCACGGCAGCACATCCAACGTGCGCAGGAATGGTTTACGGGTTTGCGTCTACAGCACGTAACTTGCGGCTTGGTTCAATTTAATAGCTCTGTAACACTGCAAATTTCAAGCCTGCAGCTTCTGCAAGTGCCCATCGCTCTACAGGATTCAAATTTAATTTGTAGAGTGTGAGGAAGTAACAGACTAATACTGTTGGCAACTGAAAGAAGCTACAGAAGAAGGGAAGCCTAAAGTTCAGAACTAGATAAGGTTGGTTCTCGAGAAATGAGCAGGCCAGTATTTCCTGATGAGGATGATGATTTCCTTGCTGTTCACAAGCAGTCAGTCAGAATGGTCAAGGCATTAAATTGACCTGTAAACAGTGTGGAGCAGAGGAGCTTGTAACCCTACCAGTCATCTTCCAAATAACCTCAACGGACATGTAACTTTTCAAAGCTCAACTCAACAGGGTGACTTCAGAGAGAACCAAGAGGTGCGTCAAATGCTGCTTAAGAATACCAAAAAATGTGTTCTTACAAAAACATTAAAAAAAGATTAATTGGAGGGATAGGCAGAACTTCGCATCTTATAGAGAGAGCACTCACTGTTTGAAGGTTTGATGTTACAGAGCTACTAGTTCTTCAAGTGTCAAAAATTACATTTGTATTAGTTCTCTCATTCCTCCCAGCTTCATCTAGCTTAAATGCTTTTTATATTATATTAGCGACTTGCCCGTCAAAAAATGACGGTCAATAAAATTTAAATGTTGTGAAATTTATTTGCAACACAAAATGAGTCTACTACATTTGTCCCTTTTTTGTTTCTAAAAAGAAATACACATTTCTTTTTTTAACTTTTTATTTTTTGTAACTTTCAACTTATATTTCATAATCATTTTTTTTTTTAAAAACAATATAATAATATCTTAATTTTAATGCATACATATTGTACTTTTTAATGCATACATATTGTAAAGTGTTACATGAAATTTTGTAACAGGCAACTTGTATATTATACAATCTTTCAACCTTCTTTTAACAATACTAACACTTTTAAATAGATATTTATCACTTAGTAACTGCAGACTATATTAACTTAGAGTAAGTACATTTTTTTACAAATAACATTTTTTGTTTTATTTGTAACATTTTTGTTAAACTCTCGTTAAACTAAATTAGCATTGAATTCAGAGGAAGGCAAACAATAAAAAACCCCATTCAAACTTTTGCAATTGTATCTTAGAGGGAAAAAAATTAATTCCTTCCTGACCCCATTAACTGGCGATCGGATTACTCCCTGAATCAATACTTTTCCAAATCTTCTGAAATGGTTCAACTATATAGTAACAATACATGTTTGCCTATAACATATCTCTTTAACAAACAGTTTTTTACCTTTTTTTTTGTGGGACCAATCATATGAACATGAAACTTGTAACCCATTTCAATATGTTTAAGGATGTTTAAGTTTTTTTTTTATTTTCTGTTTGTCTTTTATGCAAATATCACATAGAGTTTCCAAAGTGAAATAGTGGTCCCCTATTTAAAGAGTCCCAGAGTACTTACATTTTGTACTGGAAGTCAAACCACTGTTCTCTATGGATTTTTTGTCCATTGTATATAGTTTGTTCTTGAAATCGGAGTTGGCGCGAGACAAAGGCGGGAAATCGTAGTCGGCGCGAAGCAAAGGCGGGAAATCGTAGTCGGCGCGAGGCAAAGGCGGGAAATCGGAGTCTACGCGAGACAAAGGCGGGAACTCCGTGTTAATCCGGAAATGTGTGGTGTGCGTCTTATCGGATTTTCCGTAAGTGTTTTCCGTGGCTATAGTGCTGTAGCCTCGTTTTCGTTTTGTTCGGCCGCCATTTTTTCTCTCGCTTATTTTTTTTAAAGTGTCTAAACTCTTTTATTTTGCTTTAAATGAAGGCGATAGTTTTTGTTTTGAGGTCCAGGATGCTTCCTCTTGCTGTCGGTAACATTTTTATTTATGTGTTCTGTGTATTTAGTGTGTTTTATCTTTTTTCTTGTCCGCGGGTTGCGTCCGATTTTTGCGATGTCGTAATGTGTCTTATACGCGTCACGGATTATCCGTAATGTGTCTACGCATACGCCGTTACGGATTATCCGTAATGTGTCTACGCAAGTCTTTTTCGTGCTCAGAGTGCTGTAGCCTCGTTTTCATTTTTTTCGGCCTCCATTTTTTCTGTCGCTTATTTTTTTTTTTGTGTTTACATTTTTGTATTTTAAGGTAAATCAATGTGTAACTCGCTTTCTGCAGGTCGTGGATGCTCCCTCTTGCTATCGGTTAGGTTTTTATGTATGTGGTGTGTGTAGTTATTGTTAATTTTAATTTTTATGATAGGCAGTTTGCGGCCGTATTTTTTTACTACGTTTTATCATCGCTAAGCCCGCTAAAGTTCTACGGGTTAATTGCCAAAGTGCAACGGTTATACGGCTCGCCTCGCTTCGCGAGGCTCGCCGGACGATGAGCGCCTGCGGCGCTCATCGCTAAGCCCGCTAAAGTTCTACGGGTTAACGGCTCGCCGGGCGATGAGCGCCTGCGGCGCTCATCGCTAAGCCCGCTATTCGTACGGACCACGCAAACAGCGTGACGACGACTCGTAGCAGGACAATTATAATATGTGATATATATATATACTAGCGACTTGCCCGTCAAAAAATGACGGCAATGTGATGTATATGTTTGTCAAGTTGTTTAGTTATTAACATATATTTTTGACACTTGTAAGTATTTTAATATGAACAGGTATTTTTGTAAAATGTTGATGTAATGGTTTTTTAAAATGTAATTTGTATCTGAAGAATTGTTAACTTTAATATACATTGAATGAATAGGAAAGCAAAAAGTAAAAAGCCTTCTTGAAACGTTGCGAATTTTAACATGAAGTTTAAAATATATGTAAGCAATAACCTTCAAAGTATATATTTTGAAATTTTAACTTTATTTTTTATGTAAGTTTAGAAGTTGACAAAACATTTGTATAATTTTGAACATTATAAACAGGAACATAGTGAATACATTTTGTAACCTAATTTTTTATTAAAAGTATTAACATTTGAATGTAAAAACAATTGACCTTTAAATTAATGAGTATTAACATGCAATTTCTATCACAATAATTGTTAACTTGAATATACATTGAATGTAGAGGAAGGCATACAGTAAAACTCTGCTTAAAACGTACGTAATTAAAGTAATTCATTACTGAGCACATAAACTGGCGATAAACATTAATGTAGTTAGTAATCTTAAGATAACAGACAATATTTACATTTTGACTTAAAAGGTGCTTGACCTGTTAACATCCACTTTGTAATCTGTTGAATGAAATAACTTGCAAATATATTTTTTAAACTTGTAACATTAGAAACATTAACATAGTGACTTAACATTTTAACCTAATTTTTAGTAACAATGCAAGGCAAGTATTTTGTGAGGCGAATCATTCCTAAACAGTACTTTCATTAATTATGACTGAATTAAACAACTAATTGTTATGTATTTTGCAATGGTTTTAAAAAATGTTGGCATCTTGAATTTGTATCCTGCAAAGTTATAGTACTTCATAGTAGACAATGTTTTTAGTAAAAATACGTCCATCTTCTAATAAATCACCTTGACTTTCATTGTTTTCAATGTAAACTTTAATAGCCTGTGGATTTTTGCACCGTGACAACGCAACGTACAATTGACCATGTGCAAAAACTGGTTCTTCCAAGTAAATACCCACAGATTTGAAAGTTTGACCTTGTGATTTATTAATGGTCATGGCAAATGCCATAATAATGGGGAAATTGTCTTCTTTGAAGTATAAAAGGGAGACTACTTTCACTTGGTGCTAAATCTATTCTTGGTATGAAAACTCTCTCTCCTTTATGGGTCCCAGTTAAAATTTCAGCATCTATAAAATGGTCCTTTAATTGTTGAACAATTAATCTTGTGCCATTGCATAGGCCTTTTTTGGGGTTCATATTTCGCAGTAACATGATAATTGCACCTTTCTTTAGCTGCAAAATATGTGGTGGCATTCCAGAAGGAGTTAAAGAGTTAATGAATTCAGTTGAAAAGTTTGCCTGACTTTCATTGTCATCAGCAAGTACAGAATCAGCACTGTGATAATTTCTTTGTGGTGCATTATTTTTTTTTAAGATTTCATTATTGAGTATTAATGCATCTTTATTTTTACACGTCAGTATAACTTGGTTGGCAAGCTCAGAATATTCTTCGTTATTTATGCTCCCTTCAAATATAGCCGATATAATATCTTGTTGACAAATCATATGAGGTGGGATCTCTACAGTGTCGTCAGGTAAATGTAGTATTTTTTCTGTTCTGCCTTCTCCAATTTTAATAAGCCAATCATTGAAATCAGTTTGGCCTTCTGATCTCATATTTTGTTGCAGTTGAAGATGGGTAAAATGTTTCCATACTGTACTTGACTTTATACATGTTTCAATAATGTCTGTTCGATTTCCATGTACAACGACAGGTAATGTTTGTCTAAAATCGCCACCCAACAAAATTACCTTTCCACCAAATGGAAAAATATTATCCATGACTTCACGAAGCAAACGGTCAATACATTGGAGGGCATAGCATGACATCATTGTGGCCTCATCTATTATAATTAATTTACATTTCTTCAATTTCTTTGCTTGTAAGGATGTCATGCGAATATCTGACACTGAATTTTCTAAAATAGGCACTGGCAGTTTAAATCCACTATGAACAGTTCTTCCACCTTCTAATAAAAGTGCAGCAATTCCAGTAGTGGCAAACGCCATTGCTATTTGTCCTTGTGCTCGTACTGAACTCATTAATAAATTGTACAAATATGTTTTCCCTGATCCGCCAGGTCCATCAAGATAGAAATAACGCTCTGTCACCATGTCATCATCTATAGCATTTTTAATGGCATGAAATGCTTGCAATTGTAGTGTATTTAAAGTTGCAAGTCTTTCTTCTGTTCTTTCTGCTTGTAGTTGAATGTCATAGTCTTCAAAGTTAATGTCATCTATTAGACCTGGATCAGGCAAATTAAAACTTGCACAACTTAATCCATGAGTTAAAAAGACTTCTTGAATTTCCATTAAGGCTTTTAAGTGTGCAATGGGTTCATTGTATCGTCGCATAAAGTCTTCAGCCATATTACTTTTAAAAGTCTCCCACAAAGCTAATGCATTTGGAGCATTTGAGAAGATACAAATAAAAGCAAATTGTTCTCTCATCTGTCGTGGCATTTGACATTGTGCTGCTTCTTCTAAACATCTTTCCCACTCTGTATCATCAGCGAGTAAGTTTCTAATTCTTGCAGCTAAATGGAAGGATTCATATACAATGTCATTAACAGTTCTTAAGTGTTCAAAACTTTGTGCTCCAGGAACATTTAAAAGTAATATCCGTAAGCAAAATCGTTCAACATCTCTTGGACTGACTGTGTAAATTCGTGGAATTATTTTATTGCCTCTGGTTTTTCTTGCTCTCCATAATCCATTCACAAAAACATAGTGATATGGAATTTCAATATATAAGTATTGTGTTGCTTGAGCATCAGTGGAATTTAATGCAAACCATGCAGTTAGTGTAGTGTGACGATCTTCACTTTGGGCCAATGCATTAATTTCATTTCCAGCATGGAAATATACTAAATGTCGTTGTGGCAAATGTACTGCTAACCTATATACTGCATGTGATCTATCATGCATTTCAAATTTTAAAAGCCGCCACATAGCTTCTGGCGCACTAACATAGCGAGCATCTACATGAGATGCAAGTTCATCATGTACTAACTCACTACTTTCAGGGTTGTCTGCACTTTTGACGACTACAGTAGCTGCATCGTAACCTTTGTAAATATATTTGTAGACATATTTAATGGATTTGATGGAAGTGCAGGCTTCTACGTTGATGTGGGCGTTGTACTTCATGAGTAAATGTGGATTGTAGGGTACTACATATCTATTGTCCACTTTTTTTCCACGAATAATGGCACTATCTCCTTCTCTTCTTTTATAAAGTGGATATCCATCACAATTTGCATATGTTTTGTCTCTATAATCTTTTGGAAAATCTTTTGAACATTGATTATTTTCCATACATGGTGATTGTGGATTAAGGTCTCCACAGGGTCCATGAATCATGCGATGAGTAACAATCTCATATAGTCTACCATATAGTTCTGGATCTGGTAGTTCAGCAACTATGACTGCATCCACTTTGTCCGAAGTATCTAATTTATCTTTCTCTTGAAGTATTATGAGAAGATGTGCATGTGGAAGGCCTCTTTTTTGAAATTTAATGGTATATACATAAGCAAGACATTTGCCAAATAACTGATTTATAGTGAAGTCACGTATTAATTCATTTAATTTTATCTTAAAAACTCTGGCTACTAAATCTGGTCGATCTGAAGCACTTTGTCCAAGAAGTAGATTTTGATTAATTTCTGGCCATTGTGGATTACATGTAAATGTCACAAATAAATCTGGTTTTCCAAATTTTGTCACAATAGCCATAGCATCATTGTATCTTTCTCTCATATTTCGAGGAGATCCTTGAAAGGAAGATGGTAAAATGATGGCTTTGCCAGCTGTCATATCTCTGCTTGTAGCCACGTCAGCAACATAGTCCATGAGCCCACAATATTGTTCTACACGTAGTTTATCTTGTTGATATTTTATAAAGTTTAAATTATTTGCCTCAACTTGCAAATATGAATCAATAATCCATTGTTGTGTTAGTTTCCCACCACATAAAATTGGATTAAATTCATCTCTAATGGCAATTTGAGCAACTTTAAATTCAAGCATAGAAACATTATTTCGGATTCTGGCTTTAGCATTTGGGTAACTGGGAAGGGTTAATTTTGGTTGCCAACCTGCTTCTCCGTGTGGGAAAAAGATGGGATATGTCATTGGATCTAAATTTGGACTTAAGATATTAATATTAATAAATGGTTGGTCCTCATTTCTGGGATATACTCTAATGTCTCTTTGAAATGGTGGTTCTCCTTCATCATTCTGAAAGACCATTGCAACCTCATTTGATGTTGGCAAGTTATAACGACGTTTATCAGTATGTCTGTCTCTTTTAAGCACCATATTAACCTTTGGCATGGGTAATTGATGTCTTTGTGCATGAAGTAGTTGTTCATTTTCTACTTCTGCCAATTTTTTGTAAGCTTTACTGTAGGGATTGTTGTCCATAATGTTATTTAGTTCTATAAAAACACTGGGTAAGCATTTTTTATTTTCTTCCATCTGCATACGTTGGTCAACAGCTTCCATTGTATCTAGGACATATAGTTGAGCGAATTTTCTTTGCTCTCCTTCCTCTGGATGTAAATGTGAAGTCCGATGATAAATTTGTCCTTGGACTTTAAAACAGTAAGGACCATGTCCTGGTACATTAGCAGCCAATGTTGCCCCCATAGATGCAAATGATATGGCACTATTGTAGGATCTTATGTTTGTCTTAAAATTTTTGTAATTTGGAAAAGTAGGTTCAGTCATAATATTTTGTAAATAGGTTGGAAATTGTTTCCTTTGTGGAAGTTTGAACTTTCCTTTTTGACAACAACTAATAAATTGTCCATCTCGGGGTCTCTCCTGTTTAAAATAATAAGCCTCACAAAATTGACATTGAGTAGTCATGTCCCCACAACTATGAACCTCTACTGCTAAAGACTTCAGTAAAGGACAATTTGCAAAGCATATTGGATGTTGACTTTCATATTCATCAGATGAAAAGTCATGAAATGTTTCAACAACAGGTTCTAAATGTTTAGTTTTTTTTGTAGATTTTCTTGGTATATGTTGGACTTGTTTGGTTGAAATGTCCTGTAAGTTTTTAGTAACAGTTTGTAAATGCTTTGTTTTTGTAGTTGCTTTTTTTGGTCTGTCTTGACTGGTATGTTGTAAAATGTCATCTGATGTTTTAGGAACAGTTTGTAAATGCTTTATTATTTTTTTATTTTTTTTGGTTGTATCTTTCATTTGTACAGCTGATATTCTTTTATTTGCAAGTCTTTTGCGTTCTTTTTCTCGTCGAATTTCTTTCTCCTCCGGTGTCTGCTGTGCGGCCCATCTCTCTTGTCTTTCTCTAGTTTGACGTCTTTTCTTCTCTTCTTTGGTCTCGTTATCAGCCATATTAATCTGTAAAGGAAAAAAAATAAATGTAATTGTGTATATTTAAATTTGTAATTCCTGTTAAAGATTCTTGTGCACAATTGGTGAATTAAAAGGCAAATCATGAATGTATCATTTATATTTAGTTAAATTTATAATTCCTGTCCTCACTGGCTAAGAATTTGGCCAATGGAATCCTGCTGTAAATAAGCATGTAACATATTTTTTTCCAAAAATGGTTTTATTTATTAAAAACGTTGTTTGTGGATAGATATTTACCACTGCAAAACTTCTTTGCTAAAACAAAAAGTGATGTGGTTATTGAGCTATGTATTGCATAGTAGCAATTTAAATAAAATAAGGGAGATAGTAAATTAATTATTGTATTTTTCTGTTGACACAGATGCAACTTAAAGCAGTTTCTTTAGTTTTATACTTTAGTACTTATTATACTTTACCTTGGTTGAAGTGTGATTTAAATCCGAATGTTTGTTGGTCCTCGGTTCCAAATCGTTGTCCAATGGTGTGGTCCTCTGTTGGAAGTCCTCGTCCGATGGTGTGGTCCTGTGGCGATAGCCCTCGTCCGATGTTGTGGTCCTGTGGCGATATCCCTCGTCCGATGTTGTGGTCCGTTGGTGAAAGTCCTCGTCCGATGGTCTGGTCCTGTGTTGAAATTTCTCGTCTGCTGGTCTGGTCCTGTGTTGAAATTCCTCGTCTGCTGGTCTGGTCCGAGTCCTCGTCCGATGGTCCGGTCCTGTGGAAAAAGTCCTGGTCCAATTGTCTTCACGCAGTATCTGTTGTAATATAAAATAGAAAATGTTTTTTGAGTGAAATGTCTTTTAAATAATTTAAAAATGTATTAATTTGACTGTATTGTATGAGTTATGGTTATTTTTTTCTATCTTTGTTTTTTTTTACTTTCTGTACAATCCGACAACTTTTGTTATTCTTATTGAAGGTTCTTAGTAAGGCTTGTGGGTTGTGATATATTAAATAAGATGTGTTTATGTAATTTTTTGTACAATCCTGTTTTGTGCACACCACTTGTGGTATAGTTATTTAACCTTTATTGGGATGGTTATAGTTAGTGAAACATGAAATAATATAATTAATGTAGTTTGCTATGTGTTTGTGTTAGTTTTTGACAATCCTGTTTGGTGCGCAGCACTTGTGCAAAACGTATTTCTTCTTGATTGTACAGGTTATAGGTTGTTAAACATTAAAGAAGAATGTTAATGTAGTTTGCTATGAGTTTGTGTGATTTTTTGTACAATGCTATTAGGTGCACAACACTTTTGTTAATCTTATTTTTGCTTCTTTGTAAGGCTTATAGGTTGTTAAACATTGAATAAGAAATTCAGTTTTGTGTGTAGCAGTTTGTGTCTCATTCAATTGCGATTTGGCTAATTGAATTGTGCCCTAAATAAGCACCTAGCATATTTTTTAAAATAAGTTTTTAGTCATTGAAAAACTTTATTTTTGATATTTTTTTAGTAACTAAAAACTTATTTTAAAGAAATTGTTATGTTGTTATTTAGAGCCCTATTCAATTGGGCAAATTGCAATTGAATGAGGGCCTTTGTGTGTACCATATGTTGCATAGTTTGCCCCTCATTCAATTGCATTTTTTACAATGTAATAGTACTCTAAGGCCGTCATTGAATTGCAATGTTGAAAATTTAATAGGGTTGTAAATAAGCACATCACATTTATTTGTTAAAATAGAATAAGGGCCTAAAAGTGCTTATTTATAGCCATATTTAATTGTCCAAAATAACAATTGAATGAGGGCCTTTGGTTACTGCATTTGTTATATTGTGAGCTCCTCATTCAATTGTGTTTTGTCCAATGGAATAGAGCTCAATATCAGCACAGAGCATATTTTTGTACGGAATTTTGTATTTAGTGAACTTGTATCCAAAAGCAACGTGTTCACAAAAGAAAAATTTCCTTTCAAAAATATGCTCTGTGCTTATATAGAGCCCTATTGAAATGGGCAAATCACATTTGAGTGAGGCCCTTGGCCATTAAAGATATATAGGTCCTCATTGAATTGCAATTTTGCCAATTGAAGAGGGCTCTATATAATCACATAACATATTTATTGAGCAAATTTTGTAGTTATTGAAAACCTTGATTGTGGTTAGAAATTCAGTAACTAAAAAGTTCTGTATCAAAAATATGTTATGTGCTTATATAGAGCCCTATTCAATGGAGGAAGTCGCAATTGAATAAGGCTCATGGTTATTTCTTGTTTATACTTAATACTTTACCTTGATTAAAGTTTGGAATGACAGACGGTCCCCTCCTGCCAATCTTAATCCGCCGGTCTTCTTGTAGTGTCTGTTTGAAAAAGAAAGTGAAATAGTTATTTGTATATTTATAATTTTTCATCTAGCAAAGCATGGCCTTTTGAGCATGTAATGTCTTGTTGTATCTTACCTCTTCTTCTTTGTTGGTGTTCTTTAAAAGGGATTGTGCTTCACAGTGCACGGTGCAAATTGTTGAGAGACGCTATTGATGCAGAGTCTGTTTGAATATTTAAAGAAATAAAAAGATTCAGCTTTATATGATCTATTGAATTGCAGTAAAGGAATGTAATTTAAATATAGTTGTGTAATTTTTTTCAATTAACCTTATTTTTTGTTGGGGGCTACACACATATGTCACATACATGAAGCACATTCCATAGTTTAATGTAATTATTTTGTGTACGTGTGACATATCAGTATACATGACTCATATTTAAATGGTTAAATTAACCTTATATTTTTTTTTTCCAACACACATAAATGTCTGTGTGTGAGATGTAACTATAGATGATATAGATATATGTGCGTGTGACATATCAGTATACATGACATATAATGTCATTTAAATGTAGTTGTTTACTGATTTGGTTTGAAGCTAATTTTGTTGCATTGGCAATACACATAAATGTGCGTGTCACATGTCACTATGAAGGGGCAATACACAGAAATGTGCGTGTCACATGTCACTATACATTATACACATATACGTGCGTGTCACATGTCACTATGAAGGGGCAATACACATAAATGTGCGTGTCAGATGTCACTATACATTATACACATATATGTCCGTGTCACATGTCACTATGAAGGGGCAATACACAGAAATGTGCGTGTGAGATGTCACTATACATTATAGACATATATGTGCGTGTCAGATGTCACTATAAATTATAGACATATATGTGCGTGTCACATGTCAGTATACATAAACCTCTGTTTAATATTGAATTATGTTTTTTTGTTGTTTTGTTAAATGAACCGTATTTTTTTTTTGAGCCTATACACATAAATGTGCCATACATGTCACTACATAAATCCTATTTTTTTTTTTTATTTGTTTGACCTGTCCTGATAATAAAATGTAATATATTATAGCTTACCTCTCAGTTGTAATTTGCACAATGCAAAGTAGTAAATTAGTAAAGAATTGTCTTCTCAAGTAAAAGCAGCAGTTATCTCAGAAGTCACTCCGTTGATCACCTGAGGAGAAATGTATTTTTTTGTTTGAAATAGGCAGTATTTATAAACTTGTAGAAAGTTCTGGAAAGTGAGACCGTTAGAACGCAATACGCATGCGCTATTTGCGTTCCAGCTTACAATTTGCGTTCCATCCGCCATTTTCTGCGTATTACTGTTCAAAATGGTGTTTAATATGATTGTGATACGTTCCGCATAGTATGTGTTTCATTATTGCGAGTAAGTGTAGTGTAGTTACGTCTGAAGCCTCGTTTTCGTTTTGTTCGTCGGCCATTTTTTCTCTCGCTTAGCGATGGTATTAGTGTCTAAAGTGTTTTATTTTGATTTAAATGTAGGTGTAACTTGTTTTTTTGAGGTGCTGGCTGGTTCCTCTTGCTGTAGGTAAGCTTTTTATGTGTTTGTTGTGTGTCTTTGTTAAGTTTTAACTGTTTGTATGTCGGCGTGTTGCGTCCGATGTTTGCGAAGTCGTAATGTGTGGTAACGTGTCTCGTATGGTGTTTGCGTGTGTAGCCTCGTTTTCGTTTTATTCGTCGGCCATTTTTTGTGTCGCTTAACAAACTATTTATTGTCTAAACTCTTTTATTTTGAGTGCAATTAAGTTGTAAGTTGCATTTTTGAGGTCCTGGGTGCTTCCTGTTTGTGTAGGTAAGGTTTTTATGTATGTGCTGTGTGTCTGTACTGTGTTTGTAATTTTGTAATGTTCGCAAGTTGCGTCCGAGTGTTGCGAGGCCGTAATGTGTGTGAACGTGTGTCGTATGTTGTTTGCGAGTGTCGTAATGTGTGTGAACGTGTGTCGTATGTTGTTTGCGAGTGTCGTAATGTGTTGCGACGTAAATTTTTTTTTGCAAGGGTCGCAGTTGCTGCAACTGAAGACCTCGCTTTGCGAGGTCCTCAGGTGCTGGCAGCGTTAGCAACAACTCGTACGCTCACAACTATATATGTGATATATATATATATATATATATATATATATATACTGTATGACTCTAAATGTAAGATCTTTTGAGAATGATTTCATATGTTGGCCACTGTTATTATCATTTTTGGAAAGTTATAACCCTTTAATATGTTCTGCAACAAGTGTTGTGCATTATAAATATATAAAATAATAACGGGAAGCATCTAAGAGTCTCCTTCACAGTTCATTAGTATTTAAAATAAAAAAGGTGTGAAAATATAAAATCATTCCTTATCCATTTAAATGAGAGTCCACTTCATTTACATTCATTTAATAATATGCACTTTAATATAGTTTTTAATTATGCAAATTTGCCAATTTAGATTAGTTTTATGAGTACCATTATTTAAATGAGATTTAATGTTAAGTGCAGCTTCTGGGCAATCTACATATTCCTAAAAATACTCTGATTGCCCACATTCAAAATTGTCTGCCCTTTAATGTCCTTAAAGAAATATCAGAATATATCACATGCCTGATTTATTTAAAGCGCCCTTTACATTTCTGTATTTGTCCTCTTTAGCAATTAAGCATTAGTTATGCAGATACTTCTCAATGAATTAAATTTGCAAAGTAATGTGTAAGTCTTATATGCTTAGTCTTCTATTACGTATCTGGAAGTTTTACAGAAAGTGTCTACAGAACAGGATTTGCTAATAAAATGTGTTATAATTTGAGTAAATGAGAGACATTATTTTCGATTTCTGATGTCTTATTAATCTCGATATTCTCGATTTTTTTTATTTACATATTTTACTAACTTAAATTTTTAGATATAAAATGATACAGTACCATTGTGCTTAGCATAGTCACACCCTATATTATATACAGCAATGGTGCAGATTTACTTAGAACAATAACCTCTTCTATAGCAATACAAATTATAATAGAAAATGAGAAATATATCCAACAAACCCTAATTTTAATGTATGGGATGCTACAATTATTTATTTTGTTACCACCTGATGGTGTCAAAGATCAATGTGGATCAAGGCACCTAAAATAACATCAATTCCATAGGGACCCTATGAACTTTATGGACCTCATGGTATCTAAACCTAACAGGTTACTATGGGCTCCCTGGTCTTCAGTCTTCATCTTGGATAAGTGCACATCCATCTTGATTGAAGAAATATGTCTTATTCTTTTCTTGGCCCATAGAAAAGGCCTCCACCTAAAAGAAAAATTGCTTATTAAAAAAATACAATAAAATAAACTAAAGTAGCTTCTCCTCTGGGAAAATCATCCAATGATTACCGTCATAGCTCCATGCCCTTGCCTTATATACTAATATTTATGGTACCTGATTGGCTAAAATATGTATCAGACATATTTCAGCCAATCATAATTAAATATTTGAATTTAGGAACTCTTGTTACTCAGTAACCAATCATAGAAAGTTACCATCCCAAATTGGTCAAGGTTTAAACCAATAAGAATAAATGGTTTAAAATCTGTGCATTTCAATTGGTTAACCTATAACCAAACAGATGGCGCTATAAAATGTCAGCCGATTGGAATAGAGTTTAATAGTAATGGTACCTTTCTCTGATTGGCTTTTGAAACAGCCAGTCAGAAAAGAGGATATTAGGCAACATGAAAACCTATTCTGATTAGATTTTTGAAAATTGCAAGCACATAGAGAGACCCGTGTACGCTTCAGAGAGCATGGAGGCATGTGATAGTGATTTTGAAAATAGTTATGGAACAGACACTCAGGGATTATGATATTATTGACATTTTGAGCACTTGGATGGTATTTCACAGAGGTTTTATTTAAGGGTGTGATATGATAGCTTGGCGGTGTTTTCCGAGTCAACTTACCTCAGATTTTAGGTTACAGGAAGCATTCAATGGGACAAAATTCTAATAAAGTTAATTCCAATAACAGTAAATACATAAAAAGGTTTAGAGTGTACCTTCAGATCTTAGCTCAGCTCAAAAAATGTTCAGCACACATAAGATTAAATATAAATAGGTTAAGCAGTCCTGTTGCAGTGCTAAGATCCGCCATTGACGTCTTACTGAAACAACGCCTCTGTCGACCATTCTGGTAGAGTTCCTCCTCTGCTTGCATTTCCACTAGCAGAACCAGAGGCAGCAGAGGAACTACATGAGACTGGTCAACAGACAAGTTGCTCTTTCTCCTATTCTAATATAATTTTTATATATAAAATTATGATGCTAAACTTTTTTAACTTCACATTAATTCCATTAGTGAATAATGTTTTATCTTTTGCCCGGTACTAGAGATGTTGCGAACAGTTTGCATGCTTTTGGCATGTTTGCATTCGCATCGGACGGCGAACACATGCTCTTTTGGGTTCGCCCCCTATTCTTTATCATTGAGGAAACTTTGACCCTGCACCTCACAGTCAGCAGACACATTCCAGCCAATCAGCAGCATACACTCCCTTCCAGGGCTTTCCATCTGAAGGACAGCATACATTTTAGAATCATTCTGAAGCTGCATTAGTTGTGAGAGGACAGATAGTGTAGCTGCTGGAGATTTATTAGGGAAATAGATAGCCAGGCTGTGTATTTAGCTTCCACTACAATTAATCTAATTTCAGTTGCCTGCCTGTGTCAGGCTCACAGCTTATATTGTGCTCAGTGAAATAAAACAACACTTTTTTGACTGTAATAGATTGAATAGCAATTGCCTGCCTACAGGCGTGTGTGTGAAGCCTATTGCATCTACTCTGCCAACCTTTGCCAGTGCACAGTGATACGTCATATCTGGTGCAACCGTAGTGTACAGTGACATAAAACAACACTTTTTTTACTGTAATAGATTGAATAGCAATTGCCTGCCTACAGGCATGTGTGTGAAGGCTATTGCATCTACTCTGCCAACTTTTGCCAGTGCACAGTGATACGTCATATCTGGTGCAACCGTAGTGTACAGTGACATAAAACAACACTTTTTTGACTGTAATAGATTGAATAGCAATTGCCTGCCTACAGGTGTGTGTGTGAGGCCTATTGCATCTACTCTGCAAACTTTTGCCAGTGCACAGTGACACTCATATCTGGTGGCACCTTAGATTGCACGCGCAGTGCCCCAAATTTGAAGTAGGAGGTACGACCAAGCATCTTTTTCCATCTCCCTGTTCCAAAAATCAATGCCATATACACGTCCCCTAATAGTGGACATAACAGGGATTAAACCGATAGGAATAGTACTACTTAACAGTACACACCTTATAATAACGCAGACAGAGGCAACGCAGAGAGAGGAGTCTGAAGAAGAGGAGTCAGAGGAGGAAGGTGGCTTTGAGGAGGTTGAAGACCAAACACAGCAGGCGTCCCAGGGGGCTTGTTGTCACCTTTCGGGGACCCTTGGTGGCAGGGTGGAGGAAGAGACCTTCAATGACATCAGTGAGGATAAGGAACGGGACATGGCTAGCTTGGTATCCAACCTAGTCCAAATGGGGAGTTTGCGGTTGTGCAAAGGGACTGTTAGCGGTTGTTTGTGGTGCATTAAACGGGGAGATTGGTCTGTTACTGTGAAGCGGGTGTAACCCTTACTACCCTAATCTACCTGATCGATAAAACATCATACCTGATGTTTTAAAGCATGTTATTCCAAACATGTTAGGTGATTTATGCCCTTTATGGCTTAAAACCAGACTCTGCATCAACTATGTAATTTTCCGTGGGAGTTTTGCCATGGATCCCCCTGCGGCATGCCACAGTCCAGGTGTTAGTCCCCTTGAAACAACTTTCCCATCACTATTGTGGCCAGAAAGAGTCCCTGTGGGTTTTGAAATTCGCCTGCCCATTGGAGTCTATGGCAGTTCGCCGGGTTCGCCCGTTCGCGAACATTTGATTGAAGTTCGCGTCCGGTACTGATTAATGTTCAATACATTTTCATATATTTGCGATATGAATATATTTGCATTGCTGAATATTACAGTTCAAGAAAATGTCTCATCCTGCTTTAAATAAAAAAAACTTTCAGAACATTAAATAAAGAATGAACAAATATTTTGAAGTTCAGACTACAGATAAAAGTATTTTTAAACTAAATGATAAGAAAACTTATGTAGCTTCAATGTATCTTTGATTTCATTTTTTATTATACCCATCAGCAATTTTAAATCCCTACAAAAAATGTAAAACATAATTTTGTTGGGGGAAATTGTGTACATTTAATGGCATGGAAAAGTTTGAAAGTTCCTAAAAGTTCTTTCTCCGACTCTTCTCCTCATCATGTCCTCCTCTTCTTTATTATGCTCCAATGAACTGCTGTCCTTTCTCCAGTAACTAGCTTCCCCATCAGACACTGCCTCAACTGCAGCAATCTCATATGGTGGATTGGACTTTGTTCACACACCTAGACATGGCAACAAGTAATGTGGAGGTGTGGGCATAATTACTTTCCTGTTGCTACACTTTTCACTGGGTTCACTTCCTCTACTTCTCGTATTTCAAAGTTCACACTGTCCACCTTTTCTCACCCATCTCTCTGTGTCGTACATTTAGTGTCTGTTTCTCTGTCACCTATTCTTTGCCTTAATCTCTGACTGTTGGTATATCCCAAGGTTCAGTCTTAGACCTCCACCTCATCTCCTTCTATACATCATCTCTTTATACCCTAATAAAAATATTTTGAATCTCAGTATCATCTACAGTCAGGTCCATAAATATTGGGACATCGACACAATTCCTATCTTTTTGGCTCTATACACCTCCACAATGGATTTGAAATGAAACAAACAAGATGTGCTTTAACTGCAGACTTTCAGCTTTAATTTGAGGGTATTTACATCAGGTGAATGGTGTAGGAATTACAACAGTTTGCATATGTTCCTTCCACTTTTTAAGGGACCAAAAGTAATGGGACAGATTAACAGTCATAAATCAAACTTTCACTTTTTAAAACTTGGTTGCAAATCCTTTACAGTCAATTACAGCCTGAAGTCTGGAACGCATAGACATCACCAGACGCTGGGTTTCATCCCTGGTGATGCTCTGCCAGACCTCTATTGCAACTGTCTTCAGTTCCTGCTTGTTCTTGGGGCATTTTCCCTTCAGTTTTGTCTTCAGCAAGTGAAATGCATGCTCGATCGGATTCAGATCAGGTGATTGACTTGGCCATTGCATAACATTCCACTCTTTGGTTGCTTTTGCAGTATGCTTCTGGTCATTGTCCATCTGCACTGTGAGGCACCGTCCAATGAGTTCTGAAGCATTTGGCTTAATAATAGCAGATAATATTGCCCGAAACACTTCAGAAATCCTCCTGCTGCTTTTGACAGCAGTCACATCATCAATAAATAAAAGAGAAAAAGTTCCATTGGCAGCCCTACATGCCCACGCCATGACACTACCAACACCATGCTTCACTGATGAGGTGGTGTGCTTTGGTTCATGAGCAGTTCCTTTCCTTCTTCATACTCTTCTCTTCCCATCACTCTGGTACAAGTTGATCTTAGTCTCATCTGTCCATAGGATGTTGTTCCAGAACTGTGAAGGCTTTTTTCGATGTTGTTTGGTAAACTCTAATCTGGCCGTCCGGTTTCTGAGATATATTGAAAGTTAGCAACAAATGCAAATAGCACACTTGAAATGAACTCTGGACCTTTTATCTGCTCTTTGTAAATGGGATAATGAGGGAATAACAAACACCTGGCCAGAGAACAGCTGAGCAACCAATTGTCCCATTACTTTTGGTCCCTTAAAAAGTGGGGGGCACATATACAAACTGTTGTAATTCCTACACAGTTCACCTGATTTGGATGTAAATACCCTCAAATTAAAGCCGAAAGTCTGCAGTTAAAGCACATCTTGTTCGTTTCATTTAAAATCCATTGTGGTGGTGTATAGAGCCAAAAAGATTAGAATTGTGTCGATGTCCCAATATTTATGGACCTGACTGTATATGCTGATAACACTCAAATCTACCTCTCAGCACCAAAAGCACCTTCCCCCTTCCAGCATGAGTTTCCAACTGACTCTCAAGCATATCCTCCTGGTGTGAAACAGCACAAGTTACGGTATTTTTCTGTGTATAAGACAACCTTTTTTTACTAAATTTGGATCTTTAAATTGGGGGGTCGTCTTATACACGGAATACAGAGGAGGGACCTTACATGAGACGCTAGATGGTGCTGTCTCAGTCCCTCCACTGCTCTCCCCGCTCACTCCAGCCCTTGCTCCCAGCTTTCCATCCAACCCCCGTAAAACCTCCTCAGGATACCAGGAGCAGCCGGGAGCCCGGAGCCACAGTGCACCCTAACTGCAGGGCTTGTGCTTGTGTGTCCCATGCTTGTGTGTCTGGTGTCTTGCTCTCCTCCGCAGGCTGGTGTAGGGCTCTGTTGATGTTAGAGGGCTGGGAGGAGCAGGCAGCCTATGACCCTCCAGGCAGTAAGGAGGCTCCTGCCAGCCTATGATGGGTATGTGCTTTACTAAATTTTGAGGTCAAAATCATTGGGGTTGTCTTGTACATGGAAAAATACAGAATATGTTAAAATGATCTGTTTTTTTAATTACACTAGTAACAGATAAAAAAAATATCAAGTTTTAAGCCTCTGTTTACATCCAAGGTGTATCCCTTCCTAATCGACAGCCAAACAAGCTTGTGGTGTTCCAAGAGAGCAGAAACCTGTATTTTCTGCCATTTCAAAAATTACCATTGAGTTGAATTTTAAACACACACTTGAAACCTGATTTGATGCAGTGCTGCAAAAGAGTGGGCAGTCTATTACACATGTAAACACAGATTTGATTTGATTTTGTTTTATTTCTCAGTGAAAAATGCAGGCATTTAAAAAAATTAAGAAGCATTACAAACTGAGTATAAAGTATATTTCTTGTTTTTAAGATGTAACTACTCGTTGTGCTAGATTTTGCTATTGTGTGTTTATTTGTTTTGGTGGTCACAACAATGATCTGCTCCTGTTATGTCATCTCCATTACATTAACCAATGAAACTACCACACTTTGGCATGCTGAGACACAAATTAGCATATTAAGTCACGCTGAACAAGCACAGGTCTCAACTCTGATTTCAAATTACTATTTTGGGGGTATATATGCTAAACTATGCATTACATATTTACATCTATTATTACCAGATGCCCTACAAGCTTGCTTCTCTTGCATCCTGATTCTTTTTGTTCTATCTGTTGTCCTTGACATTTTTGCTCATTCCTACCTCATTTGTAAACTCTATAGCACTGTTATTTTTGGCAATCACCATTCATACATGGCCTTTATAACAAAGATGGTATCATGTAATAATTTCACTTTCCTTCCCTTACCTCCTTTCTGATCCTCGACCCCTACTATTTTTCCTTTGCACCTGCCATCTAAATTATGAAGAAAGACTAAATAAATTAAATATATTTTCTCTAGAAAAAAAGTTGTCTAAAAGGTGTATGATTATATCAATATAAAGGGTGGTTAAACTGTGGAATTCTCTATCAAGAGGTGGTGTCAGCGGAGTAAATAGATCACTTTAAAAAGGGATTCAGGGTATCCTGGATAACTAGAGAAGGAGTATTGATCCAGGGATGAATCTGATTGCTAAAAGCTGGGGTCAGGAAGGAATTATGTTTTTATTCCCTTTTGAGACAATTGGCAATGTTTCAATGTTTTGCCTCCCTCTGGGTCAATTAACAGTTAATAAACAATTACTAAATAATCTGCATATCACAAAGGTCAGACTCGATTTTAAAAGGTTGAACTTGATGTGATAAAAGTCAATTACAATGTAATAATGTAACTATGTAAATGATGTAAATGTACTTTTCAGTACAGTTACATCATTTACATAGATACATAATTGTTCTTATAAATTTTTTAAACCATATTTTGTGCAAATACATAATGCATAAATAATTGTTTACTTTCATACATTATTTTCCTTTTTTATAATATAGCCAAACAAATGTAAAATTACATCCTTTTCCACTGGAAAAAAATAATAGCATCAAGTCAACTACACCCTGATACTTAGCAGGACATGAGAATCTGTGTAGGAAAGTCCACACTGCTCTCCATTGTTACAACATGTTTTCATTCTAATAATATGTCTAGTTAAAGATGGTGTTTGGCATGGGTATAACTGTATAACCATGCAATGGTGTCACATAGCATCGTGAAGTGCTACAGGAGTAATCATCTCTCATTGTTTTATTTTTATTGATTACTCCATTAATCATGCAGAGAATCTTCCAATCTTGGATTTAGCTCTAACTGATCAGGATGTGATAGAGATTTCAACTTAGTCTAAGTATCTGAGGTCCAGATGAACTTAACTAGAAATCCTACATAGATAAACATATTCATAGATAATACCTCAAAGCAGCACAATAGAATATAATCAGATGATGACACTAATTTATTAAACATATTTCCTACAATTTTTTTTTAAAACAGGTACCAGATATAATTAAAACCCTTATGATATATTGCGAGCATTTAATATATCTATTTTTTGTTCTGTTCTCAGCAACTTATTATGAATAGGAGTTTGTTTTTAGTTACATTTTACAATTACATTTATGACATATCAGAAGATTCAGCAATAAGATTAATGTAATTATTTTTTCTTTAATTTTAGAAGCATTAGTCAGTTTATAAATTTGCTACTTTTAATGGTCTCTTTGTTTGGCCCATATATTTTTTCAAACAAGCACATAGTATAACATGCCATTCGATATTATTAAAACTCTAATTTTATATCAATGTTTTTTCATGAATTGTCCAATAAACCAGCCTTTTTACTAAATATAAATGGTGTTTTTTTTTCAAGGAAACTAAAGTGTTAGATTTGATAAAAACATTTTGTTTAATAATGTGCAGATTAGGATATTTACTCCTTAGTGTTGGCTAATGCTCAGTCTTATTAGTTGAATGAGGATTTAGACTGAAAGCAATACAGCCAGACTCCCAGGGGGAAACTATCAATTATAAGCTATAATCACCAATAAGGAAAAGATAACAAGAGTGTGGTGGGCTGGGGGTTAGAAGGGTTGATGTGACATCTTAAGTTGACATCTTAAGTTTTATTTTTTCAATGATACTAATAATGTTTAGTTGATTGGGTTAAAAGTTCAATAGCCAACTCAACAATCAATCAAATTGCAGCTGAGTTCTAAGCGTTGACATTTACATTACTTTTATTCAGCAGCTCAAATCACCTAAAATACCAAGCTTTTGTAGCAATAAAATAGATGTGCTAAAACTTTTAGAAATATATACAATCTTCTATAAGTGAAGATTTTCAGAAAAAAAAATGTGTCTACATAAATCCCTTTTAATATTTTTCATTTAAAAAAATGCTGTAAATATGGGTCTGAATGTGTCCAATAATGACCCTCCTAATCATTTGCAGTTATTCTATTTATTCTTTTCACTGGCTCTCAGTATTGTGCTAATGGGTCAAACCATAATTCTAACACAAAAAAAGATCCTACATAACAATCCTACTATTTCATTAAAACAATTCTTGGTGACTGCATTTTGGAACTTTTGAATGCTGTTTTATTTCACATCAGGATAAAAACTCAGATCTGTAAGTACCACAGAATGTCAGATTTAGGGGGACCTTAGAAGCATTCCTGTCTTTATTGCATCCAAAAGAGGGCATTTTTCAATGTACCACTGTGTGTTTTATTTTTTCAAAAGATACGCTCAAAGACGAAAAAATGGATTCAAATGGTTATCTGTATTGCTGGCTTGCCCCTATTAGCCAATGAGTAGCAGTATTGCTATATGACTCATACTTGCCTGTCAATTAAATCTACAGATGTACATGTTCATTGCACTTCCTGTTATTTTCTAGGAAGTTTAAATGGGTTTTATTTCATATTTTTCTTTCACACAAAACACAGTTTTGGTCATTTTTAAAGCATGCTCATTACAATATATGAAAAAGAATGTCTTTCCATGTTCCTTTAAATGTAATACTCAAGATACAAACATATTAAGAATCCTCCCAGAAAACTGATTGTCTCAGCAGTAATCTCACTGCTTCAGTCTCTTTCAATACCTGCAAACAGTGGTAGAGGAAATCAATTACTGCCAAAAAGACTTTACTGAGCCCCTGAAATAAATTAAAGTGATTCAATGTATGAAGACACACACAACAATGTTTGCAATGGATGAACAAGCATTTTATGCTTGTATATCATATGTTATGTAGTCTGTTTATTTATATCTATTTCTAACCTTATTTTACACAATTCGGTTATTGAACGGCGAACACATGCGCTTTTCGGTTTGCCCCCTATACTTTATCATTGAGGAAACTTTGAACATCATTTATTTTATTTTATAATTTTGTTTGTGTAATCTATGCCTGCCTGCCAGCGTGTGTGTGTGACAGGCTAACACCTAACAGCTTATATTGTGCTTATTTTCACTACTCATACTTGGTGGTGTAACATACATTGAAAACAACCATTTTTTTCCTGTAATCTAATTTCAGTTGCCTGCCTGTGTCAGGCTCACAGCTTATATTGTGCTCAGTGACATAAAACAACACTTTTTTGACTGTAATAGATTGAATAGCAATTGCCTGCCTACAGGCGTGTGTGTGAAGCCTATTGCATCTACTCTGCCAACTTTTGCCAGTGCACAGTGACACTCATATCTGGTGGCACCTTAGATTGCACGTGCAGTGCCCCAAATTTGAAGTGGGAGGACCGACCAAGCATCTTTTTCCATCTCCCGCTTCCAAAAATGCCATATACACGTCCCCTGATAGTGGACATAACAGGGATTAAACCGATAGGAATAGTACTACTTAACAGTACACACCTTATAATAACGCAGACAGAGGCAACGCGTATAATCTTCCATGCTCTGCAGTGGAAGCCCCCAGACTCTGGGAGTCTGAAGAAGAGGAGTCAGAGGAGGAAGGTGGCTTTGAGGAGGTGGAAGACCAAACACAGCAGGCGTCCCAGTGGGCTTGTTGTCACCTTTCGGGGACCCTTGGTGGCTGGGTGGAGGAAGAGACCTTTAATGACATCAGTGAGGAAGAGGAACGGGACATGGCTAGCTTTGTATCCAACCTTGTGCAAATGGGGAGTTTGCGGTTGTGCAAAGGGACTGTTTGTGGTGCATTAAACGGGGAGATTGGTCTGTTACTGTGAAGCGGGTGTAACCCTTACACTACCTGATCGATTAAAACATGTTATTCCAAACAATTTAGGAATGTTATGTGATTTATGCCCTTTATGGCTTAAAACCAGACTCTGCATCAACTATGTAATTTTCCGTGGGAGTTTTGCCATTGATCCCCCTCCGGCATGCCACAGTCCAGTTGTTAATCCCCTTGAAACAACTTTCCCATCACTATTGTAGCCAGAAAGAGTCCCTGTGGGTTTTGATATTCGCCTGCCCATTGAAGTCTATGCCCGTTCGCGAACATTTGATGGAAGTTTGTGTCCGCTGTTCGCGAACCGAAAATTTGATGTTCGCGACATCACTACAGTTAAGTAAAATATTTTACCTTTAGTTAAAAATAATAGGTATAAAGACAAATATGCTTCTGTAAGGGTTTGTCCACCAACCCAGGTTAGCTTGTGAGTTCTTCTCAATTGATGCAAACTGTATCAAGGTTGGTGGGACCGGAGTAGCTATATAATTGCTTGAAACCTAGTAAGCCACCCAAAGCAAAACTTAGGCCTCGATTCAATTGAACTATTGTAATTTACGGTAGCCCATAAACTAATTTGCTATTCAATTAGTTTATTTTTGCGATTCTCTCACAAATAGTGATGTCGCGAACCTAAAATTTTCGGTTCGCGAACCGCGAACGCGAACCGCCGCAAATGTTCGCGAACCGGCAAACATCGGCGAACCGCCATAGACTTCAATGGGCAGGCGAATTTTAAAACCCACAGGGACTCTTTCTGGCCACAATAGTGATGGGAAAGTATTTTCAACGGGACTAACACCTGGACTGTGGCATGCCGGAGGGGGATCCATGGCAAAACTCCCATGGAAAATTACATAGTTGATGCAGAGTCTGGTTTTAAGCCATAAAGGGCATAAATTACCTAACATTCCTAAATTGTTTGGAATAACATGCTTTAAAACATCAGGTATGATGTTGTATCGATCAGGTAGTGTAAGGGTTAGGCCCGCTCCACAGTGACAGACCAAACTCCCCGTTTAACGCACCGTAAACAACCACAAACAGTCCCTTTGCACAACCGCAAACTCCCCATTTGCACAAGGTTGGATACCAAGCTAGCCATGTCCCGTTCCTTGTCCTCACTGATGTCATTGAAGGTCTCTTCCTCCACCCAGCCACCAAGGGTCCCCGAAAGGTGACAACAAGCCCCCTGGGACGCCTGCTGTGTTTGGTCTTCCACCTCCTCAAAGCCACCTTCCTCCTCTGACTCCTCTTCTTCAGACTCCTCTCACTGCATTGCCTCTCTCTGCATTATTATAAGGTGTGTTAAGTAGTACTACTCTTATCAGTTTAAAACCTGTTACAGCACATATCAGGGGACGTGTATAAAGCCTGGATTTTTAGAACCAGGAGATGGAAAAAGATGCTTTGTTGGTCGTATCACTTCAATTTTGGGGCACGGCACGTACAGTCAAAGGTGCCACCAGATAGGAGTGACGTGTTTGTAAGTACTACTCTTATCAGTTTAATACTTGTTACGTTACCTATCAGGGGGCGTGTATAAGGCCTGGATTTTTAGAACCAGGAGATGGAAAAAGATGCTTTGTTGGTCGTATCACTTCAATTTTGGGGCACGACACGTGCAGTCAAAGGTGCCACCAGATAGGAGTGACGTGTTTGTAAGTACTACTCTTATCAGTTTAATACTTGTTACGTTACCTTTCAGGGGGCGTGTATAAGGCCTGGATTTTTAGAACCAGGAGATGGAAAAAGATGCTTTGTTGGTCGTATCACTTCAATTTTGGGGCACGGCACATGCAGTCAAAGGTGCCACCAGATAGGAGTGACGTGTTTGTAAGTACTACTCTTATCAGTTTAATACTTGTTACGTTACCTATCAGGGGGCGTGTATAAGGCCTGGATTTTTAGAACCAGGAGATGGAAAAATATGCTTTGTTGGTCGTATCACTTCAATTTTGGGGCACTTTGTGACATTAGCTTCTTACGCTCAAACATGTCCTTTACAGGCACCTGACTATGGGCAGATGAGCATGAACTGCTCAAGGCGAGAGACGGAGTGGCGGATGGTTGAGAGGACGCAAGGAGGACAGCAGTGGTTGATGTGGCTTATGATGCTGCACCAGGAGGAGGATGGCGGCTTTGAGTTTGTGTGCTGCTTGTACTCATGTGTTGGTCTGGAGTCACCCAAACATTAGGTCTCAACCTGTAGAGGATAAGGGAACCAGGCTACTCTAGACCTCATTCATCATTACAGGTTTTGACAGATCGGTACTATGCGTCCAAGCTACTGTGACAACAGATATGAGTGGCACTGTGCACTTGCAGAAGTTGGTAGAGTAGACGCTGTAGGTCTAACACACACGCTTGCAGACAACTAACTGCTATGCAATCTATTACAGTAGAATTTTTTTTGTTTTAAATGTACACTACTGTTACACCAGATATGAGTGGTGTGTTAAGTAGTACTACTCCTATCAGTTTAATCCCTGTTATGTGCCTTTTTTTTGGGTTTGGTTGTTGAAGCCACAGTGCAGCACCAGAGGCCAGAAAAATTAGGCATGTACACATGCCTGAAAATATAGGTATTGTTGATCTTGTAGCGAGCAGAGAAGAAGGTAGGCCTGATTCAACGCCCCATCCCTGCATATCCACACTCAGAGATTGAGGGGGCGACCCTTAAAAGGCCACGGGCCAGAGATATAAAGGGGGGCCATCCCAAATAAGCACACAAGCGGGGACAAAGGTAGTGAAGGGGACATAGAGGCCCATGGACTGACGGTCGCCATCTTGGCAGGAAAAGGGCCCAGCAATTAAGCCAAACTAACCCAGCACAGGCAGCTACTTGAGTCAAACGCTGTACAATTACACCTTAATAAAGCTGAAACATGCAGCAGCAGGGATTCTAAACGGCCACACAGGGACAAGGAGGCTAACAGCCCCCACAGTCTCTGCACCACTCTTTTTAACAGCTAACCAGGGACCTTGCCCACAAAAAAAAAAGCAGAATTTTATTGGAGGAATTATTAGTGTCTTTACCCCCCAAGAGAGGACATAATATACGGTATCTTTAGACTACCTGATGGCCAAACCTCCTTTAGCCCCAATGCTATCCAAGAAACATTTCAAAACTTCGATCAGACCATATATTCATCCCAATCCCGCTGCAGTGGATCTGACATAGAGTCCTTCCTACTACAGCAAGAAGTCCACAAAATACCTGTACCTCAATTGGACAGCTTGAACCTAGACATATCCCAAGAGGAAGTTAAATCTACAATCCAAGATCTTAAATTTGGCAAGTCCCCCGGGCCAGACGGTTTTACTCATCTGTACTATAAGAAATTTGAGCCCTTGCTTACCCCCGCACCTAACATCTTTGTTTAACGCTATACTAAATGGAGAACCTATGCCCCCTTAATTGAATCAGGCCGACCTCATAGTCTTTCCAAAAGAGGGTAGGGACCCGAATCTCAAACTGTATTACAAGGCAGCGCAGCTGGCTTTCATTCCTCTGGCGCATTCTCCAAAACACATCAGCCGCTCTGGGTATTTATGGAAAATGTAAGCATGTCACCTTATACATGGGATACAGTAATATGGATTCGAGGCCTGTATATTTTTTTGAGAAACTTGAAAAACCCATTGATTAAGCACTCATTAAAAATATGGACGGAGATGAACTGGACACAAAAACTGGACACTCGGGTATCAGATCTTACCCCTATCATACCCAATCCCCACTTTAAGATACATCTTCCGGAAAGCTCTCTCAGTTGGTGGAAGTCTCAGAACCTACTAAGGGTTGGTCCATGGTGGCATGACGACAAAATAATGACCTTTGAGTGGGTGAGAGATAGATACAATTTACCCCTGGCTGAACACTATAATTTTTGCAGGATACATCATTTTATATATACGATAAGTGGTAGGGGAACCCCCCAAAGAAACACCTGGCTACTCAAAAAATGTAGGGATTCCCCCTTTCAGCCTGGTATTATTAGCCTCATGTATGAACTATTTAATGAAAACTCATGGGCAAACAAACCAGACTATACCAAAGCCTGGGAGAGGGATTTGGGCACCGAGTTGGCAGATAGCACATGGGATAAAAGTTGGCAAGGCTTAAGTAGGGGATCTTTAAATTATAGTCTGCTTGAGACTTCAATAAAGGTCCTACACAGGACATATATTACTCCTTTTAAGCTAATAAATGGGATCCAAAACGGAGCAGCTCATGTTTTAGGAACAGTGGTAATGAGGCTACATTTATTCATGTCTGGTGGGAGTGTTCGGCAGTCATAAGACTATGGGAAGAAACATGCTTACTAGCTTCTAAAAGGTTTAAGATTGACCTAATTAAATATTTTTTGAAAGAAAAAATACACATAGCTAGTAGTTGGAAAACCCCAAATTAAAACTTTCAGGAATTAATAAAAAAAGTCAACTATTTACTGCTCAACGAGAGATTTAACCATGTAGTCTTGGATAGAATCACCCAGTTCCAGACAATTTGGGATCCCTGGATAACATCCCCATTTCGTGCCCCCCTAATATAATAAAACATTTGTTAATGGTTGAAGCGACTCCGCGGGAAGGACCGGAGTGGGGGAGCCCTGGAGGAGACCCTTCAGAAGCAACCGGCGGCAAAATCATCCGAGGAAAGGAGAGGTCGCCTACTGAAGCCTGCCCTAGGGTAACCCAAGGGCGATTGAGCAGGTTAGATATTGTAAATAATAAGCTACTGCTGGAGTGATGATAGATAATAGGACTTTACTATTGTCTGTTTTACCATGTCTTAGGTATCTCTTAAAAATTGCAATCACAGTAAAAAAAAAGAAAATGTATTAACCAAAAAAGTAAAAAAAAGAAGGCCTAGCCACCTAATTTTAACAAAATGTCTTCATTGTAAATATGTATTTTTGCACAACTGTTGTGTTATGCAAGACTGTTCAATATGCTTTCTTTTCCATTACATGCCGTACGCCTTCTGGCATAAAAATTTAAATTAAGAAATTAGATATTGTTGCAGCCGCTGCTGTTGCAGCGGCCAGAAAAATTGACCTTTATTCCCCAGGCAGAAAGTGCCATAAAACATTGCCTCTTCTTGAACCCTAGTTGGTGGCGGATAATTCACTCAAGTCATCCGGCATTCACAGATAACATACAGCAGCGTGTGGACCATTTATAGCCGAAGGCAGCTCATCTCATCAGGCCTTTTTCAGTCGAATGTATCGCCCAGTGTCAGTCCCTTCGAGATCCATCCCTCATTCATCTTTATAAAGGTGAGGCAATCTAGACTTTTTTGCCCTAGGCGACTTCTCTTCTCGGTGACAAAACCTCCCGCTGCACTGGAGGTCCTTTCTGACAGGACACTTGAAGCGGGGCAGGCCAGAAGTTCAATTGCAAATTGGGATAGCTCAGGCCACAGGTCTAGCCTGCATACCCAGTAGTCAAGGGGTTCATCGCTCCTCAGAGTGTCGATATCTGCAGTTAAGGCGAGGTAGTCTGCTACCTGTCGTTCAAGTCGTTCTCTGAGGGTGGATCCCGAAAGGGCTGATGCGATGCGTAGGACTGAAAAAGGTCCGCATGTCCTCCATCAACAACACGTCTTTTAAACGTCCTGTCCTTGCCGGCGTGGTCGTGGGAGGTGGATTACTTTCACCTCTTCCCCTTTTATATTGCCCTTGTGCTGTGACATCACCCTTATATGCTGTGTAAAGCATACTTGTTAATTTGTTTTGGACCTGCTGCATCCTTTCTGACTTGCGGTAATTTGGTAACAAATCAGGCACTTTCTGCTTATACCGCGGGTCTAGTAGCGTGCACACCCAGTACAGGTCGTTCCCCTTCAGCCTTTTTATACGAGGGTCCTGCGACAGGCACGACAGCATGAAAGACCCCATTTGCACAAGGTTGGATGCCGAGCTAGTCATGTCCCGTTCCTCGTCCTCAGTGATCTCGCTGAAGATATGTTCTTCCCCCCAGCCACGTACAACACCACGGGTACCAGATAGGTGACAATGAGCACCCTGGGATGCCTGTTGTGATTGGTCTTCCTCCTCCCCCCTCAAAGCCACATTCCTCCTCATACTCCTCTTCCTCACAATCCTCTTCCAGCGTTGCCGCAGGTCCAGCAAGCGATGCTGATAAGGCTGTTTCTGGTGGTGATGGTGACCACAACTCTTCCTCTTCCTCGTCACGCTCATCTACGGCCTGATCCAGCACTCTTCGCAGGGCACGCTCCAGGAATAAAACAAATGGTATGATGTCGCTGATGGTGCCTTCGGTGCGACTGATAAGGTTTGTCACCTCCTCAAAAGGACGCATGATCCTATAGGCATTGCACATGAGCGTCCAGTAACGTGGCAAAAAAATCCCCAGCTCCGCAGAGGCTGTCCTAGCACCCCGGTCATACAAATACTCGTTAATGGCTTTTTCTTGTTGGAGCAGGCGGTCGAACATTAGGAGTGTTGAATTCCAACGTGTGGGGCTGTCACAAATCAAGCGCCTCACTGGCATGTTGTTTCGACGCTGGATATCTGAAAAGTGCGCGATGGCCGTGTAGGAACACCTGAAATGGCCACACACCTTTCTGGCCTGCTTCAGGACGTCCTGTAAGCCTGGATACTTATGGACAAAGTGTTGTACGATCAGATTACACACATGTGCCATGCACGGCACATGCGTCAACTTGCCCAAATTCAATGCCGCCAACAAATTTCTTCCGTTGTCACAAACCACTTTGCCAATCTCTAGTTGGTGCAGAGTCAGCCATTGATCCACCTGTGTGTTCAGGGCGGACAGGAGTGCTGGCCCGGTGTGACTCTCTGCTTTGAGGCAAGTCAACCCCAAGACGGCATGACACTGCCGTATCCGGGATGTGGAATAGTATCTGGGGAGCTGGGGGGGGTGCCGTTGATGTGGAGCAAGATGCAGCAGCAGAAGAGGACTCAGCTGAGGAGGTTATGGAAGAGGATGGAGTAGGAGGAGTAGAGGAGGTGGCAGCAGGCCTGCCTGCAAGTTATGGCGGTGTCACCAACTCCTCTGCAGAGCCACGCATTCCATGCTTGGCAGGCATCAGCAGGTTTGCCCAATGCGCAGTGTAGGTGATATAGCTGCCCTGACCATGCTTTGCAGACCAGGTATCAGTGGTCAGATGGACCCTTGCCCCAACACTGTGTGCCAGAGATGCCATTACTTCCTTTTGCACAATTGAGTACAGGTTGGGGATTGCCTTTTGGGCAAAGAAATTTCGGCCGGGTACCTTCCACTGCGGTATCCCAATCTCTAAAAACTTTTTGAACGCCTCAGACTCCACCAGCTTTTATGGTAAAAGCTGGCGGGCCAAGAGTTCAGACAAGCCAGCTGTCAGACGCCGGGCAAGGGGGTGACTTTGTGGCATTGGCTTCTTACGCTCAAACATGCCCTTGACAGACACCTGACTGTGGGGAGATGAGCAGGAACAGCAAGAGGCGAGAGACGGAGTGGTGGAGAGTTGAGAGGGGGCAAGGAGGACAGCAGTGGTTGATGTGGATGAAGATGCTGGACCAGGAGGAGGATGGCGGCTTTGAGTTTGTGTGCTTCTTGTACTCATGTGTTCATCCCATTGGCGTTTGTGATGTGACATCATGTGCCTTCGCAAAGCAGTTGTACCTTGGTGGGTGTTGGACTTCCCACGACTCAGTTTCTTTTGGCACAGGTTGCAAATGGCATCGCTGTTGTCAGAGGCAGACACACAAAAAAAATGCCACACTGCTGAGCTCGGCGGTGACGGCATTCTGGTGGTGGCAACAGCATGCGTTGATTGGCATGCTGTCTGGCTGACCCCGGGTGCTGATGCATGCTGTCTGACTGTGCCACTAGCTCGTTGCGATGACCTCCCTCTACTTCCAACTCGTCTCCTCCTCCTCTCTGTCTCCCCATCTGAACTTTCCCCCTGTTCTTCTTCTCTTCTAGCGGGCACCCACGTGACATCCACGGACGCATCGTCATCATCATCACCCGCCTTACTTGTATATGACAACTGAACAAAGGAAGCAGCAGCGGGTACATCATCATCATCATCATCACATTGTACGTACATGTGTGTAATGCTGCCTGACTGAGACATATCCCTGTTATCTACATTCTCTGGCAATAATGGTTGCGCATCACTCATTTCTTCAAACTGATGTGTAAATAACTCTTCTGACTGATCAATTGAATTGGCTGTGGTACTAGTGTTGGTGGTGGCGGCAGGCGGGTGAGTGGTAACTTGAGAGGTGCCCGAAGCTAAACTGGAGGAGGATGGTGCGTCAATGTTCCAAGCCGAAGCTGTAGAAGATTGGGTGTCCTGTGTTAGCCAGTCAACTACGTCCTCTGAACTTTTCAAGTTCAGGGTAACTGGCCTCTGAACACTGGGCATTATTGTAGGGCCAAAGGGAATCACAGCACCACGACCACGACGACCTCTGCGGGGTGTCCTGCCTCTGCCTGTCATTTTTTTAAAATGTGGACTGTTGGTACCCCAACTAGACTGGATTGGTTGAACTTGGCACCGTACTTGTAAGCAGGACACACACTATGGGTAGCGGTCAAGCAAATGAACTTTGATTGACGGTTATGCAAATGCACTTAGATTTAAGAAAATAAAAGTTTGGGTTTTTTAAATGTGGACTGTTGGTACCCCAACTAGACTGGATTGGTTGAACTTGGCACAGTACTTGTAAGCAGGACACACACTATGGGTAGCGGTCAAGCAAATGAACTTTGATTGACGGTCAGGCAAATGCACTTAGATTTAAGAAAATAAAAGTTTGGGTTTTTTAAATGTGGACTGTTGGTACCCCAACTAGACTGGATTGGTTGAACTTGGCACAGTACTTGTAAGCAGGACACACACTATGGGTAGCGGTCAAGCAAATGAACTTTGATTGACGGTCAGGCAAATGCACTTAGATTTAAGAAAATAAAAGTTTGGGTTTTTTAAATGTGGACTGTTGGTACCCCAACTAGACTGGATTGGTTGAACTTTGCACAGTACTTGTAAGCAGGACACACACTATGGGTAGCGGTCAAGCAAATGAACTTTGATTGACGGTCAGGCAAATGCCCTTAGATTTAAGAAAATAAAAGTTTGGTTTTTTTAAATGTGGACTGTTGGTACCCCAACTAGACTGGATTGGTTGAACTTGGCACAGTACTTGTAAGCAGGACACACACTATGGGTAACGGTCAAGCAAATGAACTTTGATTGACGGTTATGCAAATGCCCTTAGATTTAAGAAAATAAAAGTTTGGGTTTTTTAAATGTGGACTGTTGGTACCCCAACTAGACTGGATTGGTTGAACTTGGCACAGTACTTGTAAGCAGGACACACACTATGGGTAGCGGTCAAGCAAATGAACTTTGATTGACGGTCAGGCAAATGCACTTAGATTTAAGAAAATAAAAGTTTTTTTTTTTAAATGTGGACTGTTGGTACCCCAACTAGACTGGATTGGTTGAACTTGGCACAGTACTTGTAAGCAGGACACACACTATGGGTAGCGGTCAAGCAAATGAACTTTGATTGACGGTCAGGCAAATGCACTTAGATTTAAGAAAATAAAAGTTTGGGTTTTTTAAATGTGGACTGTTGGTACCCCAACTAGACTGGATTGGTTGAACTTGGCACAGTACTTGTAAGCAGGATACACACTATGGGTAGCGGTCAAGCAAATGAACTTTGATTGACGGTCAGGCAAATGCACTTAGATTTAAGAAAATAAAAGTTTGGGTTTTTTAAATGCGGACTGTTGGTACCCCAACTAGACTGGATTGGTTGAACTTGGCACAGTACTTGTAAGCAGGACACACACTATGGGTAGCGGTCAAGCAAATGAACTTTGATTGACGGTCAGACAAATGCACTTAGATTTAAGAAAATAAAAGTTTGGGTTTTTTAAATGTGGACTGCTGGTACCCCAACTAGACTGGATTGGTTGAACTTGGCACAGTACTTGTAAGCAGGACACACACTATGGATAGCGGTCAAGCAAATGAACTTTGATTGACGGTCAGGCAAATGCACTTAGATTTAAGAAAATAAAAGTTTGGGTTTTTTAAAAGTAGACAACTAGTAAACAATATTATATTGTATGCGTTGTGCACACACATTATAAGCTGTGAGCCTGACACACACACTTGCAAGCAGGGGCTAGCAGGGAGACAGGCAAATTAAGTTAGATTACACAGAAAAAAAACAAAGAAAAAAAAATGATGTTATAGCCCTAAAAAGGGCTTTTTGGGGTGCTGTGTTTACAGCAGAGATCTGATGAGTCCTTCAGCACTGCACTGGACACTGAATAAACTTGCCTAGCTATGGTTTTCCCTATTGATGCAGTATCACCTACACTCTACCTCCTCTCAGTAAGACTGCAAGTTAGTTATGATTCCAAAATGGCTGCTGTCCATGAGGTAGAAGGGTGTGGAAGGGAGTGTATGCTGCTGATTGGCTGGAATGTGTCTGCTGACTGTGACATGCAGGGTCAAAGTTTTCTCAATGATAAAGTATTGGGGGCGGGTCGAATCTTGCATATGTTCGCTGTTCGCCGCGAACGCGAACATGCTATGTTCGCCGGGAACAATCCGCCGGCTAACTATTCGCGACATCTCTAAACTGTTGGTTACAGGCTGAAAATCCCTGTGGTTGTTACAACCGTAACTTACACCCCATCTAAGCCTTTGATCGCAAATCACTATTAAAATTGCTACAAGTCCTCAAGCCCGCAAATATATTCACACCCGTAAATGTCAAATGTAGAAGAAAATTCTACGGGTACCAGATAGGACTCAAAATGGGGTTTAACACTGTTCATAGCACTGTAAAACCAAGTAAAAAAAACAATACTGCACTTTTAAAGACGAGGAAAGTGATGACAGACATTAAAATGTATTGCACAACAGCCTCAAGCTCCTAAATTTGTAATTAAACATATGTTTTTAATGTGTCATTTCAGTGTTATTTCAATCTCAGGAATCAATGAGTTAATACATATCATGCCACCCACATGGACTAGAACATTTCCTTCATTCATTTTTATTATTTTGTACATTGCAGGACTGCGATTCTGATCACATATCGGACCCTTAAACGTGAACTGATTGACATGTAACCTCCATGTTTTACTGATGTAATGATGACTGTCTCATTTTCAATTGGCTGTTTGAAAATCCGGATTTACGACCTTGCTTTATTGATCTGGATCACGCTCTGAAATGCTTTATACGACTGCATGTTTTACAGTTTGGGCTTTCGGCCCGTAAGTTGAAGCCTTGTTGAATTGAATCGCTCTGTAATTGTAGCAAATCTCAAGCCCACAGACATATGGCATGTAGCCCGCAAGATGCGGGCTTGCAATTGAATGAGGCTCCTAGTCTGTTGACATGTTATCAAAGTGATATCTGCTGTTTGTTACTAGATTTTGACCTGAAAAATAACTCTTATTATCTCTCTGTCTTTGCATACCCTAACCTTGTTCAAGAGCCAATCCAATATGTTTCAATATTTTGTTCAGCAACAACCTTTGTAAATGGCCCAAACTGAAAAAAAAATGTGTTAATTATTTTTTCTTAGGTACAATTTTCACTTTGTGTACAATATACTTATGTTCTGGTCAAGTAGTGGTTTAAATGTGATGTAGTAACTAGGCGCAAACTAGTCACTTGGAAGTGTTAAAATGGGAATTACTTAAAACAGATTTGTTTTCTTAACAAAATGTTGTGTGTCATTATAATACACATGTACCTACAAAGCAAAGTGAAACAAGTATGTTCTGACCAACTTCCTTTTGTGATGGGACTTTAAATGCTAGTGATGGAAGCACATTGACCCAAGACATGGATAAAAAGTCACAAAGTTCATGACTAAAGCTTGAATGCTTAGCTTCCACTATGATATCTAGTAAAGTACGATGTAGTGGTTCTAAAGCAATATCCCAAAAGCTCATCTGTATCCACTTATCACAGTTGGCAACAAATGCATGCTGCTCAAAATGACATTATGGAAAATTTCCATAATTTGCAATCTGTTTAGAAATCTGTAGAAACCTATTTATTTCCTAGTTCTCTATTCAGACTTGTACATGAAGTATTGATTATCACATCATTCATTTCAATCATATAAAAAGACCTTGCGTTTGCAACATAATTACCAGAATTATTTCACCAGTAACTTTTGACTTCTGAAGTACATAATGACTTATGCAGAACTATAGGAAAAAACAGGTGCAGATTGTGGGGCATTTGAGTGTTTGGAATACAGAGTTAGAAGTATGATCATGGAACACTGAGCACATTCAAAGCAATGCACATCCAAAAAGAGATGTGAATTTATTCTTACCATCTCATGTTTCCTATTTTGGGGCAAACTAAACAGAAGTAAATAGAGATGGACAACAAAAAGATGGTAGGTTAGGCAGGGGACAAATGAAACAGATTATAGGTCTCTTCAAAAATCTATGATTTCGTCCATATTGGCTATTTTCAATATTATAAAAGGAAACCTAAAGAGGTAAAACAAACACATTAATTTTCCAAAAATTTCCAATTTTCTACTCATGTTTCCAGAAAAGTTTCTAGACTGGTGTTCCACTAGCATGCCTAAACCATTCTAACTTGAGTTTCAATATTAATTATGATTTCATTAACTTTAATTAAAGGAATTGCTTAAAGAATTTGGCAAATTGCTAATTAAAATTACAGTGCATATAAGAAATTAGTATGAGAGGTAGATACTGGTCTGGATTAAAATAAAAGTGATTTTTTTGAGCCAAAAAACAAAAAGTTATACAATCTTGTTAGTTCTACTTAGCCTTACCTGAGAGAGGACATTTGTGACTTGGGTGTGCTGTTAGGGAGCTATGTATTTATGACTTAGTGCATTTTTATTATCATTATTATTATTATTATTATTATTATTATTGTTATTATTATCATAATTTTTTGTAAAGGAAATTTAAAAAAATATATTCTACTAGAAAATTGTCCATCACAATTGAAGGGAATAAACTTCTAAGACTAGCAATGTTCTTTGCCACACAATGTGAGGCTTTTGCTCCTCTTTGCTCCTCTGAGCACCTTCGGAGCTCATTGCGAGTCTCTCCCCCGTGTACTTCAACTTTCCTGCTCTGCAATGATCACCTTCGGCGCTCATCGCGTGGCTCGCAATGAGCACCTTCTGCTCTCATTGCGAGCCTTTCCTCCCGCCTACTGTATCGGTCGCTCATTGTAGGGTTTGTTAACCTGCAATGTTTTGTGCTTGGGAATGGCATGTGTCTCTTTCCACCATCTCCCCCTGTCCCTTCCCTGTGTCTTTGTCGCCTGTGTGTCTGCTGAATGTTTGCGTTGAATGAATGGCGTTTGTTTTATTTTCAAAGTCCTGTGTGCCTGGCGTTGTTTGTTTGTGTTACTGTCTTTGCCGTCATGTATTTTCTAAGTCCTGTGTGCCTGGCATTGGTGAGCCTCGTTTTCATCCAGTTTCAGATTTTTTTAATTTTTCGTCCACCATCTTTTTTATAGCTTAGCCGATTTCGATTGACGAAAATTGGCAAATATGGCTCAAAATTGTTTGCAACATTACTCCCAGGCATCATGGCTCTCCCCCTGTGCTGTGTGTGAGTGTGTTTTTTTATTATTATTATTTTGCTTGTTTTTCTGGTTTTTCAAGTTACGCGCTGGAACTAAGTTTTACTGTGAAATTAGTAAAGTGAGTTCCTCGCGGTCAGCATCAATGTGCTACGTGCTTAAACTGCTCACCTCGCTTTGCGAGGTTCGCAGTGCAATGAGCGACTTCGGCACTCATTGCACCCTAAGTCCTGCGTGCGTGGTCGACGGCTCGCCTCGCTTTGCAATGTTCCCAAATTGTGACCAACATCGTAAGCGTTCCCAACACTGACAACTATATAAGTGACTAGGAAATTGCCCGTCAAAAATGAAATTGTAAGGCTGGCAATGCTGGTTGGCATACAATGTGAGGCTTTTGGTCCTCGTTGGTTTTATTTTCAAAAATGTTTTCCCTGTTGTGTATTTTCTAAGTTCTGCATGCCTGGCGTTGCAGAGCCTCGTTTTCATCCTGTTTCAGAATGTTTACGTTTTTCATCTGCAAATATGGCTCCAATTAATTTGCAACTTCACTCCTAGGCTTCCTGGCTCTCCCCTGTGCTGTGTGTGAGTATAATTTTTTTTTATAATTTTGCTTGTTTGGGCTATTTTGTAGTTACCCATTTTAAAGAAACTGCGTCCTTCAACTGTGAGCCTCGCTTTTCAAGGCTCGCAGTGCAATGATCACCTTTGGCACTCATTGCAGCCTAAGTCCTGCGTGCCTCAGCTGCTCGCTGCACGAGGGCCGCAAAAGCGTAACCAATATCGCAAACGTTACACACTGACAAATATATATCTGACTAGCTATTGCCCGTCAAAAATGACGGGTTTTGAAATGCAACCCCAGATACTGGAAATCGAATTACTCCCTGGATCAATACTCTCTCAGTAATTATACAGTTAAAGTCCAAAATGGCTAAATACATACAATGAAACGCATAACAAAATGCAATTCAAGTGATTATTTCAATTAATGAAATCAAAACAACTGGGCAAATAAACTTGAAATACATACTGTGAAAGTATTATGCATTACCTATACCTATGATACTTATATTTAAGAAGGGAGCAAGAGCAAGAATTATAGACCAGTGAGTCTCACTTCGGTAGTGTGGAAGCTTTTAGAAGGGTTAATAAGGGATAACATACAAGACTATGTCTATTCAAACTGGATTATAAGTAGGAGCCAACATGGATTTATGAAGGATAGGTCATGTCAAGCAAACTTGATTAGTTTCTATGAGGAGGTTAGTAGGAACTTGGATCAAGGTAGTGGATGTAGTCTATTTGGCTTTTGCAAAGGCTTTTGATACAGTGCCACATGGGAGACTATTGAGCAAACTAAGGGATACAGGAATTGCCATTAATATCTGCTCATCGTTCGAGGGCTTGCTAAAAGACAGGAAGCAAAGGGTTGTGGTAAATAGAACATACTTGGATTGGACTAATATGGTAAGCAGGGTTCCTCAGGGATCAGTATTAGGTCCCTTCCTTTTTAACATAATTATTAATGACTTGAAAGTGGGATTGAAGTGTGGTGTCTCCATTTTTGACACAAAGTTGTGCAAGGTAATTCAATCTGAAAATGATGTACTCTCCCTCCAAAGAGATTTGCATACATTAGAGGAATGGGCATCTAAGTGGCAGATGAAATTTAATATGAATACATGTAAAGTTATGCATCTGGGAAGGAAAAATAGCTATGCAATTAATAATATTAATGGAGCAAATCTAGGGGTATCGGATATTGAAAGGGATTTGGGAGTACTTCCGGACAACCGCCTAGGTAACAGTGCTCAAAGCCAAGAAGCAGCTGCGAAGGCAAATAAAATATTAGCATGTATTAAGAAGGGTATAGAAGCAAGGGAAGCAAATATAATTCTGCCACTATAAAAATCCCTAGTACACCCTGATTTGAAATATGGAGTAAAATTTTGGGCCCCATTACATAAAACGGACATTTTAGAGCTGGAAAAAGTACAGTGAAGGGACAAAAAAACGAATAAGGGGAATGGAGGAGCTAAGTTATGAAGAAAGACTAACCAAATGAAACGTATTTTCTCTCGAAAAAAGACGTCTAAGAGGGGATATGATTACCTAAAATAAATATATCCAGGGTTAATATAAGGCTTTGTCAAGGGAACTTGTTGTGCAAAGAGGTTTTCAACTGACAAGGGGACATCCTTTGAGATTAAAAGTAAAAAGATTTCACCTTAAAGAAAGAAAAGGGTTCTTCACAGAAAGGGTGGTTAATCTGTGAGAAGGAGGGGGTGACAGAGGATTCGATAGATAACATAAAAAAGGGATTGAATATATATATATTTTAAAAGGGAATTAAGGGCTATCCTGGATAAATAGAGAGGGAGTATTGATCCATGGATGAATCTGATCGCAAGTATCTGGGGTCAGGAAAGATTTTTTTTTCCCCTGTTGAGATAATTGGCAAAGATTCACTGGTTAGGTTGTTTTTTTTGTTTGCCTTCCTCTGGATCAATTAACAAAATTGCAGATTAGAGGAGATCTAAAAAGGTTGAACTTGATGGACTAAAGTCTTCTTTTAACCTAAATTACTATGTAACTATGGGCCTCATTCTATTAGCGGCCGTAGGCGCTGCGGGGCCGAAAGGTGCGGCCGCAAGCTATTCTGCTATTCTATTCCCCTCCGGCCGGGGACTCCTGCAGGCTTGCGGCCGGCGCCTTGCTATCTCTTGCGGCCGCAAGCGCCGGAGGAAAGCCTTTGATCTAAAACGGCCGCAAGAGTTTCGGCCGCAAGAAAAGCCCGGTTGCTATTCTATTGCTCCGGGAAGCCTCTCTGCAAGGCTAAAAGCGAGCCGCAGCTTACTTGCAGGAAAGAGGTCCCGCTAGCACCAATTAAGCACGAAATATAGCCCAAATAAAGCCATCCTGCACTTTGAGAAGACTATAAAGTGATTTTAGGTGTTAGCAAAAATAGCACAAATTTCCCCTATACTCAAATCCGTAAAATAATTTTTTTTTAATATATGTCAAATATCCATGTAAAAAGTCCAGAGTGCTTGGAGCACCTCAGACCTGGCCACGCTGCGGCCGGAAAATAAACAGTTAATGTAAACTAGTATTTGGGCTGATGTGCAAGCTTGAGAGGGGGTTACTATTAATCCTCATGTCCCCCAATATGATCCCTAGCATTTACAGAGCTGAACAGTGCTGTCTTGAATTTATTTTTGAGTTTAAAATTTTTTGAGCTTACGGCCGGTTGCACGATATGCGGCCGGCCGTAAGAGGAGATCCTTGTATAATAGAATTGCGAGTTAACAGAACCCCCGCAAGGAATCGCAGCCTTACGGACGATTTACGGCCGATAATAGAATGAGGCCCTATGTAACTATGCATTACATGTTATTTAACACATGTAAATGTTTATATTGAATCCAGCGGAAGGAAAACAGAAAAAAGTGAAACCTCGCCACTTGTGTCAAATGGGTAAAAAAATAAATGTCTTCCTGACCCCCAATACTAACAATCGGATTACTCCCTGTATCAATACTCTCTCTGTAATTAGACAGATAAATACATACAAAGAAAGTCATAACCAACTAAAAAGCAAGTGATAATCAGAATGACTGAAACCCATAACAACTGTATAAATAAACTTGAAATAAATTAAATTAAACTTCTAATGACATAGGGCCTCATTCTATTAGCGGCCGCAGCCGTTGCGGGGCCGCAAGGACCGGCCGCAAGCTATTCGGCTATTCTATTCCCTTACGGCCGGAGGCTCCGGCAGGCTTGCGGCCGGTGCCTTGCTATCTCTTGCGGCCGCTCGCGCCAAAGGAAAGCCTTTGATCTAAAACGGCCGCAAGAGTTTCGGCCGTAAGAAATTCCTATTTGCAATTCAATTGCTCCGGGAAACCTCTCTGCAAGGCTAAAAACGAGCCGCTGCTTACTTGCAGGAAAGAGGTCCCGCTAGCACCAATTAAGCACATAAAATAGCTCAAATAAAGCCATCCTGCACTTTGAGAAGACTATAAAGGGATTTTAGGTGTTAGAAAAAATAGCACATAATTATCCTATACTCAAATCCGTAAAATATTTTATTTTTAATATCCGTAAAATATCCATGTAAAAAGTCCAGAGTGCTTGGAGCACCCACGCTGCAGCCGGAAAATAAACAGTTAATTTGAACTCGGGTTTGGGCTGATGTGCAAGCTTGAGAGTGGGTTACTTTTAATCCTCATGTCCCCCAATATGATCCCTAGCATTTACAGAGCTGTACAGTGCAGGCTTGAATTTATTTTAGCGATTTTAGATTTCTGCGCTTACGGCCGGTTCCAAGATATGCGGCCGGCCGTAAGATGAGATCCTTGCGGGGCCGTATAATAGAATCGCGAGTTAACAGAACCCCCGCAAGGAATCGCAGCCTTACGGGCGATTTACGGCCGCTAATAGAATGAGGCCCATAGAATGCAAGTAGTAAGTATATTCAATGAAACTACAAACTATAATATTTAGAAAACACCTTATCTTCTTTAATATTGTTGTTAACAATGGCATTTGTAAACTTTGTTGAGTGCTTTGTCAATTTTTCTGAAGGCTTGTTTTAATTTGTGTTTTGTTGTACCCACTGTACTTTTTGTTTGTGTTTTAAGTAGTGGTCCTCTAAATGTGCCCAGTAGATGAATAATGTTGTCTTTGGGATGTAACCACTGTACTGTCTTTTTTGGGGGGGGGGGATGGTGGTCCTACAAAAAGAGCCCAAGAGACATCAAAGTGAGTTCATGGGATGAAACCACTTTTGTTTTGTTTTTTGTTTATTTCTGTTGTTTTGTTGTTGTCCTTTTATGGATCAAATTTACAGCACCTCATAGTAGACAATATTTTTAGTAAATACTCAGCCATCATCTAATAATTCGCCTTGACTTTGTTTTGTTTTTTTACAAAAACTTTAATTTCTTGCAGATTTTTGCTTCTTAAAAATGCCACATAGAGTTGTCCATGGGCAAATACTGGTTCTTCTAAAAATAGGCCAACCGAGTTAAACGTTTGTTCTTGTGATTTATTAATGGTCATTAGTGATGTCCCGAACAGTTCGTCGGAGAAATATTTGCAGCGAATTTCGCATGTTCGCGTCCGCTGCGAACGGCGAACACATGCGCTTTTTGGTTCGCCCCCTATACTTTATCATTGAGGAAACTTTGAACATCATTTATTTTATTTTATAATTTTTTTTTGTGTAATCTATGCCTGCCTGCCAGCGTGTGTGTGTGACAGGCTAACACCTAACAGATTATATTGTGCTTATTTTCACTACTCATACCTGGTGGTGTAACATACATTGAAAACAACCATTTTTTTCCTGTAATCTAATTTCAGTTGCCTGCCTGTGTCAGGCTCACAGCTTATATTGTGCTCAGTGACATAAAACAACACTTTTTTGACTGTAATAGATTGAATAGCAATTGCCTGCCTACAGGCGTGTGTGAAGCCTATTGCATCTACTCTGCAAACTTTTGCCAGTGCACAGTGACACTCATATCTGGTGGCACCTTAGATTGCATGCGCAGTGCCCCAAATTTGAAGTGGGAAGACCGACCAAGCATCTTTTTCCATCTCCCGCTTCCAAAAATCCATGCCATATACACGTCCCCTGATAGTGGACGTAACAGGGATTAAACCGATAGGAATAGTACTACTTAACAGTACACACCTTATAATAATGCAGACAGAGGCAACGAAGAGAGAGGAGTCTGAAGAAGAAGAGTCAGAAGAGGAAGGTGGCTTTGAGGAGGTGGAAGACAGGGGGCTTGTTGTCACATTTCTGGGACGCTTGGTGGCTGGGTGGAGGAAGAGACCTTCAATGACATCGTGAGGACAAGGAACGGAACATGGCTAGCTTGGTATGCAACCTTGTGCAAATGGGGAGTTTGCGGTTGTGCAAAGGGACTGTTTGCGGTTGTTTGCGGTGCATTAAACGGGGAGATTGGTCTGTTACTGTGAAGCGGTTGTAACCCTTACACTACCTGATCGATACAACATCATACCTGATGTTTTAAAGCATGTTATAACAAACAATTTAGGAATGTTAGGTGATTTATGCCCTTTATGGCTTAAAACCAGACTCTGCATCAACTATGTAATTTTCCGTGGGAGTTTTGCCATGGATCCCCCTCCAGCATGCCACAGTCCCATGAAAACAACTTTCCCATCACTATTGTGGCCAGAAAGAGTCCCTGTGGGTTTTGAAATTCGCCTGCCCATTAAAGTCTATGGTGGTTAGTCGGGTTCGCCCGTTCGCGAACATTTGATGGAAGTTCGGGTCCGCTATTCGCGAACCGAAAATTTGATGTTCGCAACATCACTAATGGTCATAGCAAATGCCATGATAATGGGAAATTGTCTCCTTTGAAGTACAAAAGGCAAGCTAGACTCACTTGGAGCCAAATCTATTCTTGGTATGAATATTGCTTCACCTTTATGGGTCGCATTCAGAATTTCTGCATGTATGAAATGGTTTCGTAAATCCTGAACAATTAATCTGGTTCCATTACAAAGTCCTTTTTTTGTCTTCATATTTCTCAGTAACATGAGTTGCAAAACATGTGGTGGCATTCCAGAGTGAGTTAATGTATTTAGAAATTCTGTTATAACATTAGTTTCACTCTCTTTGTCATTAGCTAGAACAAAATCTGCACTGTAATAATTTTTTTGTGGTGCGTCATTATTGAGATCCAAAGCATCTTTATTTTTGGATGTTAATATTACTTTCTGTGCAAGGTCCGAAGAATGTTCTGTTGTTATTCCATTTGGGCAAAATCTTTACAAATCATGTACGCTGGAATTTCCACAGTATCATCAGGTAAATTATTTATTAAGTCGGTTTTTCCTTCTCCAATTTGAATTAGCCAATTATTGAATTAATTTTGGCCTTCAGATCTCATATTTTTTTCTAATCGAAGGTGTGTAAATTCTTTCCATAGTGAACTTGACTTTATATATATTTCTACAATATCTGTGCGATTTCCACATACAAGCACAGTTAATTTTTCTCTGAAATCTCCACCTAATAACATAACTTTTCCACCAAATGGGAAATCATTCCCCATGACTTCATGTAGTAAACGATCAATACATTGCAGAGCATGGCACGACATCATAGTGGCCTCATCTATGATAATCAATTTGGCTTCTTTAAATGTATTTGCTTGCAATGATGTAATTCTAATATAGGACACTGATGTTTATAAAATTGGAACTGGAAGCTTAAAACCACTATGTACTGTTCTGCTACCTTCTAACAATAGTGCAGCAATTCCAGTTGTTGCACAGGGTAGTGCAATTTCACCTTTACCTGCTTTTAATTTTGCTATGGACTCGTTATAACATTTCAAAAAGTTTTCATACATATGTATTATAAATGTTTCCCACAAAGCTAATGAATTTGGAACATTGCAAAATATGCAAATGAATGCAAACTGTTCCCTCATCTGCTGTGGCATTTTACATAGTGCCTTTAGACATCTCTCCCATTCTGTCTCATCAGCAAGGAAGTTTCTATGTCTGGCAGCTAATTGAAATGTGTCATAAAGTCTGTCATTGACAGTTCTAAATTCTTCAAAACTTTGTGCAATAGGAACATTTAAAAGTAGTAAACGTAAGCAGAAACGTTCAATGTCTCTTGGACTTACAGTATACATTCAGGTTATAATTGTATTACCACCCTGTTTTCTCTGTTTCCATAACCCATTGACAAAGACATAATGATATGGAATTTCATTGTATAAGTATTATATAAGTGTCTTGCCTCAATATCCTTACAGTTCAATGTAAACCAAGCAGTAATTGTGGATTGTCGGTGTTCATTTTGTGCCAGAGCATTTTCTTCATTAACACTATGGAAATAAACTAATTGTTTTTGTGGCAAATGTACAGCTAATCGATATACTGCATGTGAGCGATCACGCATTTCAAATTTCAAAAGTTGCCACATTGCTTCTGGCGCACTTACAGGTTTGATCTCTAAAGTCTTTGGGGAAATCTTTAGTGCATTTTTTATTTCCCATACATGGTGAGTTTGGGTTTAGGTCTCCACATGGTCCATGAATCACACAATGTATTATAATTTGATAGAATGTCTCATGTTTTTGTGGATGTGGTAGATCAGCAGTAATTACTGAATCCACTTTATCTGCAGTATTTAATTTATAATTTTCTTGAAGTATGAAAAGCATATGTGCATGTGACAGGCCTCTTTTCTGGTATTCGATGGTATAAACATAAGCCACACACTTTCCAAATAAATGATTGTTGGCGATGTCATGTATTAAGGCTGTTAATTTTATTTTGAAGACTCTAGCCACTAAGCCTGGTCTATCTGAAGCATTCTGGCCCTCTTTTGAATTCTCCACAATCTCTGGCCATTCAGGATTACATGTAAATGTAATAAATAAATCTTGTTTGCCAAATTTAGTTACAATAGCTGTAGCATCATTGTATCTTTCTCGCATATTTCGAGGAGATCCTTGGAAAAAGGATGGTAAAATGATGGCTCTGCCAGCTGCCAGACTTTGGTTTTGTAGGCGCCTCAGCCACATAATCCATGAGGCCACAATACTGTTCTACATGTAGTTTATTTTGTTGATATTTGATTAAATTTAAATTATTATTATTATTTAAATTACTTGCAGGTATGAATCAATGTGTCAGTTTTCCAGCACTTAAGATGGGATTAAATTCATCCCTAATGGCAGTTTGAGCCACTTTTTTGGGGGGATAACTGGTAAGTATTAATTTTGGATGCCAATCTGGCTCCCCATTGGGATCCAAAATTGAATAAGTCATTGGATCCAAATTGGTACTTAATATATTGATGTTAATGAAAGGTTGCTCTTCATTTCTGGGATATTTTCTAATATCCCTCTGGAAAGGTAGTTCCCCCTCATCATTTTGAAAATCCATTGCAACTTCATTAGCTATGGGTAAGTTGTAACATCGTTTAGTAGTATGTTGGTCTCTTTGAAGAACCATATTAACTTTTGGCATGTCCAATTGATTTTGTTCAGCATGAATGCGTTCTTGTTTTTCAACTTCTGACAGTTTTTTATAAGCTTGAGTGTATGGATTTTTTTCCATAATCTTATCAAGCTCACGAAAAACAGTGGGTTAGCATTTAGTATTTTCAGAAAGCTGCATACATTGTACAACAGCTTTGTTTCTATCTAGTACATAGAGTTGAACAAATTTTCTTTGTTCTCCTTCCTCTGGGTGTAAATGTGCAGTACGGTGGTAAATTTGACCTTGTACCTTAAAGCAGGAAGGGCCATGTCCTTCAACATTACCAGCTCATTTTGCACCCATAGATGCAAAAGAAATGGCACTAATGTAAGATTGTATATTTGTCTTCATTTTTTTGTAATTTGGGTCACTCATTATATTTTTTAAATATGTAGGACATTTTTTTTTTTCTTAAGTTTGACTTTTCCATTTTGAAAGCACCTAATGAACTTACCATCTCTTGGTCTTTCATTTATAAAATGATAAGCCCCATAAAATTGACAAAGCACATTCAACATACCACAATTGTGAAGTTCAGATTTTCTTTTGTTGGCAATTTTTCCACGCTCTTGTTCTTGTACCATTGTCTTCATGTCATCCGACTGTCACTTTCTCCATCTTTGTTTGCGTGCCCTGTTCAGATGTGGCTTGGATTCCTTGGTATTTTGTGACTTCTTAGCCATTGTAATCTGTAATATAAAGTTTCAATGTTTATTTTAAATGTACAGTGTGATGGCAAGTAATCTTCATTTGTTAGGGATAGGGGTTAGGGGCTTAGGAAGTTAGGTGTAGGAAGTGAGGTTTAGGGGGTTAGAGAAACAGGGTTTTGGGCACGTATTATTTTGTTATATGTACATCATTAAGTGGTTAGGGGATTGGGGTTAGGTTTAGAGGGTTAGGGTTACAGGCGGTAAGTAGTTAGGGGGTTAAGGTCTTAGTGTTACGGGCTTATGTTTAAGGTTAGGAAGTGAGGTTTAGATAGTTAGGGTAAGAGGGTTAGGGCCTTTGGGTGATGTTTAGTAAGTGAGGTTTAGGTGGTCAGGGTAACAGATTTATGGGCTTAGACTTATGGGTGTTGGGTTACTGAGTGAGGCTTATTTTGGTCTTTAGTTAAACGTGAGCATGCGCATTTTACCATTTTACCACCATTTTGTGTTCCAAATAGTGTTGTTTTCCAAATTCTGGGTTTGTGTACAACAAAATGGCAACTTTTTCCTATGTTCTGCGAGCCTTGCGATCATTGGCTGCGTGCCTGGCGTGGTATGTGTAAGTGTTACTGGGTTGGTGTAACACGTACTGGCTTCATAGTCGTTTTTACGTGCTTCTGCTTCATTGTCGCCGTGTTGCGATTTTTCGGCAGCCATTTTTCGATGTTGAAAAAACTGCAAATCTGGCTCAAATTAAGTTTCAACCTCACTCTCAGGCTCCCTGGCTCCCCCAGTGTGTTCTGTGTAAGCGTGTAATTTAATTTGAGGCATATTTGTGTTTTTTTTCCATGTATTTTCAGTTCCGTGGTTCGATAGTGAAAGTCTTAATTTTGCGAGCCGCACAGTGCATGTCCGTGTTTCGGTCCTAAGCCGTAAGGGTCTTAAGTCCCGCGTGCCTCAACTGCTCGGCTGTCCCTCGTGCTTCAACTGCTCACCTCGCTTTGTGAGGCTCGCAGTGCAATGAACGGCTTTGACGCTCATTGCAGTCTAAGTCCTGCGTGGTCTGCAGCTCGCCTCACACACATCGTGACCAACATCGTAATGTAACGCACACTGACAACTATATACAGTATGTTATAGCTCTATACAAGGGTTGGGCACATTATGCTGTTGAATGTACATTTTTACTTCAGGAGATCAAGTTCTTGAGGTAAGAGGAGAGACACAGGAAGTGCCTGTCTGCACAGTGGGGATATGGCAGTTACATCTGCCAGTACTCTAACATAACAGGAATAAAGGGTGGTTCAGTGCTTTACAAGGACACACTCTCCTAAAAAAGTAAAAGGCTGCAGAAAGAAAGAATGCAAAATGGACTGACTCAGTATAAAGAATACGTGTATACTAATATTATGGTTGTGTTTATTCTTTTGCTTTTCAAAAACATATTGTCCATTTTCATTTTATATATTAGTAGTGGGAAGTGTATTTACTTTCTCTTGGTGCTTAACACCTATTTCACATATATTCAATAGAGAATTGGAGAAAACAAAAATAATAAAGTTTTATTTACATTCTTAGGAGACAACGTCGATTAAAAACTCTTTAAAATCAAGGGAAGTAGGAAGTAATTCCTTAAAAACATTTTAATATTGAATCCCTTATTTTCCACACTTTTGATAAGTGAATTACTAATATTTGAGGGATCAATACCTGATCTTATTTCCTCTTATCTTATCTTACTAAGTGTGTGATTTTGTTAGGTTTGGCTTCCAGACTGTTTTAAGTATATATCTCTCTTTTTATCAGTATTAGAGATATTGTGCTTATATCTTGGTGTCCTGTCACCTTCAAATTCTTTTAGATATGTATTCAGTTTAGTATAATTCCGAAGTTGACATATCTGATGTTCTAATTGTTGTTATAAAACCCAGGTGCCCTTTGAATCTCTATAACAGTTTTAGATTGTACTGGTATATTTCTCCAGTTGTTATAGTGACTCACTGTTGGGGATTATTTACAACATAGAGGTTTTGGCTGGAAAAAAGATTTTCTGGCAAAATTACCCACATTTCCACCCCTCTATTGTATCTATAGCATTTCTTATAACCCCCATTTCGGGTACCGCATTAATATCAGGTCTTAAAAATTCCAGATTTTTTAAATGCGTTTGTTGTTATCTAGATACACAGATTCCTCCTATGTAGTACCAGGCTCTCCCATGTACTACAAGTTAGGGCACAAGAAGGTGACTATAAGCTCCCCATTCACGGAGCTTCGCTGGAAGCACTACCTATTCTCAGTATAAGCGTCTGACGTCAGACGCAACCCTGACGCACGTTTCGTCACTTGGGCGTGACTTTTTCAAAGGGAGGGGCGAGGATCTCAACGGAGCCTCCTATTTATAGCGTTTTGATTGCTATGGTTACCCTTTAACTCTCACCAAATGAGAAGGGTATATATAGATATGGGATAACAAGCTTAAATTGTTTCTCTCTTCATTTCTTTACTATATTCAAAATTAACTATCAGCATGATGATATTATGGTTATATAACCTCCTAGATATCCAGTTCATGTGTATTTAGATAATACGATATACCTTCAAACTTATATGTGCACATATTTATAATAAGATATATTTAAAATCACAGCAATATAATTGTTATTCATATTTATAAATAGTGATAAAAACATTTTAAATAGATGTGCTATAAAATTAATAATAATAACATATCGGTGCTCATATCTATATATATCAATGGTGATTTTAAATAAAGTGTCAGTGCTTTAAAGTGTTTCTTACATAATTATTATGTTATCAAACATAAAATATACATTTGTGATAAAGTATGTTTTAAGATAAGATATCAATTCATAGTGTTCATATTTACATACATCAGTAAAGGGAAAACATTTTTTCTTTTTTTTATGCTGAAATGGTAACAGCATGATGGTGCTTATATTGTGTGTATCATTGGTGATTTATAATTTGTGCTGTGTCAAAATACTGATGTGCTTTTAGTGTTCTTTATATTGGTCTTTATCATGATTAGCAATCATAAATACTTATGGTGCCTTTGTGTGGTGGTTTTCCAGGTATATCCCTTCCATATCTTAATTCTTTTTCTATCTTTTAAAGAAAAAAAGAAGAGGTTTAAAGTTTTTACATACATTTCAGAGCAGTTACCACACTTATTATGTAACCATTTTTCTACTACTTTAAGAGGTAACTCTAGATATATCCAGGATAGTATTTGGGTATATTTTTGATACTAGGTCTAAATTCGTCATACTTAGCACTTTAGCACGCCTCTATCAGGGTTTAAAGAAATGCACTGAAAGAGAAACCCTCATTGAGTCCTTTTGGTGTTTGTGCCTGTAACTCATAGATCCATTTTGATTCCCTTTTGAGTAGCATTGTGTCTAAATCCCCTTTTCTTGGGCCCAACTTAACTCCATCTATTGCACAGAATTTTAAGACAGATGTATCTTTTTTATGTTTTAATTTTACATGTCGTGCAATTGGTGTGTCATATTCATTTATGATTGAGCAAATGTGTTCTCCCATTCTACGTCTGAGCTCTCTGTTAGTTTTACCGACGTAGATTTTCGTACAAATACATTGCACTACATATATGACTCCCTTTGTTTTACAATTATAAAAATCTTTTATGGGGTATTTTTTGCCCGTTATTGGATGAATGAATTCTTTACTTGGTTTTATGAAATTGCAGTATTTGCATCGTCCACATTTATAACACCCTGTTAGGGGCTTAAGCCACATTTTTTCTTTTTGTTTGTCTTGTTGAAAGTGGCTATGTACTAGTAAATCCTTTAAATTGGGGCTCCGTCTGTATGTTATTGAACTATTTTGAGTAACTTTGGTCTTGAGATCTTCATCTGCAGTCAATAGATACCAAAACTTAGAGAAAATATCTTTAATTCTCTCTGAGTTGTGTCCATATGTCAGTATACATCGTATTAATTCACTTTCCTCACTTGAGGTTGTTTCTTCTTGCATAATAGGACATCCCTGACTTGGTGTATCTTTAATTGTATTCAGTAAATCTGTTCTTTTAATATTCTTTGCATATTCATATGCTCTTTTTAAACATTTGTTCGGATACCCTCTGTTTTTAAATCGTTTTCTAAGTTTGTCAGCCTCAATTCTAAAGGAGATGTCATCACTGCAATTCCTACGGATACGTAGATATTGGCCTTTAGGTATACCTTTTTTTGGGGGTCCATAATGTTGGCTTGACCACTCTAGTAAGCTATTAGACGCTGTTTCCTTCCTATATGTTGTAGTGCTGATATTTCCCATCTCGTTCTTTATTATTTTCAAGTCCAAAAAGGCCAGTTCTATTTGGTTTATTTCATATGTAAATTTTAGTCCTAGGGTGTTTTTGTTAAGGGTGTCTATGAAGAGAGACAATTGTCCTTTTGTGCCCGTCCAAAAGATGATAATATCGTCTATGAACCGTCTCCACATTAATATGTTGTCCGTAATATTGTTCATAGATTCTTCAAAGACATACCTCTCTTCCCACCACCCTAGGAAGAGATTTGCATAATTAGGGGCACATGACGTCCCCATTGCTGTACCCTTAATCTGATGTATCCATTTGTCAGTAAAGATAAAATAATTTTTAGTTAGTATGAATTCCAATAGGGTTAGTAGGAACTCATTAAATTGTTCAGCTTTTGTTCCTCTTGTTCTTAAGAAGAAACCCACCGCCTCAATACCCTGTGTATGGGGTATGGAACTGTATAGGGCTTCCACATCTATGCTAACAAGCCATGTTCCAGCAGGTACTACTATGTCTTCCAGTTGTCTCAATATATCTGTAGTATCTTTGATATATGAGGGAGGGCCTGTAACTAGATTACTAAGATGATGATCTAGGAACTTACTTATGTTTTCAGATAGATTATTATTACCGGATACAATCGGTCTACCCGGTATAGGGAGTACCTTTTTGTGCACTTTTGGGAGGGCATAGAATGTTGGAATAGTTGGATTCTTTGGCAACAGAAAATCATGTGTGTTGTTGTTTATTATTCCCTCCATCAAAGCTTTATCTAGGATTGATTTAAGTTCCTGTTTATAGATACAAGTGGGATCTCCTCTTAATATTTCATAAGTTAATTTATCTTTTAGTATCTTTTTTTAAAATGATAATATTGTCATGACCAAGCCCCTAGAGACTGTGAAAATCAATCTTTCTAGGCCTGGGCTGAATAAGTTGAAATCTTGGTTTTGAATTCAAGGAACACTTTTATTGTAAAGATATATATGTACTGTTTATACTGATACTCTGTATTATTCCAGAAGGGGGGAAATTATCTATAAAACTGGCTGTCGCAGAGCAGGTGATGCTGTGCACCTGGGATGTTCTGTTGGACATGTGTGAATGTGTGCCCAAGGCAACTGAGAATGCACCTTGGCCTGATTGGTGGATACTAAATGTTCCATCTCACACATAGGCATGTCTTGATTGGCTATTTAAGAATGCACATTGTTGGCATTGGCTGCTCATAACTAGGGTGGGGGTATAAATATGTGAGATTGAATTCATAAAAGTCAGCTATGGTTTGCACATGAACAATGTTTTTTTTATAAATTTTATAACAAAATTACAATAAAAAATTCATACATCCATCATACAGTCTAAACATAAAACATAATAAGAACAGTCTAAAGGAAGAATGCTATTTAGACACACAAGGGTTAAGACAATGACCCTCATTTTTTAAGATATATAGTTCCCATTTTAACCATTTATTCTTATCCTTAATAGTATCTTTAGGAGATCTCTGGGCAAAAGCTCTTTCCAATAGTCTATTCCTTTGCAGGTTAGTCGAAATTAACCTCCACATCGGGATTTTGCCCTGCTTCCAATTAAGTGAAACCAACCTCTTAGCCACCCTTAGTAAATTAATAATTAAAGGTTTGTTAGTAGGGTCGAAACCCTGAGGAAATATATTAAATAAAACCAATTCAGGAGACAGCTTCACATTTAGATTACAGATATTCAACAAATTGCAGATACACTCTTTAAAAGAGACTGAATTTTTGGGCATGTCCACCACACATCCACCTGAGTTCCCACACTGCCACACGACCTCCAGCATTCTGACGGATTTGGTACAGGATCTAAGTCATGGGACAATGTGGAAATCCAATACCACCTCTGCAGAATCTTAAAATATATTTCCTGCAAGGGTACACAGCTTACATTTCTATATATGACGGACAAGGCACTCTTACATTCATCCATCTCTAAGCAGAAACCCAAATCAGATTCCCATTTTTCCATTGCTGCCGATTTACAATAGGAAGTCATTCATTCTAGAATATTCCTACAGTTCAAAATATTAAAAACAAAGGTCGTAAGTTCTCTTCTAGGAGCTTGCTTCCCAAAAATCCTAGTCACCTCTGTTATTAAAGAGATATAATGAAGCCATAGATGTGGCGGCACACGGTTGTCCCTAGTTATATTATTGAATGTTTTCAATTTGTCATCCACAAACAAATCTGGAACATACACAAGATTCCATTTTCCCCACTTAATTATAGATGGTTGAGAGTTATAATTAACTAAGAGAGAGATTGGCATAATAGGAGATGGGAAGGGTGTTAAGTTAAATTTCTTATTTAGTCGAAACCAGTTTTTAAGTCAGTGTGTAACAATTCGATCAAAAGCTTTCTCTGCGTCAACTGCTAACGCTACCATAGGGATATTTCTAGATTTACAATGATCAAAAACATCAATTAGTTTACGCGTATTGTCCAGCCCTTGTCTGCACTTTATGAAGCCTGATTATTCAAAATTAATAAGGTCTTTTATTATCCTATTCAATCTAGTAGCCAAAATTCTGGCATAGAGTTTAAAATCAAGATTTAGAAATGATATAGGCTTATAGCTAGCTAATCCTCAAGTGGCTTGCCTTCCTTATGTATCGTCTTAATAGATGCCTGTAGCATCTCTTTGGGCGCAATGCCATCCTCTTTAATTTGGTTAAACGTTTCTTTAAGAAGTCTATTTACTAGATTCTTATATGTCTTGTAAAAACAGCCACCTAACCCATCCGGGCCTGGGACCTTATCTAATTTCAGTGAGGTGATTACTTCATCAACTTCATCTAAAGTAAATTCCCCCTCTAGTTCTTCTCTTTGTTTAATTAAATGTCACCCTGTACTTTGAAATAGCAATATAAAGCTCTTAAAAAATTAACCCAATCTGGTCCTGTTTTCTCTTCATCCCAGTTAAATTTAAATTTTTCTTTAACTAGAAACTGTTTAGCCTTTCTCATGGATTTGATCATTATTTTTTATCATCCCTAAACACTATTAGTTTGGCTGTGTAGCCCCATTTATAAGAGAGCTTTTCTTCCATAAGAATCTTTGTAAACTCTCTAAAACCTCTCCTCTTTTGCAATACTTCTGAAGAAAGATCTACAAAGACAGAAACTTGATCATATGGAGCAGGGAGTTTACTTAATACTCTACATGCCTATAGAATTTTTTGCTTATATGTATAATTCTGAAATTTTACAATAATGTCTCGAGGGAGATCTCTATGCAAATTTGCGGTAATGGAATTCTATACAACATCTCAATTTGACTGTTCTCCCAGGACGGTGAAGAGTTTCGATACATATTCACGCAGATCCTTAGCCTCTACACTTTCAGAAATACCCCTTAACCTCAAGTTGTTTCTTCTAAGACTATCATCCAGTTTAGCTTGTTTATGTTTCATAAACTTCACCTTCGCCTCCAGGTTATGAAACTGGGTTTTTAATTTCTGATTTTCTTGCCATATTTCATCATTCCTCCTTTCTTCCTCTGTACACCTTATTCCAATTGCCACCATTGCTATGGCGTTACTCACAATTTCACTTGCAATCTGGTTATGTAAAGAGATCTGAAATTCACTCAACAGATTTTTAAGGAGTGAAACTGTCAATACTCACCTTCTAAAATAGGGGATTTAGACTCTTCCATAGCAGCATAGCTATCCGAGATGGAAGTATTGAAAGTAGATAACTCTTCTGCAAGGGAAAGCTCAGTTTGGGGCATAATTTTAGGGAATTTTTTATCTTTACCTTTCAGCACCGAAATTGAGAGATTACCTGTATTCCTAGTTGGTCTCCTAATAGGTTTTTCCATACTTTTACCTTTGGACGAGTTATGACTCATCTTAAAAGTATGTTTAACTCCTAACCCCTAACCTCGGGTTTAAGTTCTATAGGTAACAGAATAATAAGTTATCTTTCACTGTGGGGCCTTCATTAGAAGAACCCTTTAGATAATCTTTCAGACCATCCACTAAATGTATAGAATGTAGTAATTAATCTATACGGCGTATAAAAAAATATGTCCAGATTGAGGTTAAGGTACCGTCATACCCAAAAACCTTCTCTTAAATAGTAAATACAGTACCTATTAGGTATCCTAGACTGAGAGGGCTATTTCCAAAGAAGGTACTTATCAGAGTTAAATAGCGAATAACTAATATATATCGAGGTAATATAGTTCCTTCTAATCCTAACCTCTTGACCTTCTATATCACTGGAACTATATTTCCCCAGGGTAGTATGTAAAACCTTAGGTTGAGTCCTTTTACAAAATAAAACTAGTATAGGAAATTCAATGTAAACAAAATCACCAGATCTTAAGTTTCTAACTGGACCTGGGGATAAGTAATATATACCCACTTAGTTCCAAAAAGACTACTTACACAGACACTTTTTCACCATTCAGAACTCATATCTCAAAGAGAACCCCTAATAAAGGCACAGCCACCTTCAGTCATGAGTAATGAAGCTTATAACATACAATTTTGTCCCTCAATAGAGCTTTAAAAAAAGCAATTCCAGGTCAGTTAGGGGGGGCGGTCCTAGCCAGCAAACTGGAAGGCAGCACAGCGTGTGAGCTCTGCACATAACCTACCTTTTTTAGGGCACAAATTGCCAATTATACATATAAAAGAACTCTGAAGGCTTTTCGGAGCCCTTCTAGCCACACTGATTGTGGGGATCTGATTTATTTTGCCCTAACATTGCAACTATTACCCTGCTGCACGACTTCACTTAGCAGGCCAGACCGTGTTACGCCGGGGCGTAGTGAAGCCTGTCGGGCTCTTCTCCCCTACCCCCGGGGGAACCCAATCGGAAGGCCAGGCACGCAAGGCACGTAAAGGAGGCTGCAGGAGAGTCCCCTGACCGAGGTCCCGCAGGTACACGGTGGCTGTGCTGGCGGTGCCGCGCTGGAGGAGGGAGAGGCCAGAGCGGAGAGCGCAGTGTGTGCCATTGGTCAGAGCTGAACAAAGGAGGCTGGTGAGACCGGCGGCCGGAGGGGTGAGTGGCCCGAAAGTGGGGCGAGGCAGGGGGACCGGAGACCGGAGAGAAGGGGGTGACAGCATCTAATAGGTGAGGCACAGCCTCGTGTGGGCGGCCATCTTGCCCACCAGGCCTTGCTGCCTGGCACACAATTAAGACCTCCCGAGGCCCTGGAGCAAGCATAGTGGCCACTCAAAGGGGTCACTGCAGATATTAAGGCAGGGAGGACCACATCAAAAGGCAGGTAGCCTCCTTCTACCCCAAGATTAAAAAGCCCGCGAATCGGCGGCCGCCATTTTGTGGCGCGAAATTTAAATTTTAACAGAGAAGCAGGTACTGCTAAAGGAAGTTTGATGCAGCACAGAATCTTCCCAATAAAGAGCCCATACTAAACCTTATGACTGGCTATCTATTACAAAAGTGAGACTTCAAAAGTCTCTGAGGAGTTGTGAACCCAGAGGACATTACATGCTGGCCAAGGGTCTCATTATAAAGGCGTAAAGGCCCCAACTGGGCATATAATTAACACTAACAGACTGATGAAGTTTGCATACAGTTCATGTTTGCCTAAAAATTCTGGGTTGCCATGCTATTCGGTGTTGAAAGACTCCATTACACTGCCATTAGTGTGCTAACACTGACACCCAGTGGACATTCTAAAAATAGCGCACCCAAATTACATGCTACACAAAACTGTAAGCATCAGGTGGGCTCCTGATTTAACTACAAGATACAAGGTCCTGAAGGGTCATTCCAGCAATATCAGCAAGCTGATGACATCTGCTTGCAGCAAATGCGTGTTTGAAAAATGCGTGTTTGAAAAATTGAGGTGCCCTACTGCTTGGCTGTGCAAGGCTTCATTATACGGCTATTAGTGTGGAACACTGACACTCAGTGGACATTTCAAGGACTGTGCTTACCAATCACAAATCATACCAAGCTGAAAGCATTTTCTGACCTAGAAAGGCCTGTCTCTAATCTTGACTCAGAATAAGGACCTTTGCCCAGGAAGCACTCTACAGTATTTGCGCAAGGATTGGTGGCTGCCGAACCATAGATCAAGTGATTCACAAACTGTTCCAAAGCTTCCAGCTATGCTCCTGGGGGCCCTGGGCCAGGGTTTACCAACACCCCCTTGGAACGGTCTGTCTGCCGCTCTTATGCAGGCGTAAAGCTGGCAGCCAGTATGCCATCCATGAGTATATAACTATATAATCACCGCTTCGACCCAATACCTTCAAACCCAGCTGTTTAAGTGGACCAGGACCTCAAAACCAGCGTTTCAACCCGCATAGAAAAATGGCAAGTCGCAGTACAAGTAAAGTACAAAAGAAACAGTCTGGGAAGGGGATCCAGGAGTTCTACAAACCACCCGACACAAATCGCAACCAGATTCAGAGTCCCAACCCCGAACAGCCGGAGTCGCCGATCCACGAATCAGCGCAGAGTTCCCAACCAGCTCAAATGGAACTAACTGACGGGACTTTAATTAAAATCAAACAGATCCTGCAAGCTGAAATCAAACATGCAGTGGACGACTTAAGGTCAGACATCCAATCTATAAGCCAGAGGCTGCAAGGCCTGGAGGAAAGCACTGATCAGATCGCAGAGACCCAAGCGCTAGATAAGCAGGATATCCTACAAAATGCTTCTAAGATCCAGATGTTGGAGGATAAAGTAGAGGACCTGGAGAACAGATCCCGCAGACATAATATTAGGCTGAGGGGCGTCCCCAATAAAATAACGGATGTTCTACAATATTCCAGAGATGCTATAAGCATGATCCTTCCTTCGGTTGAGGAGTCAAACTGGGCAATAGAAAGAGCTCACAGAGCGTTGGGATCTTCTAGGGACCAAAACCTACCCAGAGATATCATTATTAGATTTGCCCAGCAAAAGGCTAGAGATTTGATCCTTGCGGAAACCAGACTAAGGAGGGAAATCCTGGGCCCAGACGGCACCAAGATTCAAATCTATATGGACTTATCCCCTTCTACCCTTCAGAAAAGGAGGGAGATGAGACCCACATTGCGAGTGCTCTCCCACTACAAGATAGCATACAAATGGGGGTTCCCATTCGCACTTTTGTTCACTTATAAAGGAAAATCCTTCAAGGTGATATCGTTTGAGGAAAGCCAAAGCCTTCTGAACAGACTGAAACTTGTGCCTATGGAATCCGAAGAAGAACATTCCTTCCTTCAAGCGGAATTGAGGCAGGCCAAGAAGGGTCAAGGAATCCCACAGCCGCAAAGATCAAAGCCCATTTATAATCCTTTGAGGGAGATCAAGCATCGTGAGCAGGATCTAGCGGAGGACCCCATATCATAACATTTTTCCAAGTCCAAACTTTGTTCCATATTACTCTCTACGCTATATAGGGAACCTGAACTCCACCTTGGGAGTTGCAGAAGGAAAGGCGGATTTCTTGATCCTTTGCACACGCTTGGACATTGCTTACAAAAAGGACTTTAATTCAATTGAGTATTGTATCTTTGTCTATGCATTAGTTTAATCGGGCCACACAAGGGGTGGAGGCCAAGTTTAGCCCGGGGGCAGTTAGATAGTGCTGGGTTTATTTTTTCACAACCAATCTCTTTAGCCAACTGGAGGTATTGGGTGGAACTGTAATACTGTAATACTGATTTTCTATTATTCTTTGTCTCGCTTATCATTATACATAATTACTAGAGTACTCAGGATGGCTACTTTAGGTGGCTAAGCTCTTTCTTAAGTAGGGGTTTAGAACCCATGATATTGTTAGAGCTAGTTTTGGTAGTGATATTTGATAGTTTTCTCCCTGTTGGGTTAATTTGGGGGGGTAAGTCACCTTCCCTTAACCCCAACGTAAAGTCTATGAATAGTAGTCTGGGGAGGATTTACTGTCATCCATGGTTTACTAATCGGGTACTGTTTTGTACTGATGTTGTTTTTTTGTTCATTGTATGTTCTCCCGCTGGTGCCTGGCGGACTAAAGAATGCCTGAAGTCGTCCACGTCTGGAGCGAATCGTGGTGAGTGTGTCCCGGGCCGGCTGGCAGGGAAGATAGAGGCTGAGGCAGAGAGATCTATGTGGGGTAACGTTCCAACGACTTTAACACACCTAGATAACACACCGCCATGACTGATCACTCACACAACATAATAACACATAACGTAAAAGGCTTCAACTCCCCGTTTAAAAGACGTAAGGCCTTTCTCTTTTATAAAAGGATCAAGCCATCTATAATTTTCCTACAGGAAACTCATTTTGCGAGAGACAAAGTTCCGAAATTTCTACACAGAGATTACCCCAATTTCTATACTTGTTCACAGCTCTCCAAGAAAGCAGGTGTGGCCATTCTCCTTCACAGGAACCTCCCCTTTAAATTAGAAAAACAGGAAAAGGATAAGGAGGGTGATTTCCTCATACTTTCAGGTACGATTCTGGATGTTAAGGTCTCCTTGGTGAATTTATATGCCCCCACTGTTAACCCACACAACACCCTTATCAAATTACTGAACCTTCTAAAACAAGAGGACAGAGGGAAAATTATTATGGGCGGGGACCTGAACTTGGCGCTTCAACCTTTCCTTGACAGGTCAGGGACACCTTCATATACTAGAGATGCTAAAAAACTTAATATCATTTACTCCCTACTTAAGGAACTGGAATTAGTAGACGCCTGGAGGGGGTTGCATCCCTCTGAAAGGCAGTATACATTCTTTTCCCCCACCCACAATACTTACTCCAGGATCGACGCTTTGATGATGCACTCATCACTGTTCAATAACGCGTCAGATGCCCAAATTTTACCCTGCCCATGGTCGGACCATTCGTTAATTTCTTGTAAATTGAGTCTAAACCAAAACAATTCCCACAGCCATGCTTGGCGTCTAAACGACAAGCTGATTACGAGTCCAGAGGTACAGGCCCAAATAGAAGAGGAAATTAACACCTTTTTTGCTCTCAACGATATTCCAGAGACAGAAATAGGATGGTCATGGGTTGCTCACAAGGCCTACATTAGGGGGATAATTATAAAAATATCGGCAGCCCATAGGAAAAAATTACTCAGCAAGGAAAACGAACTCTTTAAGAAATTACAGTATCTTGAAAAGGTAAACCAGAATAAATTCACAAGGGAAACGCAAATTGTACTAGATCGAACTAGAGCAGAACTAGATGCCATATTGGCAGAAAGGACTGAAAAGGCTATCAGAAGAACGACCCATAAATTTTATTGCCAAATTAATAAGCCCTCGCCCATGTTAGCAAGGAAATTAAACCTGAGACATAACTCTGCGCGTATTCACCAAGTCAGGGATGCTAGAGGGGTAATCACCATGAAACAAGATGAGATCAAAGAAACATTTAAGAATTATTATCAAGATATTTACTCGTCCAAATTGACGGCTAACAGTTACAAAATACACGAATTTCTAAACGCCTACGACCTCCCTTCAGCCACTGAGGAGGATTTAAGTTTATTGAATGCTGAGATCTCAGCAGACGAGATCAGTAAAACAATTAAGACCCTGAGGAAGGGTAAAGCCCCTGGTCCGGACGGCTTTACAAATAACTATTATGCTACTTTCGATAAGCAACTTGCCCCAAAGTTGGAAAAGCTTTTTAAAGATATAATGGAGGGGAAGGCCATGCCTCCCGAGCTTAACCAAGCGAGTTTAATCTTCCTCCCTAAACCGGGCAGAGATCCTCTGCTGGTTAAAAACTTCAGACCCATCTCTCTTTTGAATGGAGATGTAAAAATTCTTGGGAAAATATTGGCCACCAGATTAGCGAACTTCATACCTAGATTGATCCATAAGGACCAAGTGGGCTTTATTCCTTACAGACAGGCGGGGGATAATATAAGAAGACTCCTCAACATATTCCATTTAGCGAAACTAGAAGATACCCCTTTATGTACTATAGGACTAGACCTGGAGAAAGCATTTGACTCCATTGAATGGCCATACCTGCATGCCACGCTGACAAAGTTTGGGTTGGTGGGTAACTTTGTGAATGTGATCAAGTCTTTCTATAATAATCCAACTGCCAGTATTAGAATCCCAGGGGATGACCATTCCTTTATCAATATTAGAAGAGGCACCAGACAGGGCTGCCCCTTATCCCCCCTTCTGTTCGCGCTGGCCATTGAACCTTTGGCTCAGGCTATTAGGAATAGCGCAATAATAACTGGATTAAATGTAGGCTTGCACCAGTTTAAGTGCTGCCTCTTTGCTGATGACATCCTGTGTACACTTACAAACCCACTTCAGTCAATACCAGCCCTGATGTCCCTGATAGAGTCCTTCGGGGTCATTTCGGGACTCAAAATTAACATGGACAAGACGGAAGCGATCTTGGCGCAGACTCCTCAGACTTTGAGGGACACTCTTAAAACTAGACACCCCTTTGCTTGGCCAGAAAAACATATAAATTATTTAGGCATCAAGATCACTCCAGAGATCACTGACTTATATCAGTCAAACTATATCCCATTATACAAGACCCTGAATCAGGACTTGTTGAAATGGAATAAATATAATCTCTCATGGTCAGAGAGGATTAATGCAATAAAAATGAACATTCTCCCCAGGATTCTGTACTTTTTTAGGACTCTGCCGATTAGTATAAACAGAAGAGACCTGAATAGTTTTCAAAATGCGATATTCAGATTCATTTGGCACTACAAACGCCCAAGAATAAAGAAATCCATTATGATGAGGAATAGATCCTCCGGAGGATTGGGTTGTCCCGACCTCCTCAAATATTTCAGGGCAGCCCAGATTTCTTTTTTACCCCAGGCACACTCGACAGAACATCAGCCACTCTGGGTTTTCGTAGAAAACTATCAAATTATGCCATTTAAATGGGATACTCTAATATGGGATCCATCTTCCCGGTTACTCCCTGATCTGGCCCGTAACAACCCGATGATAGCATTAACGCTGAACGAATGGGAAAAAGCCAACTCTAATAAACAGTTAAGTCCCAATATCTCCTATACAACCACAACACTCCCTACCCCAAGTACCCTGGATGAGATGGGTTTGCTATCCAAAGACTGGTGGACCTCAAGAAAGCTTGATAGGCTTGAAGGCTGGGTTAGAGATGGCACAGTGCTAACTAATGAGAAATTTATAGAAACACATAATCTTCCGTCCAGTGAGTATTTCAACTATAATAAAATCCGACATAATGTATCCACTAAACTTCGTAAATGGGGCCCGCCCAGATCAACTTGGTTCACACTAATCTGTAATAAAGCCCCACTTACTAGGGGAATATTGGGGGAATTGTACGCAATATTCAACTCAAGTGACACGGCTAGCAAACCTAATCACATCAAGCATTGGGAACTGGATATGGGAGAGGAATGGGACGTGAGCAAATGGTCTAAGGTACACTTAGAATTAACAAAGGGGTCTAGGTATTTTAGTCATTTGGAAACATCGACGAAAGTACTATTTAGATCCTACTACACACCAGATAGGCTACACAAAATGGACCCTAAAGTCTCTCCCGAGTGCTTTAGAGGCTGCACCACAGTGGGATCCTTCCGCCATATTTGGTGGGATTGCCCAACGGCCCAAGCAATGTGGACAAAAGTGGCCGATCTGGTCTCTAAGACATTGAACACGAAAATACTACCCAATATGGGACTATGTCTACTGGGGCTACCGGTACAACATTTACGAGTACACCAGAATAAATGGCTTCAATTTGTTATGCTGGCAGCAAAGAGCTGTTTGGCCGGGAACTGGCGGAAAAAATCACTGGATATCCACTCGGTTATTCACAAAATTAACTTCATTATGACTTATGAACATATGACGGCTACACTAAACGATGCAGTGGATATCTATAAAGAAATATGGGGTGACTGGAGCGGGACGGAACACTCATTCCAGATACATTGACAGTAGAGCTCTGTTCATGGGGGGGAGGCTGTTAGGTGCAGGAGTGGTCCGGGACAGTGCTCTCCATGGTTCCTCCTTAGAGGACGCTGCAGGCGTGGAAGGTCGATAAGGTAATAAGTATAAACTACACAAGGAAGTTGTGAAAGGCACATGTTAATTTATGATAAGTTTTATTTTAGTTATGTTGATATAAATCAAACGACCAGAGCAGGTTTTCTAACGGATGTTAGACATATTTAGTGCACTGACTTGCGGATAAACTAGCTAACCAGTTCTAGGTTGTTTTCACAGAATGTTTCAATAATAGAAAAAGGAAAATGGAAGTGGTTGACACACAGTGACATGTATATTTTGTTAAAGGCAAATAGGAAAGTGTAATAAGATTACCATCCAACATGGGGGACCTGCGTGTCACTCCTTATTTACAAAAGTGCTTGTCCTATGTTTGTGTCAATAAAAACATTTTCGGAAAAAAAGCAATTCCAGAGTCTCAATTTTAGTACAGTTCCCACCAAATCAGCTCTCCGTTGGGGCTATTTACTGTGTTCCTGTATCCTGAGTGGTGAGTAATCCTGTTCTGAAACCACTGAAACATTTATTACCCTATCGTCTCATTGCATATAGAGAAGTGGCATAGGATTCAACTGGGTTTTCCCCATTTGAGCTCCTTTATGGACGACACATACGAGGTCCATTAAACAGAATCAGAGTGACTTGAGAATGGGAGTATGAGTAGCATCAGGTGCCAGTAGCTTTCTGGGAGAAGTTTGCCATGCTGACTGGGTTAGTCAGAAAAAAATATGTGCAAGGCACAACCAGGGACCAGAAATACTACAACCAGGAAACCCAAGTCAGAGAAGTATTAATGCTGGTAGCCTATATCTGTCTATCATAGTAAAGCAAAGAATCTGCTAGCCATCTGTTTACCTACAGGGAGTGACTCAGAGTAGGGACAGTTGCCAGACATGCTAGCTCCCACAGAGCAAAATTCTCTGGAGGAGGGATTGAGACAAATCTATAACTTAACTGAGACTCAAAAGGAACAGCTAGCAAATAATTTAGCCCCATTTAAGTCATTATGTACCACCGATACCAGGGGGCACACAGTTAGCTGTACATACAGTCCTAAAAGAAGGTCCTCCCTTTAAACTACATTCTTATAGAGTACTTGAAGCAGCAAGGGCTAGCATATATGCAGAATTGCGCAAAATGTTGCAACTAGGTGTTATTGAACCATCCAGTAGCCCCTGGGCATCCCCAGTAATATTGGTGTCCAAAAAAGATGGCACAACTTGTTTCTGTGTGGATTATTGGAAGCTGAATGATAAAACTAAAACAGATGCTTACAATATTCCACTCATGGATGAGATGTTAGAATGTCTACGTACTGCCAAGTACTTAACCATGCTGGATTTTTCCAAAAGATATTGGCAGATTACCTTGCAGGAGACAGCAAGAGAGAAGTCGGCTTTCATCACTCCACTTGGCCTATATAAATTTTGGGGTGAAAAATGCTCCTTCAACCTTCCAGCGATACGTAGACAGATTGTTACAAGGGCAACAGTGATATGCACATGCCTGGATATGCACATCTGGGTGATATAGCCTTTTATAGCCAGACCTTGGAAAAAAAATTTGCAACAGATTACTAGTATCATGCAAACTATCACAAGAACTAGCCTTACCATCTGGTTGTAGACTGGGTTCTAAAGAAACTGGTGAACTATCTATATGGCAGGCTTTTCACAGTGGTTACCGACCATAACCCTTTATGTTAGCAGGAGATAATGGCCTTGCAAACTTTCAATTTAACAGTACAACATTGTTGGGGTAAACTTCACCAAAATGAAGATGGGCTGTCACACCAAGAGGACAGGTAACCAATAGTGTAGGGTCAGGCCTGGTCAGTGCCGTAATGGAGACCTTATGGGAATATCCGGATTTCAGTGGGTACACAGGATTGGAAACATTGGTGTTACCTAGCTACTGAGACATCAGCTCGAGAAGGGTTAACCAGTTTCTCTTATCACTTATGACATCACTAAAAAAATGCCGCGCCCTACACACTAATATAAAGTGGAAGGGTGAGCAAACCAGCTCAGAACTACCAAACACTATACTATTTTGGTAGTGTGAAGCTTGCTCATTATAGGTTTTCATTATAAATATTGTTTACTATTGAGAAACACTGCTGGACAGTTGAAACACATTTGGTATCTAATTATATTTTATCTATACAGTTACACTATGTATTTATATTTGCGTGTCCTTATTTGAAGGACAGAATTTGTTTTTGGGTGCACTCTATAAACTGGATTTTTGTGCATTTGGGGAGAAGTGCACTGACACTATGCTATTAGATTTCTTTTTTGGAGTACTAAGAAGAGATCCTGATCCTGTTTATTGTAAAACCCACGTTCACACCTTTTTAGGTGGGCATACACTATTAGGGCCATACAGCCATTAGAGTGTGGGCCTTTACCTATATCTAGAGGGAAGTGCTGAGTTGGGCTATCCAATTATTATCTGATCTGTACATTTTAGTGTGTATATATTCCACCTCTGCTTTGATTACAAAGGAGCAATGTCTACCTAAGGAAATACATGCTATGAAAATATTCTGTGACCAGTGCACTGAAATCTACGCTTTTATGCTACAGATATTGCTAATTTGTTCCTGTGATCATCAAATGTGAGTGCAATTTTGTATATTTTGTATGTGTGAATAAATTGTTTTAACATACTACACTATCAGGGCATCTTGCGCTTCTCTACCCCACACCATCTTCTTGTTTTTCCTATGGAGTACGGGTGTGAACAGTATTCCCACTAAGAAGCTGCACTTTCCCTGCTGATTATACACCTACCTTTTTTGAGCACAGGAACTGTGATTTATTGAGATCCTGAAATTGGACGTTGATTGCATAATATACATTTGGTTTGTACTAATTTTCAGGTAGTGATTTCTTTCATCAATTTTGAGAATCTATACGCCCATTTTAGTTTTTATCAGATTTGTTTTTTATCAGGATATTGTTTATGATTCCAACAATAGTCTGACATCACGTGTGCATCCCATCTTCCTTGGTATCTGGCTTCCATTGTTTTTATCTCTTGGTAAAATCTTTCACCTTGCTCTTTGCTTAAGTCACCAAGGTTCCCTGGAAAGCGATCTAAGTGACTGTACAGATAATAGATGTTAACACTCAGCCAGGCCTGATGAAATGAAAGAGCATATCCTCTACTAATTGTGTGTAGTTGTCTGCATTCTTGTTGCCAAGAAAATGTTTCACAACAAGAACAAATGAAGACCAGGCACATGATTCAATTTCATTCATTGATGCTATGAAATGTTGATCATTTATAAGTTGTCTGATCTGTGGACCCCTGAAAATTCCTGCCTTCAGTTTTTGCATGGTAAGTCCAGGTAATTTCTGTGCTATGTATTAAATACACGAACCGTCTATATTTAAAGCCTTTACAAATTGTTTCATCTGGCCTAGCTTTATATGTAGTGGTGGCAGTATGATTCGATCTCGTGCTACCAAATGTTCATTGATTACATTTTGTCCTCCAACCACCATAAATTTCCTCAGAGGCCAATCTTTTCTTGCCAAAGTCCATGTTCGGTTCTACCATTCCAAAGGAGTAAAAAGCAAGGATAATTTGTATAACCACTTTGTTGACCAAGAAGAAAGTGAACCACCTTCAAGTCTACACAAATCACCCATTGATGTTCTTGGTAATTTATCTTTTCCAAGACTAAAGAGATGGCCTTGTACTCTTATTTCATCCGGGTGGAGTGACCGATTGGAATAGAACCATATTTGTTGACGCTATTTAAAAGAACACATTTCAAACTATGTTTTGAACTGTTGATAAAAAGATGCCACTCACTTGGGTTATATTCTGAAAGACCAATTTTCTAAAAAAGGTTTCTGATGTCATTGCAGAATAATAAGTTGATGTCTTCGGCAAAGAATAGCAGAAAATGATTTTCTCTCCTTCGATAAAATAGGATTTTCGTTACACTCTGAAGTATATTCTTTTCCTTTAGTCTGAAGGCAAGCAATTCAGAAGACTACTTGGAAAGATTCAAGTCCCTGATCAGATAACTCAATTAATTTTGGTTATAACGTGAAGTTATTTAGAAATCACTGTCGCCTCACCCCCACACACACACACTTTCCTTTCCTTGTGCAATATCAGACATGTAAGACTCATCCTCTGAGAGCTGTGGTATCTTGATCTCCAAGCTTGACACCAAAATAACCTACATATGCTCTTTTTACAAACTCAGAAATAGGTTTCCTACTTGCTTTCACTGTGTATTCCCCAAATTTAGCAAAATATGATGAGATGATTCAAGTAGTCTTGAAGTAGCCATAACCTCTACGGTGTTCGATCTTCAAAAATTAAATTATATGATTGGTAATATACACACACCTCCTATACTATCATAACAATTATACAGTTAAGTTGCTTACTTTTTACAATCCAATGTTTTGGATGTAAAAATATAGTTGGAAATATGTAAACACTTTCACTATGTCTTCTAACTTGTACACAAAAATACAAACCAAGTAGCAAGAGCAAGTTGAAAAACTCATTAGAATTTAAATCTATGCGCAACTGTTTTAAACAGATCAGGTTGAGAAACTTTTGAAATACAAATTTATTTAGTGTAAGAAAACCACGATTTACCATCTGAATGTTTTGCACATAATTATGTAATAAAACAGAACAAAAGTGATTTTGTCATTTGAGCTTTACATTTTTATGCCAATGTGCATTATAGGAAAGGAAGTAGACGAATAGTTGTGAAACAAAGGTCATCAAACAAATATGGGTAATTTAAATACATATATTCCCCATTCAAATAAGAAAGTTTGTTATGACATCCCGATTCTGCAAAAGAGATCTTTAAAAGGGCGGACTAACATTTTATAAATTCAACCATATCTAAGAAACCAGAGCTGATGTGCCCCAAATAACTCCAGCAACAGGTCTAAAAACCAAGACTCCAAGAAAAAAAAATATTTTGTTGGCCTGTGTTATTATTATTATTATTATTATTATTATTATTATTATTATTATTACTATCAAGGTTATTTACCTATTATTATTAATATTTTTTTTAAATTTAGCACATTATTTAATATTTGAAAACCGCATACTCTAATATCACACTTCTACAACTGTTTGACCAATTCTACTTATGAACGAACAAATTTAAAACATGAGTACTGGTGCTAGACACCTACTAAATGTGTTTTTCATGCCATCCTTACTATGCACTGTGGCCATTCATTTTTTCTTTACAATTCTGTGTATACAGTGTCTTGCAAAAGTATTCACCCCCCTTGGCATTTTTCGTGTTTTCTTGCCTCACAACCTGGAATTAACATGGATTGTTTGAGGATTTGCATCATTTAATTTACAGAACATGCCCACAACTTTGCAGATGTGTTTTTTTTGTATTTATTTATTGTGAAGCAAACAACAAAGAGGACAATAACTGAAAAAGTCAATGTGCATAACTATTCATCCCCCTAAAGTTAATACTTTGTAGAGCCACCTTTTGTTACAATCACAGCTCCAAGTCACTTTGGATAAGTCTCTATGAGCTTGCCACATCTTACCATTGGGATTGTTGTCCATTCCTCCTTGCAAAACTGCTCCAGCTCCTTCAAGTTGGATGGATTGCGCTTGTGAACAGCAATCTTTAAATCTGACCACAGATTTTCTATTGGATTGAGGTCTGGGCTTTGACTAGGCCATTCCAACACATTTACATGTTTCCCCTTAAACCACTCAAGTGTTGCTTTAGCAGTGTGTTTGGGGGTCATTGTCCTGCTGGAAGGTGAACCTCCGTCCTAGCCTCAAATCACGCACAGAGTGATACAGGTTTTGCTAAAGAATATCCCTGCATTTAGCACCATCCATCTTTCCATCAACTCTGACCCAGTCCTGGCTGCTGAAAAACATCCCCACAGCATGATGCTGCCAACCACCATGTTTCACTGTGGGAATGGTGTTCTTTTGGTTATGTGATATGTTGGGTTTGCGCCAGACATAGCTTTTTCTTTGATGACTAAAAGGTTCAATTTTAGTCTCATCAGACCAGAGCACCTTACTCCATACATTTTGGGAGTCTCCCACATGCCTTTTCGCAAACTCATTACGTGCCATTTTGTTTTTTGCTGAAAGTAATGGCTTTCTTCTGGCCACTCTGCCATAAAGCCCAACTCTATGGAGAGTATGGCTTATTGTCATCCTATGTACAGATACTCAAGTCTCTGCTGTGGAACTCTGCAGCTCCTCTAGGGTTACCTTAGGTCTCTGTGCTGCCTCTCTGATTAATGCCCTCCTTGCCCGGTCCATGTGTTTTGGTGGGCGGCCGTTTCTTGGCTGGTTTGCTGTTGTGCCATGTTCTTTCCATTTGGTTATGATAGATTTGATGGTGCTCATGGGGATCATCAAAGAATTGGATATTTTTTTATAACCTAACCCTGACTTGTACTTTTCAACAACATTGTCCCTTACTTGTTTGGAGAGTTCCTTGGTCTTCATGGCAGTGTTTGGTTAGTGGTGCCTCTTTCTTAGGTGTTGCAGCCTCTGGGGCCTTTATAAAAGGTGTGTATATGTAATGACAGATCATGTGACACTTAGATTGCAGACAGGTGGACATCATTTCATTAATTATGTGACTTCTGAAGGTAATTGGTTGCACCAGAGCTTTTTATGGGCTTCATAACAAAGGGGGTGAATACATACGCACATACCAATTTTCTGTTTTCTATTTCTAAAAAATAGTTTTATGTATATATTTTTCTCATTTCTCACTTAGACTATTGTGTTCTGAGCAATCACATAAAATTCAAATGAACAAAATATTGAACTTAAGGCTGTAATGTAACTAAATAGGTAAAAAGTCAAGGGGTGAATACCTTTGCAAGGCACTGTAGATTTGTTTTATTAAAATAAAAGAAGCACAAGCAGGGTTAAAGGCTAAGTGACTTCAGTTTGGTTTTGCATACAATATTTATCTATTATTGAGATAGTAAAAGAGGTTTATGATATTTGGTTCAGGAAATGCAACCATATCTCTCCAGAAATGTAAACACCCCTCTCACATACGCATGGACTACCCCGGGGCCCAGCGGAGGCATCAATGTTTATTTTTTCTAATTAAATACTAGCTGTATTACTTTTTCTTGATTAATTATGCTCTTGATTAGACTCAATTTTTTTCCAAACAATTTCTGTCTTCATTGGGCAGTGGCCCTTTAACTCTCATAATTACTCAGTTTTTATATGTGTTACAAGTGATCATGATATGGGTTTGTGTAACGTATGTTTGCTGCACTTCCAGAGAAAATATACATTATATGGCTCAACCATCATATGCATTTAATAAAAGTAATAGAGTTATGTGTGTAAGAGTAGTTATGTTGTTAAAATGGTTGTTGTGGGGAAAGGTCTGTTATTTGCTTCCACATCTATAGAAATCTATTTAAAAATTGTATTCAAGTTTCCTTTAGATATTTTCCTGTACTAACAAAATATTTTTAAAGGTAGTAAAGGACTCATGGGACCCGGGAACCTCAGTGCATTAACAATTAAAATGTCCTGCTGTGCCGGTCCTGAAAGGACCTTAAAGCTCCTTAAAGGCCCGGCCTAAATAAAACAATTAACCCCCTCCGCATGGGTACTATAAGTACCCCCCGGCATCTAAATATAACCCCATCACTCATGGGGTCAATATAGACCCCCTTGAGACTAAAATGATATTCACATGTCTCTTAAAATCTCACTTGCCATTTGCTCCATCTAAACCTGTAACTACTGGTTTGACTAATTGATCATCCAACGTGTGCAAGAATGGTTTATGGGTTTGCATCTCTGGCCCGTAACTTGCGCATGGTTCAATTTAATAAGTTCTGTAACTCAGCCGAATTTCAAGCCCTCAGCCTTTGCTGGTGTGCCGATGCCGCTACGGGCTTCAAATTTAATAGGGCTGTAAAGTTTGCCCTTTTAAAATGAAGTATCTTTGTTTGCTCCTTGAAAATGAACTTCAAATGAGACTGTGGTATGATCATTGCTCCCCAAAGGTTCCTTTGATATTATATCAGTATTGTTCATGATTACTATACCCTCGTTTTTAATAGGTTCTTGTATAGCTTGAACAAGATAATGATAAAGTGTATTTAAAACCTCTTTCCCGTGAACTGCTGGTCTCAATTATCCATTTTATTTTGGGGTAGTTAAATTCTCATTATTAGAACTTGACCATGCTAAGCTACATTTCTAGTCATTAACAGTATTTGTGTTTCTTCCCTTTCGCTTATATTTGGGTTTTAGCACATTCCTAACAAAAAGTGGAGGGCCTTGTCTTTGAGTTTAGAATCTAGTGTCCCAAGGGCTTTCACCATAGCCCCTTGGAAGATTTAAAACTTGCAAACTTACAATCTAAATAAGTATGGATGCTATTGGTTAGGGCCCTTCACCCTTAGAAGCGGAGGGTAGATGGAGGAATCAGTCCCCCTTTAGGCTATTAACCTCTACCCAATGGGATTTTAAGCTCTTGAGGGAAATTCAGGTGTCATGACTCAAAGGAGGTGGTCAGATGAGCTCCTAGACCCTCCTGCCTTTCCTGCAGAAACCTCACTTTGAATGTATGGACTTCTCAGTGCCCTGCCATGATTCTAATATAATCAGGATGAAGAACAGGGACCACAGGGTTAAAAATACCAAACAGATGTTTAAAACTCTAAATAAAAGTAAGAACACATTGAATATGTTCCCTGAAAGAGTGTCACTTTATTTGGGATTGCTTGAACATTTGTAGGGGTCAAAACAATGTATCCGTAAAACATTAAATAAAAACGGGTATTGAGAAACTTGAAAATACCAGCTTGAATGGGGGATAACCAGGAATAAGGCCTATATAAGTGAGTTTGTGATTTGCCCATCAGGAGGCAGCTGGATAACGTCGGTTTGAATCGCTCCCCCCTAGATGCCTGAATATAGTTCTGTTGCAACTTGGCCCCTACGTACACTAGCCATGGTGACCAGATTGGCCAAATGCTATTATAGTGGCATGAAAGGCATTTAAGGTTGAAAAACGATATTGCTTTGCTAAGGCTATAAGACCAAAGTACAATTGTTAAGCTATGATGTTAGCTGATGTTTTTCCCAGGCCCTGGTTATATGACCTCAACCCTCTAAAGAACCATTTACCACCAAGTCACCCGAGACTAGAGTGCACTGGGTCAATTTTACATTTTTAGGACAATTATGTTTTTTGTATAACATGTTTCAGTGTATAAATATTGATTGAATAACATTTTCAGGGTAGTATCATTTTAAGTGTGACATGTAGTCACTTCCAGTAGCCAACAGTGATATCTAGTTTGCTCCCAGTCCCACAGTACCCTAATAAACCCCTGCAATGCTGAGACACTGACATTTGGAGTCCTAGACTCATCATCAGGCTGGCACTGGGCCCTTGATGGAGGTCCTAATCCACATATGGCAATTAAAGTATCACAAGGTGCTAAACTCTAATTGTGTTAGGACAAGTGATCTTTGATGTTTGGCATGGAAAATGTTATAAAGAGATGAACCATGGATCAAGGCAACTCAGTGGATGTAGTCTTTTTGGATTTTTTAAAGGCTTTTTATAGAGTACCGCATGGAAGACTATTGTGCAAACTAAGGGATACAGGAATTGCAGTAAATGTCTGCTCATAGATTAAGAGCTGAATAAAAGACAGGAAGCAAAGGACTGTGGTAAATGGAACATACTCTGATTGGACTAATGTGGTAAGTGGGGTTCCTCAGGGTTCAGTATTAGGTGCTCTCCTTTTTAACATATTTATTAATGATTTATTAGTGAGACTGGAAAGTAGTGTCTCCATTTTTGCTGATGATACAAAGTTGTGCAAGGTAATTAAATCAGATTATGATGTACTTTCCCTCCAAAGGGATTTACATAAAGTAGAGGAATGGGCATCTAATTGGCAGCTGAGATTTAATATGAATAAATGTAAAGTTATGCATCTGGGAAGGAAAAAAAGCTATGCAATTTATAATCTTAATGGAGCAAATCTATTGGTATCTCATATAGAAAGGGATTTGTGAGTACTTGTGGACAACCACCTAGGTAACAGTGCTCAATACCAAGCAGCAGCTGCAAAGGCAAATAAAATATTAGCATGTATTAAGAAGGGTGTAGAAGCAAGAGAAGCAAATATAATTCTATACACTATACAAAGCCCTAGTATGCCCTCATTCGGAATATGGAGTACAATTTTGGGCACCACTTCATAAAAAGGACATTTTAGAGCTGGAAATGGGACAGAGAAGGGCTACAAAACTAATAAGGGGAATGGAGGGGCATACAGCCTTATTAAATTGTGATTCGGCCAATTGAATAGGGCTCTACATAAGCACACAGCATATTTTTTTACAGAAGTTTTTAGTTAGTGAAGACCTTGCTTTTGGAAAGAAGTTCACTAACTAAAAATTTCTGTAAAAAAATATGCTATGTGCTTATATAGAGCCCTATTCAATTGACTGAATCGCAGTTTAATGAGGCTGTAAGTTATGAAGAAAGACTAACCAAATTAAACTTATTTTCTCTAGAATAAAATGCATCTAAGAGGAGATATGATTACATTATAGAAATACCTCCAGGGTCAGTATAAACCTTTGTCAAGTGAGCTTTTTGTGCCAAGAGGTTTTCAATTGACAAGAGGACATTCTTTAAGATTAGAAGTAAAAATATTTCACCTTAAAAAAAGAAAAGTGTTCTTCACTGTAAGGGCGGACAGCGGATTTGATCGATAACTTTAAAAAGGGAATGAATATATTTTTTTTATTAAAAAGGACATTCAGGGTTATACTGGTTAATTAGAGAGAGTATTGATCCAGTATCTGGGCTCAGGAAGGAATTTTTTTTTCCTTTTGTGACGATTGGCTATGTTTCCCTTCATTTTTTTTTCTGTTTGTCGTCCTCTGGATCAATTAACAACGAATAGGCATATTGCAGATCAGAGGATATCTTAAAAGGTTGAATTTGAATGGACTAAAAGTATTTTTTAAACCTCAATTAATATGTAACTATGTAACCAAAAAAATAAAAAACATGCTCTGTTTGTGACACCTATGCATGGTGTGTTTAATTTAGAGAGATGGTGTTCATTTCTCCGTTTGGCCTGGAACACGGTAACTTAACCTAAGAATCTGCAACTTGTCCCAGCATCCTGTGTGAGGTGCTAAAGAACCTCATCAATCTGCGGGTAGGATTGGTCTAGCAACTGGAGAAGGCTTGACCCAAAAATATTTTTCTCCTGTGAATAGCTGTTTTAGTGGTGATGTCACGCACTAAAGTGTTGATGGATAGGTGGGTCAGAAAGGCCTGCCCTGAGTTCAAATTAAGTTATTGTGACATTGGGGCTTCCTGGAGTAGTGTTAGGGGCCATCAGGGTCCTTATGGACGCCATGGGCAATAGGGGCTAGGGAGCATGGGGTCCTTACCAATTAGGGGTAACATTAGGCACAGACCCCCATAAGTGGAGTACTGTTTATGTACCTTGTCCATATAGATATTGATTAGATAGGGATGGAGATGATGATCCAACCTAGCTGCTAGGGTGGTCTTAGGTAGGGATATATTTGAGAAGTTAATAGTCCCTCAACTCCAAAGCACAAGGAGTTAAGGGGATAAAGGAGCCTAATGGCTCCCAGTTAGAGAGGTCGTCCTATTAGAGGCTTTGGGAGATTAGGTACACGGAGTTATTAAAAAAAAAACATACATATATTTATTATTAAATTAATAATTAGGACTTTACAATACACTTTATTTTTTGGACTATTGAAAGTAGTTGCAGATCTTTCTGAACACTCACTAAAAATTAGCTGTTTTCATGTAATAGCTAGACTAAAAAACAAAAATAGTTTGAGCACCTCTAACTTTGTTTTTTGTTTATGCAAATGACCCTTAGGGATTAGTCTGATTAGGGTGATGGGGGTCTCCAGACGTCAACCCCATGCTCACTGTGCATTAGGGAGTTCAGCTACACTGACGAGGCTCAATAAAGGCCGAAACGTACGTCTGGGGTCTGGGGTTTGCTGTTTCTCCAGGTAGAATTGCCTGGTATTTCGGGGCTGCATCACTTTAGTGAGTGGGACCTGATGGATATACTACATCACAAGTGAGCCAAAAGAGGTAAATCACATAGGGGCTTAACATGTCCATAGAACTAACCTATTATGATTAGTTTATTCTCTGATTGAGCACCTCTAGCTTTGTTTTTTGTAATAACTAGACTAATTATTTGTTTTATAATTTGGAGATTGTTGGTGGAAAGACTTTCAGAGCATAGATTTGTTAGATTGTTACTCTCTTTGGTTATTTTTAATATGTTGCTAAGCTGCACAATGTTTTACAAACTTTTAAAATAAGTTCTATTTTTTAGTATTGGTATATGCTCTAGAAGTTTAAAAAAGCCCCTAAACAATACAATCCCACCAATCTGTGACATAACCATGTGCATCATAATTATATAAACTATTCATTGCAAATATATCATAGCCAGCAATTTATTTGAAATTGTTGGGGTCTGTGAAGTGATTGTTATGACAGAACATCATTTGGGATAGGTAAGTGATCTGCAGGGATAGTCTTCATATATTTTTGTGAAATTAAGGAAGATTCAGTTGGGTCTCAAATTTGGAACTTATCTCAAACAGCTTTTCTCTAGGACACATAAAGCAATCTGTGATTTTCTGAATAATTGAAAGAAAATGCTGCCCCTTTTCTTTCCAGCATTTTAATCTGTAAATAGTAGTAGACAGATATCAAATTTTACAACCTTAGTTCACATCATTTCATTGTACTGGTAATCCCATGAAAACGATTTAAATATTATAGATTTTGTATACAACATTCTGGTTGCTTATTTGTACTGAATCTTAGTTCACATAATTAACCTCTTCTACTCGTTCAATCTTTAATCTCACTGACCTTGGAAAAAGTCAATGTGTCTGTTAACAGAAAATGTCTAGACAATGTTTAATTGACTCGGACTCTTTTTAAGATAAAGCATGTCTTTCTCATCAAACCTCTTTGAATTTGTAATTCAGCATTGTATGACTTTATTGATCTACTATGAACAGACATGCATAGGCTATGTTTCAATAATAATATAGTAGTCCGGTACTTCCCTTAAAATCATGGTAAAATACATGTTTTTAAATTATTCTTAGATCGAAGAATATGCAAAAACATATTCTACAAAAACACATGTAAAATAAATATGCAATGACCAATGAAACCTTTCTTAAATAATTAGTTAATTTCTCTAAGTTCTAAAATAAATGTTTCATCAATAAACAAAGAGTTATATATTTTTTATTATCAAGATCACCTTCAAACCGTTAAATTGCAGGATTAGGAATTTTCTTTGTTCTTAATGATATGTTTTATCATCAAAAGCTCAAATGTAATTAACTGATTATATAACTCTGGTTATCTTTAGCTGTGCTCTTTGTAGAGCATACAGTTTAGGAAAATCACATTTTATTCTGATCAGATGATATGAATAAAATACATTTTCTCTCTCTTTTTATTAGAGGGATAATCAAAGGCATTGACATATGGTTTAAATTTATCTATTTTTCAGCCAGACTCATTACAGGTCTCTGAAGCTGTGAAGGTGTTCTATGTGGCTACTATGGTCCGTTTCTGTGGATACCTTTGAGAATAGAAGGGAGTAGCCAGTCAAGAGTAGCAGCGACTTCTGTCCATATGACATTTTACAGAAGGTCCAAGGACCTTTCTTTCTAAAAGAAATCTTTCCCACCCAAATAAGTATTTAATCACCTTTAATTTTGAAAACAAGGATCCAAGACACTACATATCAAGATGCTCATTAAACAATACAAGAGGAAAGGCAGTAGATACTCAGATTCTCAGATAGTGTTAATGGTCTGCATTGGGTACACTATCCGTGAAAAGTGTTTAATAAATCTTCTATTAAAATCAGAGAACCCAGTAAATCTCTGGAGTTGTTTAAGAGATTTTGCCAGAATAAACGGATACCCGTTTTTAATGATTATCTCATTTAATGTCTGATAATGTTACTTTTGTGTTAAGCTTCTCTTCTTGTTTGTGTTTTAAAGAACAAGTAAGTTCTGGTGGGTGTTTGAGGACATCAATATTTGGCCAACAGAGTGTGCAGCATAGGAGTTACTGAAATAGACAGAGGCTGGAAGTGAGAGAGCCTTGATATACTGCGTACCTAGGCTGAGCATCACTTGCAGCCCTATTAAATTCCCCCAACGTGAAAACCTGTAGCCCGTAACGGAGACCGCTAGACTTACAGATATTAAATTGGACTTGTACATCTACCCGCAAACGATCTGCGGGTTACAGGCAGAAAAACCATATGGGTTATCGAAAGCTGAACTCTGTTGCTGCAAAGCCTTTGATCTGTCAAGCCTGCAAATGTTACGTTCGCAAAACGCTTTTAAATTTCTACGAATCCACTGGCATGAAAACCCGTAACCCGCAAATGGAGCCACAGCCTACGGGTACTAGAGAGGAACTGCAAGGGGGTTAAATTCCTATCCGTAGCACTGTATATGCAAATATCAACACACTACTTTACTTAAAATTAAAGGGAAAGTGATGTTAGGTATTAAAATTAATAGCACAACATTCTCAAGCTCGCAAATCTGCAATATAAAATATTTTTTTTAATGTTTAATTTCCGTGTTATATCGATCCCAGCAATCAATGTGTTAATACATATAATAGAACTTGCATGGTCTAGAATATCATATTTATTGATGTATTAATATTGCATTATTTCTGGAATATGAGACCAATCATAACTCATAATTGAAACTCGTAAGGCTTTGAAATCTAACTTTCTTTCTTCAGTGACGTAATGATGACAATCTCTATTACCATTGTCTCCATTTAAACCCATAACTATGGGTTTGACTAATTGATCATGTCCATGGCCGCACATGCAACGTGTGCAAGAATGGTTTACAGGTTTGCGTCTCTGGCCCGTTGGTCGTGGCATGGTTGAATGTAATAGCTCTGTAACTACTGCAAATTTCAAGCCCACAGGCTTTGCGGGTATACCGGTGCCTATACAGGCTTCAAATTTAATGTGGCCCATAGTCTCCTGCAGACAGCCAAAGCTGTCTTTGCAACTGTCACTGTTACCATGTCAACCTACAACACCATTGTTTAGATTAGATGGAATCCTGAGTAAAAAGCTGTCTTCACAAGGTCAGGCACACAGAAAATCCACCCAAAAACCATTTTAGATGTCTGAAATCTTAATAATTCAGAGAACAATTTTTAATTATTTTCAATTTTTTTAGTGCTACATGCTACAACATGCTTTTGCATAATAGGAACGCAGTTTCCTCTGCAGAAGACAGAGGGAGAGGAGAACTATATAGAATAAGTGTCAGTCAATTCTTGGAGTGTGTATTTGTTGCCATATAAGTCTCAAAACAAGAGAGAACAGGAGTGTAGATACAATTTTGAATTTAATCTGCTCCTGAGTCACTGCAACGTGAATAATGTTTTAACACAAAAGATGGTACATAGGAATTCCTAACAAAACTATATGTCCTGAGATTTGTGAGAATGGGCCACCTGTGTTTCTATAGTAGACAGCTTTGTTTTTACAGAAACAGGCTGGAAAGTTGACACTTGTAGTAGTAGTCCAGCTTGAAAATCAGTAACATGCATTGTTAGAGCTTCTGTTTTGCTAAATCAGGCAGTGACAGCAACAGAAGTGACAGCAACAGAAGAGGCCTTTAGAGACGTTTCCAGTGGTGCTCAAACTAGAAGGGCACAACTGCTTGGGCTTAGTTCACTTTGGTGGGCAGAGCACGGTGGTCCCTGCATGAGACTGACAAGAGAAGTGGTTCAGTGCGACGGAGATGCTGAGGTAAATGCCTAACAGCCAAGATTGAGTAAAACTCAAGACCAGCATCCAATGTGAGAGGAGGTGTCTAGCTGGAGTGAAAGGCAGCTGGAGCAAACATAATAATGAGAGCATGTAAAGGGTGGACAGCAGCATGAAAGTTGACTGATCTAGCCTTGATAGTGCTTTTGATTTTTAGAGAGACCTTTGGAGAAGCAGAGGACTGCAAAACCAGGAAGGATCAATGGTTTCTGATATATTCAGCAAATAGTAAGATCTTCTAAATATTAGTTTAGGCCTAGAAACCATAATTGGCATTTGATATGTGTACAAAATAGTATGAACATCTCAGTTTTTTAATTACCTGGAAGTAGCTAAAGAAGTCTCAGATTTAATAAATCCCACGTTAGTAACTACAGAAGGGATTTGAAAATTTTAATTCAAGACAAAATAATATCAGAATTATGAAACCCTGAATCTGTTATGTCAAATGATATTTTTTAATTTATATTCTTACATCTGTCCTCTTTTTTGGCCTGGGAAAAATAGTCACTACTGCTGTTGATTGAAAGAGTACATGGAATACGCCATGAAAATTATGATAATGCTACTAGCCTGAAGATTAGATAAAATTTAACTTATGCAAATATATCACAAAAGAAAGTCCTGGAAATTCAAAACTGAGAATATCCCAGGACTATTCATTGGAAGTATCACAGAAAATAAAATAATTAATTTCTATCTGCACACAACTGAAAAAAATCCTGGAACATTTTAACTCTTTATATAAAGCTGAAAATTCTAATTTAGAAAATAAAGGTTGGTTCTGAGAATCTTTAGGGGATCCATAATTAGACTCAAGGGATTTCAAAAACTATTAAGTCTGTGAAAGAAAATAAATCCCAGTGACCAGATGGTTTCTCCAGATAATGTTAAAAATGATTGACGTCTCATCTAACTCCCCATCTTTATAATCTATATAATTCATATTTTACAGGACTAAAATACCTCCCAGTTCATTTGTAGTTTCAAATATATGTTTAATATCTAAGGAAGGTATCCAGAGAAACCATCTTCATACTGTCTATTCTCTCTGCTGAATATAGAATGTAAAATCTTAATAAAAATATTGACAGGTTAAATAATATATTCTCAAAATAATTCATACATACCATTCTGGTTTTATTTGATGTCAAACCCCAGTATAAAACAGGCAGAGCATTATTTCAGTTATTAAATATTATAACTTGCTGTTAGTAAATTAAAAAAGTAAGGTAAAACATGTTGATTCACCATTTGTATTGAGTTTGGATGCTAAAATGGATTTTGAGATGGTTGTGTGGGACCATCTTTTTTATTTTCTTAATGAATTTGGTTTCTCTGGCCTTTAAATATGATTAAGAATATTTATGTGGGAAATATATCCTCTTTAATTATACTTTTGAATGTTACTAAATCATTCAAACTAAATAGAGGAACAAAACAAGGTTGTCCCTTTTTACTACTCTTATTTAATATTGCACTTGAACCATTGCCATGCTATCTTAGGAAACAATTAGAGGATGTTCACGTAGGAGATAGTGTTTTGAAATTGCATATGACGTGTTACTTACTATTTTTATAAACTCCTAAAAAGATATAGTACTTTACAGATTATTTCAAAATGTGGTTCCTTTTCAGGATATACGATTAAAATATTCAAATCTGAATGTCTCATTACATCTGGGGTCAGATAAAGGTATACACCCATTTAAAGAAACAGTTAAAAGTATGAAGTATCTTTGAATTTTAGTTCCACCTTGAATATCTAATTTGTATATAATTACAATCCTTTATAGCAGGGGTCACCAAACTCGGTCCTGGAGGGCCGCACCAGGCCTGGATTTGTGGATATTCTTGCTGCAAACAGGTGAGAATCTTGTTTCTTCAGCCATCCTGATTGACTCACCTGTTTGCAGCAAGGATATCCACAAATCCAGGCCTGGGTCGGCCCTCCAGGACCAAGTTTGGTGACCCCTGCTTTATAGCATAAAATCAACATCCAGCTTAAAAATAGGAAGTTCTGTCTCTTTCACTAATGGGTAAAGTAGAAGCTTTTAAAATGCAATATATTATATTAACATCTTACAATATTTAATTCTAAGCTTATAGAGCTTTTACGGAGAGGAAAAAAGTAAGGAATTGCTGTTGTCAAATTAGGGTTATCATTAAGTGAGGGCAATTTCAGATTGCCAAATTTAAAATGGTGTAAATGGGTGGCCCTGTTCAAGGTCTTTTTGTTTAAGGTCTATTTGTAAAGTCTCTGTATTTCTTGCTTTTTCTGTTGTGTTACATATTTATGATTATTTCCATATATATACTTGTAGTATACAATGTTATCAGTACAAGAAGGCCAAAGGCATAATCATTATGAATGAGTCCAAGGTCAGAGGCAAGTTCATAAGTGATAAACAATCCAAATAGTCAGTCCAGGCAGCAAAGCAAAGCAGAGACTAATAATCAGAGCCACTGTCAGAAATGAGGAAATTGGAACCCTTTATAGTGGATAAGCCAACAATTTAGCAGAGTCTGATTGGCCTCTGCTGGATTATATAGTCTGCCTCCAAATCGGCTGACACAACTAAAGCTCATAGACCACCGCGGTTGTAGCCAGACAACATTCACCACATCAGGCATGATGAAACGCTGACATGGGAGCAGTGTGCATGAAAGGGATTTTTTAAGTAAATCCTCCCCTTTAAAATATTATTTAATTATAGCTATCTTTGGTATGCATGAAGAGATATTTATGTGCTCTTGGCAACAAGATCCCAGATAGCACCATCACGATGGTGAGAGGAGGTAGCATCTATGACTGGTTTTCATCTGAAAAATCCAGTTACTGGGAATAACGTGTCCGAATGTGAAACATATCCTCAATAGTAGTGGCTGCAATCAGAGACACAGGACTAATTCTGTTCTGAGTTGTTCTGATAATGCAGGATCCATTACAATCTGCAATCCCTACCGATGAGCCAAACTCGCAAATCCTAGCTGAAAACTCCATTGGTTTTAGCACAGATTAAGATTTACTCAAGATTTGCCCAAGAGTGATAACCAATTAAGGTTACACAAAATCCATATTCTATTAGGCTCACAGCTCTAATTCAAAATTACTTTCAAACTCGCAAATGAAAACAGTATCATATTTCTGTCAAAAATATTACGAGTACTCAAGAGAACTCACAAGGTCTTTTTCAATCAATTATTAGATCCTTAATAGCTGTTAAACACGCAACACTGCACTTAAACATAGCAATACATTAGAATTAATTGCAGATGTCTCAAACCCACAAACCTGCATTTAAAAAAATGTTTTAATGATTTATTTTGTGTGAAATTGATCCCAGGACCTAAGGGCTTAATACATATCATGGAATCCGCATGGACTAGTTGCTATGATTATTATTTTTTTTATTTCTAGATTGCTGGATTGCGAGACTGATCAATAAAGTTTAAGTATAAACTCCATGTTTTACTGACGTCATGATGACGTCAGGATTTTGCATCCATAGAGCAATAGGCAGCAGGTACATTTTTGCTTTTGAAGGGCACTGCATGCTTCTTGACAAAAGTGAGGTCAATGAAACAGCTTAATATTTTAAACTGGGATCAGGTTTAAGAGACCGTTTGTAGCTTAGCGTAAGTTCCCATCAGCCTCTATGCCATAGTATTTCTGTGTTTATTAGGGCAGAAACAAATAGAGTGACTCTTACTCCCCAATACAGATATTTCTTTTTATGCTTACTTTGTTCAGAGGTATGTAAAGGTTCAACTTGCATGGCTCGTCCTGTGTTAGGGAATAAGATGAAAATTATGTGGCAGCAGCAGGAGTAGATTTGAGTAATTGGACACTGTGTTCTAATTAGACAGGGTTAAGCTTCTCTGCTGTTTCTCTCTTTATGTATCTCAGCAAATAGGGTCCCTTTCTGTGATCTTTGTTTAGGCATAAATTAATAATATCCTCGAGATCCTTTGGAATATCAATAGATGTTATTAATCTAAGTCCTTAGTGAAAGGTTGTCATTAGGGCCTTGTCTGGCAATCTAGACTCAATTTTCAAAGTGTGAAACACCTTAGTAGTTATTCGGAGTAAGGACAGCATAATTTAAACAATTGCATAGAGACCACAGAGATCTCTAGAAGAGGGGACTTTTGCTTTGATAGTGAAAAAGTCAACTCTCTCCCGGGAACTGTACATAATGTTAGCCCAAGAAATCTGTCATTCTGGTGGTTGCCAAACAGAAGGAGGACCCAAGGGACAGAGGTAGACCTTTAGATAGTCTGATTAGCCAAGGGTTTGTCAGGATCTGGGGTCAGGAGCTGAGGGAAAGCAAGCATATCTACCATATGGACAGAAAGTCAGGGCAAGAGGCAATGCCTCAACGGAAATTTCTTGTTGATCATTTGGATTGTACCTTAATCCCTATTAAGGTACAATCCAAATAATCAACAAGAAATTTCCGTTGAGGCATTGAAGCACAAGGGACTTAGGCTGCAAGCAGTTGAGGAATGCAGGGTCTTAGAAAAAACATCATGACCTCGGAATCTCCAGGGGGTGGGGAGCTCCGACCTCGGAAAAATTCAAATTTAATGGCCGAACTGCGGTCATCGAAAAACACGAAAAACAATAATAGTAAAATAGTAAAAAAAACAAAAAAAAGCACACTCACACACAGCACAGGGGGAGAGCCAGGAAGCCTGGGAGTGAGGTTGCAAGGGATTTTGACCCATATTTGTTTGTTTTTTTGTCAATCCAAAATCAGCTAAGCGAGAAAAAAATGGCGGCCGAAAAACGTCAAAAATTTGAAACTGCATGAAAACGAGGCTGAGCAAAGCCAGGCAGGTGGGACTTAGAAAATACATGACGGCAAAAACAGTAAAACTTAAAAGAACAACGCCAGGCACGCAGGACTTCGAAAATACATGACGGCAAAGACAGTAACACTTACATGAACACAGCCAGGCAAGCGGGACTTTGACAATAAAACAAATGGCAGTCAGCGCGCGCCATGCACACATTCAGCAGACACTCAGAGGAGAAACACAGAGGGAACGGACAGGGGGGAGATGGTGGAAAGAGACACATGCCATTCCCAAGCACAAAACTGCCAGGTTAAAAAAACCTTGCAATGAGCGGCCCGTACATTAGTCGGAGCTCCCGATGAGCGCCATAGGTGCTCAGAGGAGCAAAAGCCTTGCATTGTGCGGCAAACAGCATTGCCTGGCTTACAATTTTATTGCTGTCATTTTTTGACGGTCAATTCGCTAGTATTCTAATATTGGGCAAGATGAGAGGACCTGACACTGACTTTGCCAGTCCTGCCAAGATCTCTGAAGCCCATACTTTCTATAGGATGACAGTGTGCCAGCTTTGTAGTGCTCCTCTCTAAATTGATGCAGCTTGTGTTTAGAAAAAAAGAAGTGATGCTTTTTGCATGCCAAGGATGACACCAGGGCTGACATGGTTACATAGATAAACCCTTACAATGGGAGGCACAAACTCCTACAATTTGATTTTACACAGTAAAAAATCCTTAACTTCATACATTTGGAGACAATAATGACATCTTTTTTGTGATAAAGAGGCAATTTAGCTATTAGGAAATATTGATTTAGGAGAACATTTATTTTTCCTGCCATTATAGATGATAGCTCACAATAATGCTCCTTTTATCAAGTTTCAAAAGAAGCTCTGAGAGCTGATGATAGATGTCAGCAAGGACATCTATCATCAGCTCTCAGAGCACCGAGGAACCAACGTGAAGATTATACATTTCGGGGACCTGGGAAAGTTGTGCTGAAACTGGGGCAGTAGAAGGTCCTGTCGACCTTATGATTTACAGAACACAAACTTAAACAAATAAATTGATTTAACTAAAGAGGCCCATCTGGTCTGTCCATTCTAAGCAAACCTCTGTATAGCCTTATGTTTAAATGTCTTAACTGTATTCAACCTTAACACTTCCACTGGAGGGTTTTTCTACTACTCTTTCTGTAAAGTAGTACTTTCTCCTATTGCACCTGAATCTTCCACATTCACATCAAGACCTCTTATTCTTGCATTCCTTTTTTTCTTGAATACACTACCCCCTTCAATGATATTAAACCCTTTGTCCCTATAACATTTATATCATATCACCCCTCTCGGTATACACTTTAATCCATATACTTATCCATATACTTTAATTGCTTATTGAGAAATACCATTGACAGTCTAAACTAGAATTCACATAATGGATAAAGCCAGTAATGTTTCTCTGTGTACCCTTATAAGAGTCACATGTGCATACATAATTATAAATTGATGAAAAATGTCATAGATATGTCCAGATAACAAATATGAAAAATAAAAGAAATATATCTTTGGACATATACCCTGAAAAATAACACCTGCCATCTAGAAAAAAAGAGTGTATACCTTTATCTTTTTAAAGAACCACTATTCAATTAAAAAATGGTGATGTTAATTAGGGAGGAGAAGTCACGAAGCTAGTTCAAATGAGAAAATTACATGGATATTAATATGTTTAACTGGAGTATTTAGATTTTTGGAGTTCAGAGACTGCAGTTATTGTTGCAAGCTTCCTGCTCCTGAGCATGTGGAGGGAGGGTTGGTGTCAAAATCAATAAGATGCACTTATATAATAAATCCCCATTAACTATTCCCTCTATTCCCATTCTCCCTCTACTCATAAAAAAAAAAAGAAAAAGATGGAATATTCTTTACAAGAATAAAAAAAAAATTAACATTAATTTTCCTTCTAAATAATAATTTTCTCTGAAAATGTTTTATGTTCATACCTCACACAGCTACTAATATTGTCCGCAGGCTAATCGAGCAGTGTCATTTGTGGTATATCCGTAAATCAGCTACGGGAGCTTTTTCCCCCTAAATTGCACTTTTATGTTAATCACTCTCAAAATTATGCCACTCAGCCAACATCTTCATCACATCCTGATTTATCTGCAAGAGATTTCAGTGCAGGGAGCACCAAAATCAAGTTTTAAAGATGAGAAACAGCTCTAAGAGCCAATAGGAAATGAGAACGTCATCATTATTATAATGAGTGAGAACAAGTTATGTAACTGTGGCAAGAAACCATTATAGATGTAACAATTGTCATTAGCATATACCGTGTGCCGACGCAGGAAGGTGCGGAGGCCTGAGGAGAAGCTTCAGATGGGAGGTGTTTAGAGGGATAAAGTGAGGAGGGAGGTTTAGAATGAGGAGGTAGGTTTAGAAGGAGGAGGGGGGTTGAGGATGAGGAGGGGGAGGGAAAGAGACACGGGGGTTAGAGAGACACGGGGGGAAGAGAGACACGGGGGGGATAGAGAGACACGGGGAGGGGTAGAGAGACACAGGGGGGGTTAAAGAGACACAGGGGTGGTTAGAGAGACACGGGAGGTTAGAGAGACACAGGGGGGTTAGAGAGACACGGGGAGAGTGACTCGAGTATAAGCCGAGGGGGCCCTTTTTAGCCTTAAAAAAAGGGCTTATACTCGAGTATATACGGTAGTTTACCTTTTTCTAATTAATATATGTAACAATCAATAGCCTGAAGAGGTAACAATCTGTTTTCATTTTCCTGCAGCATATAATGTCCAGTGGAACTGTTGCTGGCCTGAGGAGATAGTTTTATGACTGTCCCAAATGTGCATTAGAAATTGGCTGCGTGCACGAGGGCAAACCATTGGTTTATTTGTGTGAAGCGGTACTTTAGATGCGTAATGTTGTTAGTGGCAAGTTCGAGAGCATTTGCCATCCTTTGTAATAGTGTACTTTGTACCTCGTTCCTTCCTGGGTAAAAGTGGTATGCGGTTGGCTGTGTTTTGCGCGGTCCAGGGTCGTGTAGCCTGGCTTTCATTTTTTGGGCCGGCATTTTTTTTCTCGCCGATTTTCGAGTAGTAGAATTTGTCAAAATCAACTTAAATTTGTGTTCCACCTCAATCCCAGACTGGCTGTTCCCCCGTACTGTGTGTGATGTTTTTGTTGTATTTATTTTAATTTTGGGGGGTTTTGTGTTTTTTGCTTTGCTCGGTTCGGCCGTTAACTTCGTATTTTTCCTATCTCATATTTTTTTTTCTAAGTCCCGCGCCTTGTAATTTTTTTTCTATGTCTGGCTTTTGTAAACTGCTTGCAGGCTAAGATAATCACGTGTTTCCTAAATGTTTGGAGGGTAAGTCCTGCATGTTTCATTGCCTCCACTGCTTGCCTCGCAGGCAATAAGCGCATTCGGTGCTCATCGCCTAAGTGCTGGGAGTTTTAGTGCCTTAACGGCTCGCCTCGCTATGCGAGGCTCTTAGACGATGAGCGCCTTTGGCCCTCATCGCCCAAGTGCTGTGAGTTTTATTGCCTCAATGTTTTCCCTCACTACGCGATGCTCGAAGTCGATGAGCGCCTAAGTGCTGCGAGTTAACAGCTTGCCTCGCTATGCAAGGCTCGCAGGCGATGAGCGCCTTTAGCGCTCCTCACCTAAGTGCCTCGGAGTTAACAGCTCTCCTACTGCGCTCATCACCTAAGTCATACGCACTATAATATGTGATATATATATATATATATATATATATATATATATAATGCATTACAGCATTTGTTCCTAGGCAACATGGTTTCCTGATATGTATTGTGTACTTGGTTGTGTGTTACCCTTGATGTTGTATAATGAAACTGACATATCATATGCAATATCATATTTTTTAATTACACATGTTTATATTTGGCTGTTAAGTGTCAAATGATGTTGAAATGTCATCTTTTTTTGTGCTATACTGTCTCTTTAACTGCTGCTGTGGCCCTCCTAACTGGTCTTTAGTACCCATATTATTTTCTTCAGTTTTTTGTAGTTATGGCACTGCCCTATTTTGAGAGTGATCCATAAAATCTTATTAGCATAGGGTTTTGGTGTAAAAGTCAAATGGAGTAACTCTTGATCTTTTGTCAATGCAAAAAAAGTTTGCCATCATTTTAAGCTCTGGCTTGCCCTAGTCACTTGTAGCAGTTCTCTCACAATGTTTCCGGGATAGGTGATTTAGTTTGCTCTTAAACATGGTGTAAACAGTGATGTAGGGGATAAGCATGGAGGCCATTGTTACTTTGGTACCAAATTAACAAACGTGCTGATTTTATTGAACTCCAATTATCTTTTAAGCCAATTGCCATTGGGAATGGATAGCTAAACAACATTTATACTGTGCAGGAAGTCAGAGTTTACAACTATTGTTTTGTTTCCTAGTGTATACTAAATACACTGCACTACGTTACAGGAGTGGCTTAAATCGAAAAAATTAACACCTTTTTTGGCCTCCCTATTTTTGTATTGCGTGATATTTTACGTAGACATCTAAATACATATTTTGTACTTATTAGTTAGATAAGCCCTTATATATGCATATATATGTGTCAATCTCTGACTTACATTATATTTCTATGTAAATTTACTTCATTTTAAGCTTGTATATTATGATTAAGTGTTTCATTTTAAGCCATAAGGACATGGGCCCTCATTCAATTGCAATTTTGACAATTGAATAGGGGTCTAAATAAGCACATCACATATATTTTTTAAAGAAGTTTTTAGTTATTAAGCATCTATCCAAAAGCAAGTTTTTCACTAACTAAAAACTTCTTTAAAAAATATATATTATGTGCTTATTTAGAGCCCTATTCAATTGGCAAAATCGCAATTGAATGAGGGCCATGGATGGGAAAATATTTGCCTATACTGAATGAGAAAAAGATAGTTAAATTAACTATTGTACATTTAATAATGATGTAGATTACATTGTCATTTTCTAACAAAATGTTTAATCATTTGAATTATTATTCTGTATCTTTATGTCATAGTTTCCATAAACGCTCGGGTCCCTCTGCCAACATCATACTATGTATTATGCAGTTAACAAATACAGAATAAACAAAAAAGAGAAATTGCAGGGATGAAATTGATGAACCTATGAAAATACCCCAATATATGTATTGACAAAACTATCTAAGTGGGTGGTACATATGATCTACAATAACCCAAATGGCAAGTGTAAACACTAAGGGCCTCATTCTATTAGCGGCCGTAAATCGGCCGTAAGGCTGCGATTCCTTGCGGGGGTTCTGTTAACTCGCGATTCTATTATACGGCCCCGCAAGGATCTCATCTTACGGCTGGCCGCATATCTTGGAACCGGCCGTAAGAGCAGAAATCTAAAAACGCAAAAATAAATTCAAGCCTGCACTGTACAGCTCTGTAAATGCTAGGGATCATATTGGGGGACAAGAGGATTAAAAGTAACCCACTCTCAAGCTTGCACATCAGCCCAAACCCGAGTTCAAATTAACTGTTTATTTTCCGGCTGCGGCGTGGGTGTGTCTGAGGTGCTCCAAGCACTCTGGACTTTTTACATGGATATTTTACGGATATTAAAAATAAAATATTTTACGGATTTGAGTATAGGATAATTATGTGCTATTTTTTCTAACACCTAAAATCCCTTTATAGTCTTCTCAAAGTGCAGGATGGCTTTATTTGAGCTATTTTATGTGCTTAATTGGTGCTAGCGGGACCTCTTTCCTGCAAGTAAGCAGCGGCTCGTTTTTAGCCTTGCAGAGAGGTTTCCCGGAGCAATTGAATTGCAAATAGGAATTTCTGACGGCCGAAACTCTTGCGGCCGTTTTAGATCAAAGGCTTTCCTCTGGCGCGAGCGGCCGCAAGAGATAGCAAGGCACCGGCCACAAGCCTGCCGGAGCCTCCGGCCATAAGGGAATAGAATAGCCGAATAGCTTGCGGCCGGTCCTTGCGGCCCCGCAACGGCTGCGGCCGCTAATAGAATGAGGCCCTAATAATTTACACAAAAAAAACATCTGAAAATCCCATAAGGGCAACCAAAAAAACATGATTTCACAAACTAATGAAATTTAACTTTTATTAATATATCAGGAAATAAAAAGTATTAAAAATAAAAGAAAATATTAAAAACACAGAACATTTGATGTCGTCCTCACATATATATTACAGTACAGTGAGGAAAAGTATATTTCTACAAAAATAATACAGTAAATAAATCTACTGACACATAGATCTATGTATAATATAGAAAAATAATATTGGAAATTTCAAGGAAACAGAAAAATAAATAAAGTGATTATGATAAGGCAGTGTTTCAATAATATCTTGCATATGAAAAATCCAGAATTATAAATATAATTACATATAGTGTGCCTACAGTGGATATAAGAAGTCTACACACCCCTGTTAAACTGTCAGGTTTCTGTGCTGTAAAAAAATGAGACAAAGATAAATAATTTCAGAACTTTTTCCACCTTTAATGTGACCTATAAACTGTACAACTCAATTGAAAAACAAACTGAAATCTTTTAGGTAGCGGGAAGAAAAAATATAAAAATAAAATAATATGGTTGCATACTTATGCACACCCTTAAACTAATACTTTGTTGAAGCACCTTTTGATTTTATTACAGCACTCTCAGTCTTTTTGAGTATGAGTCTATCAGCATGGCACATTTTGACTTGCAAGATTTGCCCACTCTTCTTTGCAAAAACACTCCAAATCTGTCAGATTGCGAGGGCATCTGCTGTGCACAGCCCTCTTCAGATCACCCCACAGATTTGTAAACGGATTCAGGTCTGGGCTCTGGCTGGGCCATTCCAAAACTTTAATCTTCTTCTGGTGAAGCCATTCCTTTGTTGATTTCGATGTATGCTTTGCGTCGTTGTCATGCTGAAAGATGAAGTTCCTCTTCATGTTAAGCTTTCTAGCAGAAGCCTGTAGGTTTTGTGCCAATATTGACTGGTATTTGGAACTGTTCATAATTCCCTCTATCTTAACTAAGGCCCCATTTCCAGCTGAAGAAAAACAGCCCAAAAGCATGATGCTGCAACCACCATGCTTCACTTTGGGTATGGTATTCTTTTGGTGATGTGCAGTGTTGTTTTTGCGCCAAACATATCTTTTGCAATTATGGCCAAAAAGTTCAACCTTGGTTTCATCAGACCATAACACCTTTTCCCACATGCTTTTGGGAGACTTCAGATGTGTTTTTGCAAAATGTAGCATGGCTTGGATGTTTTTCTTCGTAAGAAAAGGCTTTTGTCTGGCCACTCTACCCCATAGCCCAGACATATGAAGAATACGGGAGATTGTTGTCACATGTACCACACAGCCAGTACTTGCCAGATATTCCTGCAGCTCCTTTAATGTTGCTGTAGGCCTCTTGGTAGCCTCCCAGACCAGTTTTCTTCTTGTCTTTCCATCAATTTTGGAGGGAGCTCCAATTCTTGGTAATGTCACTGTTGTGCCATATTTTCTCCACTTGATGATGACTGTCTTCACTGTGTTCCATGGTATATCTAATGCCTTGGAAATTCTTTTGTACCCTTCTCCTGACTGATACATTTAAACAATGAGATCCCTCTGATGCTTTGGAAGCTCTCTGTGGACCATGGCATTTGCTATGGGATGCGACTAAGAACATTTCAGGAAAGACCAACTAGAGCAGCTGAACTTTATTTGGGGTTAATCTGAGGCACTTTAAATGATGGCAGGTGTATGCTGACTCCTATTTAACACGATTTGGAATGTGATTGCTTAATTCTGAACACAGCTACATCCCCAGTTATAAGAGGGTGTGCAGACTTATGCAATCACATTATTTTTCTTTTTCTTTCTTCCCTCCACCTAAGAGATTTCAGTTTGTTTTTCAATTGAGTTGTACAGTTTATAGGTCACATTAAAGGTGGAAAAAGTTCTGAAACAGGGGTGTGTAGACTTTTTATATCCACTGTGTATATATATATATATATATATATATATATATATATATATATATATATATATATATATATCAGTGGCGGCTGGTGAACTTTCAAGTTGGAGGGGCGCCATGGCGAAACATAGCCCCTCCCCTTTTTCAAACCACACCCATTTTTATAACTCCTCCCTTGACTTCATAATGACCTTTATAAGCCCCGCCCAATGACCTTATACTTGTAAAGCCCATTGAAATACATGATCAGCAATGCAGCAATGTCAAGAAGTAAAGTAACAATGTGTTAAATTCATTGGTATACAATATAGATTGAAAAAACTCATGTCACAAGACTACAGCAATATCATAATTGCACCTATACGCATTAACAGAAAAATTAAAGCAGTGACACCTACCATTAGTCGGCTCTTCTTCTCAGGGTATTCAAGTTCAGTAAGTTGACCAACGAGTACAAACAAATCTGCTGCCACATAGAGTTTGCACCTGGGGTTGAAAGAAAACAAGCAAATCAATCAGACCATTCAAGAACAAAACCATACCTTAAAAACCTTAAAAGACCAAGTGGAACCATATAGGCCCCAAACATACCTTAGAAGACCAAGTGTGACCATATAGGCCCCAAGCATACCTTAGAAGACCAAGTGGAACCATATAGGCCCCAAACATACCTTAGAAGACCAAGTGGAACCATATAGGCCCAAACATACCTTAGAAGACCAAGTGTGACCATATAGGCCCCAAACATACCTTAGAAGACCAAGTGTGACCATATAGGCCCCAAACATACCTTAGAAGACCAAGTGTGACCATAGGCCCCAAACATACCTTAGAAGACCAAGTATAACCATATAGGCCCCAAACATACCTTAGAAGACCAAGTGTGACCATATAGGCCCCAAACATACCTTAGAAGACCAAGTGTGACCATAGGCCCCAAACATACCTTAGAAGACCAAGTGTGACCATATAGGCCCCAAACATACCTTAGAAGACCAAGTGTGACCATAGGCCCCAAACATACCTTAGAAGACCAAGTGTGACCATATAGGCCCCAAACATACCTTAAAAGACCAATCAGCACTGTATAGGCCCAAACCAGTGGATCTTGGGATTCAAAAAAACAACAACATTTCACTTCTGTTTAGACAACACAATAATCAATGTCAAACAAACAGGTTGCATTAGCATATGGATAACCATATGAGCAGTAACGCCACGCCAAGGCTTCAACAATTGTTACTGACCATTCACACACCTTTCATAGCTCCTTCCATATGCACACCCACACACCATTCATACTTTACTTACCACTAGTTATTTATGGTAGTTCGGTGGTGCCATTTCTGAGAACTTTACTTACCCTTGAAGGTGCCTCCAATTCCTTCAAACCAATGCATTCAACCGCTCCAGGGCCATGGTGCTTCTTAAATACCTTTTTATCCTCTTCAATGTGGAGAAGCATCTTTCTGATTCTGCAGTACTCTTCGGTGTTGTAAGCAGTATTCCTTATAGCTTCACTGTCTCTGTGAAATCATTATGCAGATTAAATTGATGGTAAAGTTGGTGCAGAGCAACAGCACTCGTACAGACATGAAATTCTGGCTTACCATACAGAAGTGACAGCTACCCTTGGAAGTGCCTCCAATTCCTTCAAACCAATGCATTCAACCGCTCCAGGGCCATGGTGCTTCTTAAATACCTTTTTATCCTCTTCAATGTGGAGAAGCATCTTTCTGATTCTTTAGTAGTCTTGGGTGTTGTAAGGAGGATTCCTTATAGCTTCACTGTCTCTGTGAAATCATTATGCAGATTAAATTGATGGTAAAGTTGGTGCAGAGCAACAGCACTCGTACAGACATGAAATTCTGGCTTCCCGTACAGAAGTGACAGCTACCCTTGGAAGTGCCTCCAATTCCTTCAAACCAATGCATTCAAACGCTCCGGGGCCATGGTGCTTCTTAAATACCTTTTTATCCCCTTCATTGTGGAGAAGCATCTTTCTGATTCTGCAGTAGTTTTCGGTGTTGTAAGGAGGATTCCTTATAGCTTCACTGTCTCTGTGAAATCATTATGCAGATTAAATTGATGGTAAAGTTGGTGCAGAGCAACAGCACTCGTACAGACATGAAATTCTGGCTTATCGTACAGAAGTGACAGCTACCCTTGGAAGTGCCTCCAATTCCTTCAAACCAATGCATTCAAACGCTCCAGGGCCATGGTGCTTCTTAAATACCTTTTTATCCCCTTCAATGTGGAGAAGCATCTTTCTGATTCTGCAGTAGTTTTCGGTGTTGTAAGGAGGATTCCTTATAGCTTCACTGTCTCTGTGAAATCATTATGCAGATTAAATTGATGGTAAAGTTGGTGCAGAGCAACAGCACTCATACAGACATGAAATTCTGGCTTACCGCACAGAAGTGACAGCTACCCTTGGAAGTGCCTCCAATTCCTTCAAACCACGCCAAGGCTTCAACAATTGTTACTGACCATGCACACACCTTTCATAGCTCCTTCCATATGCACACCTACTCACCGTTCATAATTTACTTACCAATAGTTATGTTTGGTAGTGAGGTGGTGCTGCTTAACGCAGTTTATCTTTGCACACCCTGGGGGTATGCATTCTTCTTTGCTTCAATCACTTGTATTTCAATTTTGCACGGCGATCTTTCAAAGAACAAAACTTCTCAATGGTTTTTTCATTGAAGTCTGGGATCTCGGAAATCAGTTGCTTTTCCATTGAGAGCATCGCCAATGCATTCAACCGCTCCAGGGACATGGTGCTTCTTAAAAAGGTTTTTATCCTCTTCAATGTGGAGAAGCATCTTTCTGATTCTGCAGTGGTCATCGGTGTTGTAATCAGGATTCTTCATAATTTCACTGTCTCTGTGAAATCATTCTGCAGATTAAATTGATGTAAAAGTTTGTGCAGAGCAACAGCACTTGTACAAGCAGGAAAATCTGTCTTCCCATACAGAAGTGACAGCTCAGTGCGTAACTGTTCCTTCTTCAGTATTGGATATGCTTGAACGGTGTCTTCCAGAGCTTGGGTTGGAAAGCAAGTGTCATGGGTTTTATACAAGTCACTTTGAACAAGTTTGGCACTAACTAGGTGATTTGAAAATGAAAAACGTTCTTTTGCATGAACCACCACTATGTCACATACCTCTCTTGAAAGTTGTCTCAAGGTTGAGATCTCCGTACTCCGTCTGTGGAATGTTACATCGCTCAGCAAACTTGCTTCTATCTCGTCAACAGAATTACGGATTTTCTGGATGCTGCTGACAAAGTCTTCTGTGACTTTTTGGATATAAACAGTATCCGTGTCTCGCTTCTGAAGCTGACTATAGAGGATGTCAACATGTGGCATTATTAAATAAAATAATTTAAGGAAGTAAAGGAACTCCCTGTCTTCCAGCATTCCAATGAAACCTGCGGCTTCCCGTATAGATGTTGGATCAAAGTTTAGACATGCTTCAATTGTCTGGAAACACTCAAGTAGCGCATCTCTGTTCTCGTAGATCAGGTCCCCGTCCTAACGTTGAAGTTCCATCGTGTCGGTGCACCTCTTGGAAGTCTTCTACCAACTACCTCATCCAGAACTCCAGTCCTTTTTGGAGAGCGTGAAAAAAAAGATGGTATGCCGCCTATGTTGGAGAAAAAAAACGAAAACTCTTCCAATCCTTGAAACTGCTTTCTCCATTATTAGCTTCAGTTGGTGAGCATAGCAATGGACGTAGTGTGCATTCGGGTACACGTCTTTATTTTTCTTTGAACTCCTCCTTGATCTCCACGCATCACACTGGCACCATCGTAGCTTTGAGCTATGAGTTTCATCTTGTCTTCTGGCTCTGGGAGAACAGTATTCAGACTTTCCAGCACAACAGCAGCAATCGAGTCTGCATCCGTTGCTTTCATTTCCGTGAAGCCATCAAATCTTTCCACCACTTGATGCTTCTTGTCAATGTAGCGATAGACTACAACGCACTGTGTCCTAGCGGAAATATCGGTTGTTTCATCCACTTAGATTGCCACAAACTGGGCTTCCTTAAGCTCTTGGTGAATCACTTCCTTAATAACTTCATGCATGCAGTCCAGTAGCTCATTCTGCATGGTTTTGGACATGCCCTTAAACACAGTTGCAGTCTTCAAATGCTGTTCCATTGCACTATCGATACTGCCAATCAAATCCACCAGGCCTCGAAACACTCCTGGATTTAGCGATGTTTCACTTTCGTCGTGTCCTCTTAATGCCAGTTCAAAAGCGCAACAAAAGCGAACACAATCAATTATCTTCGAAAGGATGTATCGGTTCTTAGCCACTTCTTCATTGTGTTTTTGAATACTGACTTGGTATCCTTGGTCCAGTTGAACTGCAATGTTCGCCTGTCCAAGCATCTCAAACTTGATCCTGTTATCCAAGTGAGCTTTAGAACTTTTGTGTTTCGCCAATTTATCAGCTAGATGTTTGACGTCAGTCACTCCAGTTTTGGTCCAAGCAGCGTCACCACCAAATAGGATGCATAGGAAACAATATAAGGACTGCCTAGAAACGCTTCCACAAAGCCAGTCGTTCTTCTTGTACCATTCAGTATTGAAAGTACGGATATATTGCTTCCCTCTATCTCTTGCGATTTGCTGCAGATTTATCTCTGGTTGGTCAGGTCCTAACCGTTTTACTTCCACCTTCTCCTCATAGGTTAGGGTGCCGAAAGGCTTCACAAGTAGAGAGTCAATAGTATTCATTTCTGATACCAATAGAAGAAAGAGATCACGGTATATTAATTTATATTATTTCACAAAATTACTTTAAAATAACAGTGTGTTGAATTCATTGGTATACATTACAGATTGCAAACCCTCATGTGACAAGACTACATCAACATCAAATTTGCAATTATACGCATGGACAGAAAATTAAAAGCAATGATACTCACCAACAGTTGACTCTCCTTCTCGGGGTATTCACGTTCAGTAAGTCGACCAACGAGTCCAAACAAATCTGCTTCCACAGATAGTTTGCACCTGGGGGTGATAGAAAAAAAAAAAAAAAAACATTAGAATGTTCAAGACCCAAACCGTAACTTTTAAAACTTTAAAAGACCAAGTGTGACCATATAGGCCCCAACCGCACCTTAAAAACCCTAAATAACCAAGTGTGACCATATACTCACCAACAGTTGACTCTCCTTCTCGGGGTATTCACGTTCAGTAAGTCAACCAGCGAGTCCAAACAAATCTGCTTCCACAGATAGTTTGCAGCTGGGGGGTGATAGAAAACAACAAAATAAACATTAGAACGTTCAAGACCCAAACCGTAACTTTTAAAACCTTAAAAGACCAAGTGTGACCATATAGGCCCCAACCGCACCTTAAAAACCCTAAATAACCAAGTGTGACCGTATACTCACCAACAGTTGACTCTCCTTCTTGGGGTATTCAGGTTCAGTAAGTCAACCAACGAGTCCAAACAAATCTGCTTCCACAGATAGTTTGCACCTGGGGGGTGATAGAAAACAACAACAAAAACATTAGAACCTTAAAAGACCAAGTGTGACCATATAGGCCCCAACCGCACCTTAAAATCCCTAAATAACAAAGTGTGACCATATAGGCCCCAACCGCACCTTAAAAACCCTAAATAACAAAGTGTGACCATATAGGCCCCAACCGCACTTTAAAAACCTTAAAAGACCATGTGTGACCATATAGGCCCCAACTGCACCTTAAAAACCCTAAATAACAAAGTGTGACCATATAGGCCCCAACCGCACCTTAAAACCCCTAAATAACAAAGTGTGACCATATAGGCCCCAACCGCACCTTAAAAACCCTAAATAACCAAGTGTGACCATACAGGCCCCAACCGCACCTTAAAAACCGTAAAAGACCAAATGTGACCATATATGCCCCAACCGCACCTTAAAAACCCTAAATAACCAAGTGGGACCATACAGGCCCCAACCGCACCTTAAAAACCTTAAAAGACCAAGTGTGACCATATAGGCCCCAACTGCACCTTAAAAACCGTAAAAGACCAAGTGTGACCATATAGGCCCCAACCGCACCTTAAAAACCCTAAATAACAAAGTGTGACCATATAGGCCCCAACCACACCTTAAATACCCTAAATAACAAAGTGTGACCATATAGGCCCCAACTGCACCTTAAAAACCCTAAATAACCAAGTGTGACCATATAGGCCACAACCGCACCTTAAAAACATTAAAAGACCAAGGCCCTCATTCAATTCCAGTTTGGCCAATTGAATTGGGCTCTAAATAAGCACATAACATATTTTTTTAAAGAAGTTTTTAGTTAGTAAACATCTATCCAAAATCAAGGTTTTTAGTAACTAAAAACTTCTTTAAAAAAATAATGCTATGTGCTTATTTAGAGCCGTATTCAATTGGCAAAATTGAAATTGAATGAGGCCCCAAGTGTGACCATATAGTCCCCAACCGCACCTTAAAAACCCTAAATAACCAAGTGTGACCATATAGGCCCCAACCGCACCTTAAAAACCTTAAAAGACCAATTGTGAGCATATAGGCCCCAACTGCACCTTAAAAACCCTAAATAACCAAGTGTGACCATATAGGCCCCAGCCGCACCTTAAAAACATTAAATAACCAATCAAAACCATACATAAAAAAAAATGAAAAAAAATGAAAAATAAATAAATAAATAAAAAAAAATATATATATAGATATATATATCAATATATCAATATATATATCTATATATCAATATATAAATATATATATCAATATATATCTATATATATATATATATATATATATATATATATATATATATATATATATATATATATAAATATATATATATTTATATATCAATATATATCAATATATATATATATATATATATATATATATATATATATCAATATATATCAATATATATATATATATATATATATATATATATATATATCAATATATATCAATATATATATATCAATATATATATATATATATATATATATATATAATCTCAATATATATATATATATATATATATCAATCAATATATAAATCAATCAATATATAAATATATATATATATATATATATATATATATATATCTATCAATCAATATATCTATCAATATATATATATATATATATATATAATGATTGATATATATATATATATATATATATATATATATCAATCATTATATATATATATATATATATATATATATATATATATATATATATATATCAATATCAATCACACACACACACATAAAAAATATACATAAATATACATAAAAACATATACATAAAAAAAATATATTAATTGATATTTATTAATTGATTAATTGTTGTACTTTATTAATTATTTGATTATATTGCTCATGTATTTGTATTAGACATTATTTATTATACATATTACAGTGCTATTTATTTGCTATATATGTAACAGGATATTATCCTGTAACATGTATATCACATAAATAGCCCTGTAATATGTATAATACATACAGGGTCACACAAGTTCACACTAACCTTTTTTGTCCTTACAGGCTTCCATACCTGCTTTGCTAATTTGCTAATTTTTTAAAGACTCTGATTGGTTGAAATCAATGTCAATCAAAAAATTTCAGCCAATCAGAGTCCTTCAAAAATTAGTATAAAAGGCGGAGCGTGGGCAAAAAAACAATTAGTCGCGGGGGAAGCTCCTTGTAGGAGGAGCTCCCTTAGTTTGTTGTGGGTTTTTTTTTAGAGCGTCGTTTTTTTTTAGGTGGAGGCCTCTTGCAATGGGCCAGAATGGATGGACAATGGCTTCAATCAAGATGAGGAGACAAGGGCTTCTATCAAAATTGATTGGAATGCCCGAGTCCCGACTATCCAGGGCAGAAGGCCACCGCTGGAGGGGTCAATTTGACAGGTAAGTATGTGCTGTTGTTTACTTTATTATTGTTTTTTTTTTTCCCCTTCCCTTATTCTTATTTTATCTTTAAAAGTGACAGGCATTTTTTTTTTTTTTAACTAAAAGCATTGTTAAAGATACATTGCCTGTTACTTCTAAAAATGGAATAAAAATAGGGGGGGGGGTGTTTTGTGTTTAACTGTAGTGTTAACATAGGCAGGTAGGTTGGTAGTTAGGTCAGGGTGGGGTCAGGTGTGGTCACTGGGTAAGGGGGGTAGGTAGGTGGGTTGGTAGTTGGGTCAGGTTGGGGTCAGGTGTAGTCACTGAGTCAGGGGGGTAGGTAGATGGGTTGGTAGTTGGGTCAGGTTGGGGTCAGGTGTGGTCACTGGGTCAGGGGGGGTAGGTAGGTAGGTTAGTACTTGGGTCAGGGTGGGGTCAGGTGTGGTCACTGGGTCAGGGGGGTAGGTAGGTGGGTTGGTAGTTGGGTCATGGTGGGGTCAAGTGTTGTCACTGGGTTAGGGGGTAGGTAGGTGGGTTGGTTGGTAGTTAGGTAGGTTGGGGTGGGGGTGGGCCAGGCCCCGATGTGTTTACAGTGGGGGTGATCGGGGGTTGGCGTTGGCATAGGCCCCAGGGCCCATATGGGTAGCACAGTCAGGCCCCATGGGTTGGTCATTGGGTCGGTGGCCGCGTAGGCCACATGGAGGTGATCGGGGGTGGCACAGGCCCCATGGGGGTGATCCGATCACCCCCATGTGGCCTGTGCCACCCCGATCACCGCCCGATTACCCCGATCACCGTGATCGGGGGAATCGGGTGGTGGCATAGCTTAGGCCACATCGGGGTGATCGGAGTGGCACTGGCCACATGGGGGTGATGGGGGTGGCACAGGTCAGGTCTTTTGGGGCTACTGGCACTGCGGGGCGGGGGTGATTGGGGGTTGCCCAGGCATTGCAGGCCTAGGTCGGTGGTAGGTAAGTTGGTGGGTGGGTAGGTGGCAGGCCAGGCAGGCATAGTGGGGCAACTGGGGGGACCCTTCCTTTTATTAGGGGCACTAGGAGTTTGGTTTGGCCAGTGTAGGTAGACTTACTGTGTTGGGTTGGGCAGATGTGAGTATTTTCAGCCAGGGAGGTCTCTCTCAGTCTCAGCGTGAGCAGGTCAGGAAACAGAAAGATGGAAGGGACTGGCTTATGGTGGTTTTATTAACCATCCACGTCAATCAAAAAGTTAACTCGAGGCCCTATTAGCTGTCGGGCGCTCGGAGCTAACGGTCTGGGTGGGTTTAGGTGGTTCTCCTGACAACTGTACAGCTTTCCATCATTGATTGGTCAATGATGGAAGACTGTCAGTCATGAAATGGATACATTATCAGTGCCCATGCATATCGTCATTGTGCTGGTGGGTGGAATGCATTAACGGTCAGGGGGCCAGGCCTCATTGATTCATAGAGTCTAAAGGTTAGTGTAGTCAGTGTAGTGTAATATGATCACACAGGAATGCAGGTAAAGCTACAATAGATACATAGCAGCAGTTAATATATACACACAAGGGCAAGGGGTTATCTTAAAGTGACAGTGTCCCAGGGAATAGTTTGCTTCATTTATTAATGTAATAACACTTGAATGCTGATGTACACATATTTAATTGTTTTTGGGTTATTACTAATAAATTATTGTGTTTTTTTATTGCAGGGTCACGAAAATATTTTAATGTAATTTATATATTCTTATCACATATAGTTGTGAGCATGCGGTTGTTGTTAACGCTTGCAGGCCCGCAGTTGCTGGCAAGGAGCGCCAAACGCGCTTCGTGCGCTGGTAATGAGTGCCATAGGCCCTCATCCCTACGACCCCCTACGACTTTCAGACTGCAAATGCGGACCCTCGCAAAGCAATGAGTCGCAAGCAGGAGTTACACCAGAAAATTTATGGACTTACCATCCAAAAATACAAGCTGCGGGACTTAGAAAGAAAAACATTATGAGCTCGCAATAATACGACCTTAATGCACGAACCGCGCGCACATAAAAACATTAAAAACACAATAAATACAGACAACAAATACATAAAAATGCCAGCAGAAAAAAACGAAAGCGAGGCTATAGGACCCTAAACACGCAAAACATCACCAAGTACATACGATTTTCCAAAAAGCTGTACGAGATACAAGATACACCATTAGCAAGGATACTACATCATACACAGCCACGTAGCACACACATTAGCCGCGATTTTACAACTTACACAATGCGGAAGTACACAGATACCCTAACAGCTTTCCTTTGCGCACACAGCCTATTTACACTACACACTGCACACATTGCTGACACTTACACTTCAGCTACACAACTGAGTAAACCTACATTATATGCTGCAGGAACATCAAAACAGATTGTCAGCTCTTCAGCACAATGCTTCCTGCATATATTACTTCCAGGTAAAGTATATTAATTTATTAATGTATTCATTATTTCATTACCATACAAAAACAAATATACACAAAAACAAAAAAATCACAAGAAACACAAAACCCATTCACAGCGCGTCTCCACCAAGCAGCATTACCAGCCTTACAATTTTATTGCTGTCATTTTTTTAAGGGCAAGTCGCTAGTGGTTATTATAACTTTGTGTTAGATTGATTTGCACCTACACTTTTAGAAACAATTATTCTGTATATACCCACCTATGTATATAGTTGAAAAATGCAGCACATTGCACCTTATTTGGGCACACTATATGCAATTAGATTTATAATTCTGGGTTTTTCATATGCAAGATATTATTGAAACACTGCCTTATCATAATCACTTTATTTATTTTTCTGTTTCCTTGAAATTTCCATTATTATTTTGCTATATTATACATAGATCTATGTGTCATTAGATTTATTTACTGCATTATTTTTGTAGAAATACACTTTTCCTTACTGAACTGTATTATATATGTGAGGATGTCATCAAATGTGAGATCCTGTGTTTTTCATATTTTCATTTAGTTTTAATACTTTTTATTTCCTGATATATTAATAAAAGTCAAATTTGAATAGTTTGTGAAATCATGTTTTTTTGTTGGCCTTATGGGATTTTCAGATGGCTTTTTGTGTGCTTTCATCTCTCCTTTTCTAAATTATATATTATACAGGCACGACAATAATGATGTGGGCCTTAATGTTTGGTAGTTATTATGTTGTATTTACAGTTATTTGGGTATTTTTAAAATGTGTTCATCAAATTAATATAGTAGCTTACATACTACTATACAAACTAGAATCAGGTACAAATCACTGAATAACTGCTAGAAAAAACAAATCTAGTATTGTACATGTTTTAATACAAATTTCTGTATTCTTGAATGGAAATATGCGCTTATTTCATTAATCAGTCATCTGTAATGTGTCAGTTGGAATAACACTAATTCTCAGCTGAGGTGAAAAGTAATAAAAAAAAATCCTACCTTTGTAATTATAATTTTTCTCACCAACAGCTCATTATAATCAGAAAGTAATAATGTAAACATACATTTGCATTTAAATTGTATTTTTCTCAAATACACTAGACCTTTTTTATCAGGCTATTGATGTTACAGACGTCTTGCATTTTGTAGCAAATCCCTTCATATAATTTACACATTATACGAGTTAACATTCTTTTCCTGTCTCATGATTTAAACTTAGTGATTTATATTTTTAATCAGCACACAGTAATAATAGATTATCAATTGAGACAAAAATCGAGGGGTGCTTTAAATATAAAAGAAGTTACATTGTGCAAAGTACAAAACTACAAAAAGTGAATCAGACTGGTAGGTTAACAAAATGTGATATGATTCTATATAATTTCTATGTATGCTTATACATATTTAGTGTATATTTAGTGTCAGGCACTCCACTGGCTTCCCATAGCGTCTAGAATACAATTCAAAATCATGACCCTAACATATAAAGCCCTCCACAATAGTGCACCCTCCTACATCTCTGCTCTCATCCCAAAATACACTCCCACCCGCCCTCTTCGCTCTGCTAATGACCTTCTTCTCTTCTCCTCTCTCATCACCTCCTCTCATTCCCGGCTTCAAGACTTTTCACGTGCTGCCCCTATTCTTTGGAACTCTTTACCTCGCACCACCAGACTATCTTCCTGCCTCAGATCCTTCAAAATCTCTTTAAAAACACATCTATTCAAAAAAGCATATCATCTTTAGCCTCTTCATTCACTATGCATCTCTCACTCTCCTGTACCTTACCCATACCCTTTAGAATGTAAGTTTGAGAGTTTTAATCTTGTGAGGTGCTTTAGGGAAAGCACAGTGTATATCAGATTGAAAGCTCAATAACAGGGTCTTCCATTATTTTCATTGTGGGGCATTGTTTATACTTGTACCTAACCCCTGTATTGCGCTGCGGAATATGTTGGCGCGTTATAAATAAAGGATAATAATAATAATAATAATAATAATTTAAATGATACCCTTTCTATTTTGCAAATTGGAAATGTCCCATTGTTACACAATTTGTTTCATTCTCTTAAATTGGGTTAAAGTATAATTTATTTTATCTAGTTTGTTATTAATCATAAATTATGCTTGAGAAAGTACTCAAGATACAAGATTCTAAGCTTAAAGACAGGGCTCTCTTAATTTTGATATTATTTTTATGTTCTGTTTCATCCTATATATGGTGCTGCGGAATATGTTGGCGCATTATAAATACTAGATATTATTATTATTAATAATAATAATAATAATGTAGTCCCCATATGCTATTATGGATTTCTCTTTGCGGATAGTGATGCTTTGATTAATTAAAGGACTACAAAAGTCCCCTATATATGCACCGTTTGATAGATAGTGAGAAAGTACGTGGAAATGTGTTTTAAATTGGAAAATTGATGGTGAATTCATGTACTTATAATCAATTGAAGTCAGGGTGTTTCATTGTGTTGCTTTCGCCTGAATATGTCATGAGCTCTGTACTGCCTGGAATAATTGATAATAAATTAGAATTAGGTGTACAAGGTTTGAATGAGGCAGTGATTGAGTCATTTTAACTATGTCATTAAATTATAACAGCTAGCATATTAACTTGCTTGTGGCACACCACTAGTGTTTCTTCATTTAACGGTGATGTTACTGGGTTAATTTCCCAATAAGAGTGGTTATCACATATAATAGTTGCCAAACTATGAGGCGTCGTCATGCTTTGCATGGTGCGTAGGACTGAGACGATGGGCGCCAAAGGCGCTCATCGCCTGCGAGCCTCACGTAGTGACGCAAGCAGTTAAGGCACTAAAACTCGTGAACCGAGGCGAGCAGTGAAGGCAATGAAACACACTGGACTTAGCCACCAAACACTTAGTAAACGCCGGATCGCCTTAGCATTCAAACAGTTGACCAACGCTGGACTTAGAAAAAAAAAATTACGAGACGTGAAACTTAGAAAAAAAAATACGAGATAGCAAAAATACAAAGTTAACGGCCGAACCGCGCAACGCAAACAACACTAAAAACACACAAAATAAAAAAAAGAAAATACAACAAAAACATCACACACAGCATGGGGAACAGCCAGGACGTCCAGGAGTGAGGCGGAACGCGAATGTAATTCTCGAAAAATACTCGAAAATCGCCTAAGCAAGAAAAAAATGGCCGCTCCAAAAAAAGAAAACGAGGATGCACGATCCCGGACCATGCAAAACACCGCCAATCGCATAGCATTTTCACACAGGAACGTACAAGGTACAAAATACACTATTACAAAGGGCAAAAAAAAATACAACATACAAAAAACATGAAATTAACGGCTGAACCGCGCAAACAAAACAACACAAAAAAACACAAAAAATTACTATAAAATTACAACAAAAACATCGCACACAGCATGGGGAAACAGCCAGGATGTCTGGGAGTGAGGTGGAATGTGAATTTATGTCCATTTGCCCGAGTTTCGGCACTCGAAAATAGCCTAAGCGAGACAAAAAATGGGCGGCAAAAAAAATGAAAACACGACCCCGCTTCACGACCCCGGACCGAGCAAAACACCGCCAACTGCCTAGCACTTTCACACAGGAACGTACAAGGTACAAAATACACAATTAAACATGACGGAAACAAGCCGCGTAACACATAGACAAACAACGCCACTTTACAACACTAACTTGCAACTCTTAACATTACGATTCCAAAATGGAGCCTTACACAACTAAACCAACGGTTTGCCCTCGCACACGCAGCCTATTTAAACTGCACACTTGGGATATTCATTACACTTTCTCCTCAGGGCAGCAACACTACAACTGTACATTGTATGCTGCAGGAAAATAAAAACAGATTGTTAGCTCTTCAGGCTATTGATTGCTGGATATATTAATTACAAATAAGTAAAGTATATAAATGTATTAAATAACTAATTAATTAATTATTAGTTAACAAAATATATATATATATATAGAAATATCTGTCTTTGTGATGAGCGCCAAAGGTGCTCAAAGGAGCAAAAGTACACGAGAGGAGAGGCTCGCAATGAACGCCAAAGGTCCTCAGAGTAGAAAAAGCTTTACATTGTGTGGCAAACAGCATTGCCATGGCTTCAAATTGTATTGCCCCATTATTTTTGATGGGCAAGTCGCTAGTTTCTTTAATGTTTTTTTTATTTTATTTATATAATTTTTGTTAAAGCTTGAAACTGTTCAGTATGCGGGTGATTCTTGGTTTGTGCAAAAATCCAAACCCATGCTTTGCTTAAAAGCTGTTTAAAACAGTGTTTATATGCTTTAGGGGGGCAATGTATAACATTTCAATTATTTGGATCCAAAGAGTAAGGTACATTGTCTCATTTGCATGTCCCCGATTGTTAGTTATGCAGATGAGCTTACAAACGTATTTGTTGTCTGTACTCTGTAAGGTGGAGAGCTTCTCTTACTCTTATGCTCACTATATACTAAATTGATGTTTTATATATATATATATATATATATATATATATATATATATATATATATAAATACATAATTTATTTAAAAAAAACAAGTTGAAGGCACGGGAATGCACAGTCTTGTGGGATGGCTTCAAGGGCTAAAGTATGCTTACTGGTAACAGACTGTTTCTGACTTCTAATGCATCATCCAAGGATGATGGTTCCTGGCACCACACATGGTACACTGTTTTGATACTTATCCTCCTGGCACCAAAGTCAATGTCACTCGATAAGTATGTTCACATGCATTGCATTCTAGAAGACACATTTGTAAACAGTTTTTTATTTCTCCAAATGTCTTTGTTGTTGATCTAAGAAATTTCAGTTTAGGTTCTAAGCTCATTATTAAAGACATTTTGAATCTTTCATTCTATCATATTTTTTTGCTTATCAAATTCTTCTGTATAAAGTTAATTGAGGGATACACTGGGAGTTATAACTTGTTGCATACTCTTGACCTTTTCAACATCTTGTATTTCAAATGGCTAGCAATTCCCAGTTCTCCTACTGGTTGTAAATGGTGTAAACAAGGGAGTAATGATAACAGCAACCAACCTATCACAGAAAGCCGAAAAGGTCAAAGCAATAGAGTATATTCCTATAATGACAGATGCATAAAAAAGTAATTCTGATTTTGATGCTGTAATCCTATGACAGCATATGTAATGAGAGTGGAAATGCCATTTATAAGTCTCCTTATAAAATGATTGTTAAAATAAGGGGTAAAGTGTATTATATTTTGGGATGGAAATAGTGTATATATTTCTACATGAACAACTGAAATTATTTGAAAGGGATTGTGAAATCCAAGGGAATTTAGTTCACTTGATGTTATAATTACTATATTGCTGAAAGTTTAAATTGTGAAGCAATTGATATGTGGATTTAATATAATATGTGGATTTATTATAATATAAACACAGACATTATACTTACAGTAAATGCATACAACTATAAGGAATTCTGGTTAGGGATTTATAAATGTATATGAGCATAGTTGTGGTGAGTATTTAATGAACATATAATGTTGTCACTTTTGATTCTAAATTACATTTAAGAATTCTGTCTGCTGGTATAACAAACATTTGATTTAACTAGCTACTTGCCCGTCAAAAATCCCAGGATTAAAAAAGGAAGGCTGGCAATGCTGTTTGCTACACAATGTGAGGCTTTTGCTCCTCTGAGCACCTTCGGCGCACATTGCGAGCCCAGCGCTGAGCACCTTTGGTGCTCATCGTGTTGCTCGCAATGAGCTCCTTTGGCTCTCATTGAGAGCCTCTCCCCCGTATGCTTTAACATTCCTACTTTGCACTGATCACCTTCGGCACTCATCGCAAGCCCCTCGCTGAGTGCCTTCGGATCTCGTGCTCGCGGTGCTCATCGTGAGCCCTGCGATGAGCGCCTTTGGAGCTCATCTCGTGGTTCGCAATGAGCGCCTTTGGATAGCTTGCTCATTGCAGGTTTCGTTAACCTGCAAGTTTTGTGCTTGGGAATGCCATGTGTCTCTTTCCACCATCTCCCCCTGTCCTTTCCCGGTATGTTTCTCCTCTGTGTGTCGCCTGAATGTTTGCGTGTTACACGCTGACTGACGTTTGTTTTATTTTCAAAGTGTGTATTTTTTAAGTCCCGCATGCCTGGCCTTGCTCAGCCTCGTTTTCATCTAGTTTCAGAAATATTTATGTTTTTCGTCCACCATTTTTTTCCTCGCTTAGCCGATTTTGGATTGACGAAAACCCCCAAGTATGGCTCAAAATCGCTTGCATCCTTACCCAGGCTTCCGGGCTCTCGTCCAGTGCTGTCTGTTAGTGTGTTAATATTTTTGTTACATTTTTTGTTTTATTTTTAAGGTTTATGGACTTACGCGCTTGGTTCCCAGTTGCGAACCTCACTGCACTGCTGGCTGCAAAAAGCGCCTTTGGCTCGCATGTGTGACAGTGCCACTGTCTGGCCTCGCTTCGCGAGGCTCGCAGTTGCGACCTTGCGAACTGCGTTACCAACATCAAAAACGTCCCCAACACTGATAACTATATATGTGATTACAACTTTGTGTTTTGCTTACCATATTCCACCACAAAATTCTGGATTAAAAAGGACATGTCAAACTTTTTACATTTTATTTTCTTACTTATTTTTAGCATGGAGATGTTTTTCTTTCAATGTATCTAAGAACATTCCTAGAAGATACAGTGCCTTGCAAAAGTATCCCCCCCCCCCCCCCCCTTTGGCATTTTTGGATAAGTCACTATGAGCTTGCCACATCTTACCCTAGGATTTTTGCTCATTCCTCCTTGCAAAACTGCTCCAGCTCCTACAAGTTGGATGGTTTGTGCTTGTGAACAGCAATCTTTAAGTCTGACCACAGATTTTCTATTGGATTAAGGTCTGGGCTTTGTATAGGCCATTCCAAAACATTTACATGTTTACCCTCAAACCACTCAAGTGTTGTTTTAGCAGTGTGTTTGGGGTCATTGAGCTTTTGCTCAAGAATATCCCTGTATTTAGCATCATCCATATTTCCCTCAACTCTGACCAGTTTTCCAGTCCCCACTGCTGAAAAACATCCACACAGCATAATGCTGCCACCACCATGTTTCACTGTGGGGATGGATTTCTTTGGGTGATGTGATGTGTTGTGTTTCCGCCAGACATAGCATTTTCTTTGATGGTCGAAAAGTTCAATTTTTGTGTCATCAGACCAGAGCACCTTCCTCCATACATTTTGGGAGTCTCCCACATGCCTTTCGCAAACTCAAAATGTGCCATTTTATTTTTTGATGAAAGTAATGGCTTTCTTCTGGCCACTCTGCCATAAAGCTCAACTCTATGGAGCGTATGGCTTATTGTCATCCTATGTCCTGATACTCCAGTCTCTGCTGTGGAACTCTGCAGCTCCTCCAGGGTTACCATAGGTCTCTGTGCTGCCTCTATGATTAATGTCCTCCTTGCCCGGTCCGTGAGTTTTGGTGGGTGGCCGTCTCTTGGCAGGTTTGCTGTTGTTCCATGTTCTTTCCATTTGGTTATAATAGATTTACATTGTCCCTTACTTGTTTGGATAGTTCCTTGGTCTTCATGGCAGTCTCTGTAATGACAGATCATGGGACATTTAGATTGCACACAGGTGGACATAATTTCACTAATTATGTGACTTCTGAAATTGGTTGCACCAGAGCTTTTTATGGGCTTCATAACAAAGGGGGTGAATACATATGCACATGGCAATTTTCTGTTTTCTATTTCTAAAAAAGAGTTTTATGTATATATTTTTCTCATTTCACTTCACCAACTTAGACTATTGTGTTCTGATCCATCACATAAAAATCAGTTTAATAAAACACTGAACTTAAGGCTGTAATGTAATAAAATAGGGAAAAAATCAATGGGCGTGAATACTTTTGCAAGGCAATGTATTGTGATATGTAGATTATGTCTAAATACATTAAAGAATGATAAAAGCACAATTTCACTTCTACAAATTGTTTCTTATTGGTATTAATCAACAACAAATAACATTTAAAAAAATCTGCATTATACTTAATATTACAATGACAATGTAGTCATAGTAAATTCTCATCTAAAAGCTGAGTCAGTAAAATGTCCATGTTAGATCCTTTGACACAACAGTTAGGGACCACTGTAGTTTGGTTAAAGCTTCACGTTCTTGGGGAGCATTCAGCAAAACAACATTAGCAGGTATGCAAAGCAGGAACATAAAAGCATCATAGAGAACATCTTGCAAATAGTTGACTCTTGTGTCATGTGGGATTTCATTTTGGACTACTAGCCTCTGTAGCTATATATATACCTCTAGGTTCTATTATCATATCTGAGTCTGTTCTTGCCACTCCACCAAGGTTTCTAATTATTTTTGGAACAAATACAACATTTCTGATTGGTTGAAAGTCTAACAAATCGGAATGCAAAGATTGAAGTTATTTCTGGTTTTCTGTAACTATATTTAAGAGTGTTATATTGGGAATTGCAGAGTCCATGTGGGCTCCCATAGCAGATAGGGTCCATAGGCATCCAGAAGAAACCCTATGGTAGAAACTATGGTGCCATGGGGCTCAATAGGGACCACATGGTAGGGATTAGATATGGGTGTCATGGGGGTCAATTAGGACCCTGATGGTTATAGTACAGTAGATAGGAAGCCACATGATAAAGGGGTTAATTTGGGTATCCATATGGGTATCCATAAGGATCCCCCAGGTTATATTATAGTACTAGCGTATTGCCCGTCAAAAAATGACAGCAATCACATGTGTATGTTTTAAAAGTTGTTTAGTTATTAATATACATATGGAATTGTAAGGTAGCTAATGTTGATTTCTGTGTACTACTGAAATATAGAAATCAAATTAATAAATGAATGTACGTATTTTTATGCATTGTGTTGAAGAGCTGGCAATCTGTGTTGATGTTGCAGCAGCATTAGTGGTGTGGAGGTGCTGTGTAAGCGTGATGAATGTGTGCAGTGTAATAGTGTGCGTGCGCGAGCTGAAACCATTAACGTAAATGTGTACTTCCGCATTATCCTAAAATGGCGGATAATGTGTGGTATGCATTTTAGCGGATTATCGGTACGTGTTTTCCGTGGTTATAGTGCTGTCGCCTGGTTTTCGTTTTGTTCGTGCGGCATTTTTTCTGCGGCGCTCATTGCCAAAGTACTACGGTTTAACGGCTCGACTCGCTGCGCGAGGGTCGCCGGGCAATGATCGCCTGTGGCGCTCATCGCTCAGTCCTGCGGCGCTCATTGCCAAAGTACTACGGTTTAACGGCTCGCAATGATCGCCTGCAGCGCTCATCGCTCAGCCCGCTAAAGTACTACGGTTTAACAGTAAATATGGTCAAACGGTCAAATGACGGTCACTAAAATTTAAATGTAGTGAAATGTGTTTGCCACACAACATGACGCTACATTTGTCTCTTTTTTTTTCTTAAAATAAATACAATGTTTTTTTTTTTTTATTTTTTTTTGTAACTTACAACTTATATTTCACATCAAATGCGTTGGTTTAGGCGGGAAATCCGATGTTTCGCGAGACAAAGACGTTAAATCTGTGTTAATGCGTAAATCTGTAATTGTGTTTCGTAAAATGTACTCACTACTGTCTTTTTACTCATTGCGCGGTTAATCCGCATCCTTTATCTCGTTGTTTTTCAAAGACATACGTCTGTGACTGAGTTTTACGCAGTTCGTAGTAGTATAGCCTCGTTTTCATTTTTTTCGGCGGCCATTTTTTTCTCGCTTAGCCGATTTTCGATCTTTGTAACTCGGCTAAATCGATCTAAATTGCAGTTCCAACTCACTTCCAGACGTCCTGCCTGGTTCCCCATGCTGTAAGTGACCTTTGTTTTATTTTTTAGTGTGTATTTAGTGTTTTTTTTACTGTTTTTGTTCCGCCGCTTATCTCGTAATTTTTTTCACCTCATATTTTTTTTCTAAGTGCTACGGTTTAACGGCTCGCCTCGCTACGCGAGGCTCGTCTGCAATGAGCGCCTGCGACGCTCATTGCCAAAGTGCTTCGATTTAACATAAAAGGCTCGTCTGCAATGAGCGCCTGCGGCGCTCATTGCCAAAGTGCTACAATTTATCGGCTCGCCTCGCTGCGGCGCTCATCGCTAAGTTGTAGTCACTACGCAACAGAGCGGTTTAACGGCTCGCTTCGCTGTGCGAAGCTCGCCGGGCGATGAGCGCCTGCGGCGCTCATCGCTAAGTCGTACGCACTACGCAACGCAGCGTGACGACGAATCGTAGTTAGACAATTATAATATGTGATAGCTATTAAGGTAAGTCTGCATTATATAATACCAAACACAAGCTCTCTGAGTGCTAAGAAGATAAATAAATGTATATTCTTGACATTTCCACATAAACCTATGAAATTTTTTATAGAATATATACAGCCTTATTAAATTGCGATTCGGCTAATTAAAAAGGGCTCTATTTAAGCACATAGCATATTTTTTTACAGAAGTTTTTAGTTAGTGAACTTCTATCCAAAAGCAAGGTCTTCACTAACTAAAAACTTCTGTAAAAAAAATATGCTATGTGCTTAATTAGAGCCCTATTCAATTTGCCGAATCGCAATTTAATAAGGCTGATAATTTCCTAACTGAGCACAAGATCCAGTGATTCAAACAAATTATAATGTAATGTTCATTTTAATGGCACTTTGGTAAGCTTTTTGTTTACAATGCAAGCACGTAGCTATTCTGCCAAACACCTTGCCAATCCTTTATAGTAAAAACAATGACATATCACATATATAGTTGTGAGAAATATGGGTTATTGCTAATGCTTGCGGGCTCGCAAAGCAAGGGCCACAGTTGCTGGCAAGGAGCACCAAAGGCCATAGGCGCTCATCCCTACGACCCTGTACGACTTAGGCAGGGAGCGCCGAAGGTGCTCACTGCCCTGGTGGAGGTGAGTGCCGTAGGCGCTACTCCCTACGACACTACAAAGAAACAGAGATCTCAATTACATCATTCACAATGCGAGACCCATAGCAGTTTAAAAAAAAAACGATGGCCCGTAAACCTTTGAAAAAAGGAAAGCAGGACTTAGAAAAACAAAAATACAAGGTAAAAAAAATAAGAACTTAACGGGCAAACCACGCACATACAAAAAAAAAACACAAAGAACATTTTTACAAACATACAAAAAAACATCACACACAGCACGGGGGACAGCCAGGACGTCTGGAAGTGTGGTTGCACAGCATGTCAAACACAATTTGCAGAGTTTAGCCACTCGAAAATCCACTAAGCGACAAGAAAAATGGCTGCCGAAAAAAAACGAGTCTTCGCGACCCCTAACCACACAAATCAATGCCAGGCACATAAGACTGCAAAGGAACTTAGAAAAAAACAAATACGACCCGTGAGACTTAGAAAAACAATTCAGAGGCCAAAAAAATACGAAGTTAACGGCTGAACCGCGCACATTCGAAATCAACAAAACCACAAAAGAAAAGAAAAAAATAAACATCACATACAGCACGGGGGGGAAAGCTAGGACGTCTGGCGGTGAGGTTGTCTTTCAACATAATTTGCACAGTTTTGGAAATCGAAAATCTCCTAAGCGACAAAAAAAAACTTACACAGGAATGTACGAGGTACAAAATACACTATTAGGAAGTACGGAAAATGGTCCAGACCAGTGTAACACATAGACAATCACAGCCATTTTACAACACTAACTTGAAATTAATAACATTACCATTATAAAATGGCGATTTACACAAATAAACAAATGCTTTGCCCTCGCGCACGCAGCCTATTTACACTGCACACTTGCCACATTGCTGACACACCTCAGCTCCCCAACAGTCCAAATGTACATTGTATGCTGAAGGAAAATACAAACAGATTGTTAGCTCTTCAGGATATTGATTGCTGCATATATTAATTAGAAAAAGGTAAAGTATATTCATTTATTATTTAATTAATTAATTTATATATATATATATATATATATATATATATATATTAAAAGAAAAAGAGCAGGCTCAGTGCAAGGCTCGCAGAGGGAAGGTACTCAGAGGACTAAAAGCCTTACATTATGTGGCAAACAGCATTACCTGCCTTGCAATTTGATTGCCGTAATTTTATGACGGGCAAGTCGCTAGTATATTATAAGATTAATTCAAATGATTAGTTACTATTTTGACTGGCTGATATAAATGTGGGCAATGTTTCATTTCAATGGTTTCATTTTTACCATATTAGACCCTAGAAAATTAAAATAACTTCCATATAGTTCAGTATAATGTACTATATAATTATATTAAACTAGCGACTAGCCTGTCAAAAATGACGGGGCAATACAATTTTAAGTCATGGCAGCGCTGTTTGACACAAAATGTTAAGCTTTTTCTACTCTGAGGACCTTCAGCGCTCATAGCGATCTGATCCTCTCGTTTACTTTTGTACTTTTGTTCCTATGAGCGACTTGTGCTCTCATGAAAAAGACAGATATATATGTTATTGTTTTTGGTATAATTAGTAATTATTTACTTAATAAAATAATATAATTTACCTATTTGTAATTGATATATGCAGCAATGAATAGCCTGAAGAGCTAAGTGTGTATTTTAGTACCTCGTATGCCCCTAGCAAAATTCATACGTGTCTGGCGGTGGTTTGCGCATTTTGGGTTCGTGCAGCCTCGTTTTAATTTTTTTCGGCCACCATTTTTTTCCTCGCTTACCAGATTTTAAATTGTCAAAACTCGTTAAATTGGCCTTTAATTAGCGTTCAATCTTACTGGCAGATGTCATGGCTGTCCCCTTATGCTCTGTGTGTTTTTTTTTTTTCTTTTAATTTTTGTTGTATTTTGTATTGTTTTGTGTTGTTTTTGAATGTACGCATTTCGTCCGTTAACCTTGTATTTTTGCGACCTCGTATTATTTTTTTCTAAGTTCTGCGGGTTGTAATGAAAAGTCATACGTCCTTGTCAGTGTTTTATGCACTTTGGGGTCGTTGATCCTCGTTTTCATTTTTTTTTCCGCTGCCATTTTTTCTTTCTCTTAGCCGAATTTCAAGTGGCAAAACCACGTAAACTCGACTTTAATTTGTGTGCAACCTCACTCTCAGATGTCCTGGCTGTGTCCCCATGCTTTTTGTGATGTTTTTTTCTGTACGCGTTTTGGCAGTTAAGTTCATATTTTTTGTGACCTCGGCTCATATTTTTTTTTTTTCTAAGTCCTGCTACGTGTTTAAAAAAAAAAAAAAAAAAAAAGGTCCGCATTTGTTGACATTGCAGCCGACTCATTGCAGCCGACGTTGGAGCCTCCACCTCCGCAAATGCGGCCCCTCACTTTTACGAGGGTCCGCATTTGCAGCCTGCAAAGCATGACGCCGATTCGCAGTTTGACAACTATAATATGTGATATTTGAGTTGTAAAAAAAAAAATTATAATAACATAGTAAATTGTGAGAGCATTATTAGTCCCTCCTAATGGATTTAGCATATACTGAGAAATAATTATGTTGTTATTGTGGACAACAGCTGGTGGATAAAATAGTCCAAAATACATTTAATGTAGGCCACCCATAAATACGAAGCAGACCATTACAGCTAGGAGCAAGGCTCAAGTGATCTTTCAGTCACTCCCCTGCAGAGAACTGCAGGTCCTGAAAGATCTGTAATAAATCAGACAGAGCTCTGTGTTTAGTCTCTACACATAAAGTAAACATTCCGTGTCTCTATTGATGTTAGTCATGGCTGCTAGTGATGATAGCCCCTGTTAAGTGAGGACAGAGAAAAGAGTTCTGTCATATACCGAGTTCTGCTGCTGGCTTACAGACCTTTCAAGACCTGCAATATCTGCGCAGGAGAATCACATATATAGTTGTCATAATTGGTAGTTTGTGTGTAACTCTCCCAATTAACTCTGCAAGTTGTGAGTCTTACACACAAACTCGCAATACTCACAGTGCAATGTGCATTCACGGCAAAAAGCCCAGCATGCGCATTGCGCACCGAGAGCCGTGCATGCTCATTGCGTGCCAAATGCTGCGCAGGTGCAATGCATGACAAGAGCTGCGCATGTGCTATGTGTAGAGAAAGGGGAGGGAGATGGGGGAAGAAGACACAGGGGAGGGAGAGGAGAAAGAGACACAGGGGAGGGAGATAGGTGAAAGGAGACAAAGGGGAGGGAGAGGAGGGAAGAAACACAGAGGAGGGAAATCAGGAAAGGAGACACAGGGAAGGGAGATGGGGAAGAGACACAGGGGAGGGAGAGGGGAAAGAGACACAGGGGATGGAGCAGGGGGAAATAAACACAGGAGAGGGATTGGGGGAAAGAGAGGGGGAGACACAGGGGAGGGAGAGGGGTGGAAGAGACACTGGGGAGGGAGAGAGGGGGAAAGGAGACACAGGGGAGGGAGAGGAGGGGGATGAGATACAAGGGAGGGAGAAGGGGGAAAGAGATACAGAGGGGAAGATGGGGGAAGGAGACACAGGGGATGGAGAGGGGGAAAGGAGACACAGGGAAGGGGGATGGAGGAAGGAGACACAGGGGAGGGAGAGGGGAGAAAGACACAGGGAAGGGAGAGTGAGGAAGAGACAAAAGGGGAGGGAGGCAAGGGAAAGAGACTCAGGGGAGGGAGGGGGAAAGAAACGTGAGAGCAAGAGGTGGAAGGATACAGAGGGGAGGGAAATGGGGGAAGGAGACACGGGGAGGGAGAGGGGGGAAGGAGACACAGGGAGGGAGAGGGGGGAAGGAGACACAGGGAGGGAGAGGGGAGAAGGAGACACCGGGGAGGAAGAGTTGGGAATAGACAAATGAGAGGGGGGATACAGGGTAGAGAGAAGGGGGAAAGAGACGGAGGGGAGAGCAGAAAAATAAAATATTATCCCGTAATTTTTGACGGGCAAGTGCCTTTTGTCTATTTGAAAGAGGGCCCCAACTCTTTCGAGTGAGGAGTCTCAAGACACTTTTGAAGTGCACTAGACTTGAAACATTTGATGTGATCCTTTAAATCTTTTTTATATCCATATATTCTTTTGTTACTTTAGCATATATAGAATTTTCCTTTATAAGTTAAGTATGTTGTATATGTGTATACTGTAAAAATAATTTTGTTAAATTAAATTAATATACTGGAAAAATAATCTTGTTTGAATAAACGTCTATTACATTTTAAGGAGTTAACACAAAGTAAAATACCACAAATGTTGTATCATCATCATCACTTACTTATTTTAATACTTTAATTGAATTCCATTAATGAAACTTCTTTGATTAGAAAAACTGCTGTGTCTTCAATATAAACCCAAAATTGTTCTGTTTCAAATCCATTACCCAAAGTAACATGAGACATAGGTTAATTAATCATATATGCCTAGAAACTAAAGCTTAAGCAAATAAACAGAGTATTGATCCCTTGGAAGGTTGCTGCTAAAAACATAATGGAGTTAGCCACAGGTATATTTTCTAAATAGTAAAGATATAATTAACAGTGTTAAATTCAACCTTCAATAGATAATTAAATTATGTACATCGAAATTACTTATTAAATGTTCCCAGTTGCATATATACGTTTCCAAATAAAAGTTAAAATACAATAAAATAATATAATATTTATTTCCTAGTATTTCTAGTAATAATGTAATATAATGCAATTAATGATAGTTAACTGGTTGGTCATTATTATTCACCTTATCCAGTGTTAGAAAGTGCAATATTATGTTTTTATTGATCTGTTAATTTTCATCATTTCAGTTGAATACACTACATGCCAATAAATAACACACACACATATATATATATATATATATATATATATATATATATATATATAGGGCCTTATTAAATTAGGACTCATAGTTCCCTGGGTCCTCGCAAACGACTGCTTGCGAGGACCGATTCCCCAATACATCCCTCGCAGAATGCTTTGCGAGATGACACCAAAAAATGTCAGAGAATAGGCTCAGAGAGAGCTACGTAGTAACACGCAGCCAAAAATCTATGAGGTGAACCTCGCACCTCGGAAGAATCCCTACGGGAACAAGAAAGTGCCAGCAAGGGCTCTTAAAGCCTCTACGTGCTGCCTCGGAGCAGCCCAATACCGCCGTGTGATGTTCCCCTGCTCCAAAAACACATCCCCATGCTGTAGGGGTCCCTATAGAGACCCTTCTAGCCTCCCCACATTAACCCCTTGCAGTGGGGGTCAATACAGGCCCCCATAAGCCCTTAATTAACCCCATAACTCATGGGGGTCAATACAGACCCCCATAAGCCTTAAAAAACTCTGTTACTCATGGGGGTCAATACAGACACCCATAAGCCCTTAATTAACCCTATAACCCATGGGGCTCTATACAGGGCCCCATGAGCACTTAAATTAGTCCTATAACCCATACGGCTCTATACAGAGCCCCATGAGACTAAAATTACCCCCCTCAGCCCAATAGGGGTTTTGTATAGACCCCTATAGGACACTATTTACCCCTAGGTTAACCCTAAAGTGCCATGAGGGTCCTCCAGGACCCTCATGACAAAGTCTAAGCACTACACTACACTATTAACCCTAACTATACCCCATTAACCCATACTAAACCCTATCTGACCCTAACTGGGCCAATATAACCCTGACTGGGCCTATTTAAACCAATCTAGCCCGATTTAATCCCATTACTTATGAGGGTCTATACATACCCCTGTAAACCTCCATCTAACCCCATCTCTTATGGGGGTCTATACAGACCCCTATAAGCCTCCATCTAACCCCATCCCTTATGGGGGTCTATACAGACCCCCGTAAACCTCTAGTTAATCCAATCAGTCCCATAAGGGTCTATGAAGAATTGTCATAGGACAATTAAAAGCCATAAGTCCTCCAGGACCCTCATGACACTAAGTACAAGCACTACACTACACTATTCCCCCCAATAAACCACTAAATCTAAACGAACTCCCACTCCACTAATCTATTAACTCCTACCTACCTAACACTACCTACCTAACCCCCTATTAAACCCCCCACCCTACTAATTAGATAAAATAAAATAAAAATGGTATACAAAATAAGAAAACCTAGAGTACACAAAACAAAAAAGGACATTACTACCTCCCCCGCACTACAAAAAAAAAAAAAAACATCACAAACTCCCCCTCACTACGAAAAATAAAAAAAACATCATAAACCCCCCCGCCACTACATAAAATCCAAAAAACATGACACACCTGCAAAGCAAAAGACATAGACAAATACAAATACACAGCCTCTAGTTAATCCAATCAGTCCCATAAGGGTCTATGAAGACCCTCATAGGACAATTAGAAACCTATAATTAACCCCTTAAGTGCCATGAGGATCCTCCAGGATCCTCATGACACTAAGTACAATCACTACACTACACTATTTCCCCAATAAACCACTAAATCTAAACTAAACCCCCTCTACCCTTAACTATTAACCCCTACCTACTTACCTAACACTATCCAACCGCCTATTAAACCCCCCACCCTACTAATTAGATAAAATAAAAAGGTACATAAAATAAAAGTCCTAACGTACACAAAATAAAAAAACCTAAGGCTCACAAAACAAAAAAGGACATTACAAACCCCCTTCACTGCAAAAAATAATATCACAACCCCCCCACTACAAAAAATAAAAAAAACATCACAAACCACCCTGCCACTCCATAAAAAAAATAAAAAATACACACCTGCAAAGGAAAAGACATACACAAATACACATAACATTACAGTCATAAATACATTACAAATATACACCTAACTACAATACATTTCCCCCTATATATACCTAGCCCCCAATCTAAATATCACCCCCTATCTATACAATACCCCTTAAATCTAAGCTAAAATAGAATAAATAAAACCACTTACCTTTGCAGATGTTCCTTCTGATCACACCCCCTAGGGAAAAAAAAAAATCAGATTATTAGAAAAATAAACATTATATAGAATAATTAAATTGTACAAATACAGTACAAATACAGTATTAAACTTATCTTTCCAGCATGTCCCCGTCCATCTTCTTCTGCCTTCAGCCAATCACCCTGTGGGGGTGTATCCCATTGTGATTGGCTGAAAGCAATAGTGCCTTCTAATTGGTTTAAAAAAGATTGACAGTTCCTTCAGCCAATCAGAATGGGATATAGGGGTGTATCCATCCTGATTGGCTTACACCGTGGCGCCTTTTGATTGGCTGAAATGTGATTTGCCTTTTCAGCCAATCGAAAAGCTCCATTGCCAATTTCCTACCGGAAGAGGCTATGGAGGCTTCATTAGAGTCGGGGAGCTCCGAAAGTGCGGAGCTCCATCAGTTTTTTTTAGTTTTTTTTTAGAGCACAGGTTTTGCAAGGGCCCAACTGGGGCAGAAGAGGAGGAGGCCGGGGACATCACGGACAGGTTAGTTTTCAATTTATAATGTTTATATTTTATTTGTTTGTTGTGTTTGATGTATGTGTGACTAATGTGATGTATCCTTTTTTCCAGGGGCCGAGCCAGAGAACAGAAGAAGATGGACGGGGAAAGGTAAGTTTAATACTGTATTTGTAATGTTTATTAATTCTATGTAATGTTTATTTTTCTAATAATCTAATGTTTCTTTTTTTCCTAGGGGGTGCGATTAGAAGGGACATCTGCAAAGGTAAGTGGTTTTATTTATTCTATTTTAGCTTAGATGTAGAGGTTTAGGTATAGATAGGGGGTGATATTTAGATTGGGGGTTGGGTAAAGATAGGGGGTGATGTTTAGATTAAGAGTTAGGTATAGATAGGGGGAAATGTATTGTAGTTAGGTGTATATTTATAATGTATTTATGACTGTAATGTTATGTGTATTTGTGTATGTCTTTCGTACTTAGTGTCATGAGGGTCCTGGAGGATCCTCATGGCACTTAAGGGGTTAGTTATAGGTTTCTAATTGTCCTATGAAGGTCTTCATAGACCCTTATGGGACTGATAGGGTTAACTAGAGGCTTACGGGGGTCTGTATAGATCCCCATAAGGGATGGGGTTAGATGGAGGCTTATAGGGGTCTGTATAGACCCCCATAAGGGATGGGGTTAGATGGAGGCTTACGGGGGTCGGTATAGACCCTCATAAGTGATGGCATTAAATAGGGCTAGGTGGGGTTAAATAGGACCAGTTAGGGCTATTCGGTCCAGATCTGTTTAAATAGGCCCAATTAGGGTTAGATTGGCCCAGTTAGGGTTAGATAGAGTTTAGTATGGGTTAATGGGGTATCGTTAGGGTTAATAGTGTAGTGTAGTGCTTAGACTTTGTCATGTGGGTCCTGGAGGACCCTCATGGCACTTGTAGGGTTAACCAAGGAGTAAATAGTGTCCTATAGGGGTCTATATAGACCCCTATTGGACTGAAGGGGGTAATTATAGTCTCATGGGGCTCTGTATAGCGCCCCATGAGTTATAGGGTTAATTTAAGTGCTCGTGGGGCTCTGTACAGAGCCCCATGGGTTATAGGGTTAATTAAGAGCTTATGGGGGTCTGTATTGAATGACCCCTATAAGTGACAAGGTTAATTAAGGCTTATGGGGGTCTGAATTGACCCCCATGAGTAACAGGGTTAATAGGGCCCATGGAGGTCTATATGGAGCCCCATAAGTTATAGGGTTAATTAAGGAATTATGGGTGTATGTATTGACCCCCATGAGTGACAGGGTTAATTAAGGCTTATGGGGGTCTGTATTGACCGCCATGAGTGACACGATTAATTAAGGCTTATGGGGGTCTGTATTGACCCCCATGAGTTATGGGGCTAATTAAGGCTTATGGGGGTCTGTATTGACCGCCATGATTGACAGGGTTAATAAAGGGCTCATGGGGCTCTGTACAGTTCCTCTGTAAGGAACTTAAAGGTCCTTAAAGGACCAGAGAGAACAAAAAAAAGAATTAACCGATGCCACATGGGTTCTATAAGTACCCCCTCCCCCGTCACCTAAAATTAACCACAGCAATCATTATGACAATATAGACCCCATGAGACCAAAAGTAACCACATCTGTCCAATAGGAGTCCACATAGACCCTTAAAGGACATTATTAACCCCTAGGTTAACCCCATAAGTGCTATGAGGGTCCTCCAGGACCCCATGACAAAATCTAAGCACTACACTATTAAGTCTAACTATACTCACGGTACTTCATTAACCTACACTAAACCCTATTTAAACCTAACTGGGCCTATCTAACCCTAACTGGCCCTTCTAGCCCTATTTAACCCCATCACTTATGGGGGCTACACAGACCCCCATAAGCCTCCATCTAAGCCCATCACTCATAGGACAATGAGAACCCTATAATGAACCCCATAAGTTCCATAAGGTTCCTCCAATACCCTCATGACACTAAGTACAAATATTACACTACAATATTCCCCCCAATAAACATCTAAATCTAAACTAACTCCCCTCTACCCTAACCCACACCTGCGTAGAAAAGGCATACACAAATATACATAACATTACAGTAAAAAATACATTGTAAATAAACCCCTAACTACAATACATTACCCCCTATCTATACATAACCCCCTATCTAACATTACCCCCTATCTATACATAACACCCTATCTATACATTACCCCCTATCCAGAATACATTAAACCGTAAATCTGAGCTTTAATAGAATTATTTGGTCCACTTTCCTTTGCAGATGTCCTCCCAGGAAAAAAGGGAACCCCCAGGAAAAAGAAAGAACTATCTAATAAGGACAAAACACTACATATAACAAATACACATTGTAATAACAGTATTAAACTCACCTTTCCAGCATGTCCCCGTTCATCTTCCTCTTTTCCCTGGATCGGCACCTGGAAAAAAGATACATAACATTAGTCCCACACATACACAAATACACACAAAACATGATGAACATTACACATAAAATACATTAAACTTACCTGTCCGGGATGTCGCCGGGCTTGTCATCTTCTGCCTAGGCTGGGCCCTTCAAAATCCTGCGCTCTAAAAAAAAAAAAAAACGTAGTTCCTCCCTGGAGGAGCTCCCTGTTGCTAATGAGGCTTCTTGGCCTTTTTCCGGTAAAAAAAAAATGGAATGGTGGCGTCAAATTTCAGCCAATCAGAAGGTGCCAATTTCCTTTTTGTGTAATTTCCTTTTTATTTTTTGTAGTGAAAGGGTTGGAATGTAATTTTTTTTTTGAGGTGGGTTTTCTAATGTCCTTTTTTTATTTTTCGCAGTGGGGGGTTGTAATGTCCTTTTTTTCTCTTTTGTAGTGAGGGGGTTGTAATGTACCTTTTAATTTTTGGTGACATAGGATTTTTTATTTTCAGGGATGTAGGTTTTTTTATTTTTGTAATTAGTGCGGTGAGGTTTTAATAGGGGGTATGTAGGTGGTGTTAGGTAGGTAGGGGTTAATAGGTTAGGGTAGAGGGGCATTAGTTTAGATTTAGTGTTTTGGGGGGGTAGTGTAGTGTAGTGTTTGTACATAGTGTCATAATGGTCCTGGAGGACCCTCATGGCACTTAATTTTAGGGTTCTCGTTGTCCTATGAGTATCTTCATAGACCCTTATGGGACTAATATGGTTGAATAGAGGCTTACGGGGTCTGTACGAACTCCCATAAGTGATGGGCTCAAAGAGAGGCTTATGGGGGTTTGTAAGACTCCCAAAAGTGATGGGCTTAGATGGAGGCTTATGGGGTCTGTATAGACCCAGAAGTGATGCATCAGATGGAGGCTTATGGGGGTCTGTATAGACCCCCATAAGTGATGGGTCAGATGGAGGCTTATGGGGGTCTGTATAGACCCCCATAAGTGATGGGTCAGATGGAGGCTTATGGGGGTCTGTATAGACCCCCATAAGTGATGGGTTAGATAAAGGCTTATTGGGGTCTGTATAGACCCATATAAGTGATTGGCTTAGATGGAGGCTTATGGGGGTCTGTATAGACCCCCATAAGTAATGGGCTTAGATGGAGGCTTACGGGGGTCTGTACAGACCCTATAAGTGATGGGGTTAAATAGGGCTAGAAGGGGTTAAATAGGCCCAGTTAGGGTTAGATACGCCCAGTTAGGTTAGTTAGGTACTTTTAGGGTTAAATAGGGTATAGTTAGGGTTAAGGGGTTAATGGAGCATTGTTAGTATAGTGTTTGGACTAATGGCACTTGTAGGGTTAACCTATATTGATCCCTATTGGACAGAGGGGATTAATTTTAGTCTCATGGGGTCTATATTGACCGCCGTGAGTGATGGGGTCAATTTTAGATGCCGGAGCTGTACTTATAGTACCCCATGGGCTGGGGGTAACCATTAGTGTGCCGCGGGCCCTTTAAGGACCCGCGGGGGAAAATTCTAACCCCCAATTCCCCAAGCTTGTATTTTGAATTCAAGCTCGCGGCGGGAGATTTTAAATCCTGTAGATGCTGCAAGGGTCGTGATCGCTGACGATCGGGACCCTCTGCAACAAGTGAAGGGGTTAATGCGGGGAGTCTGTGGGGGTCAATATTGGCAACCCTGTGGCAAGGAGTTAATGTGGGGAGCCTTCAGGGGTCTCAATCGGGCCCTGCAGCAAGGGTTAATATGTGCACATTGCAGGGGTCCCAATGGAGACCCCTGCATTATAGGGTTAATGTGTGCACCCTGCAGGGTTCCCGATAGGACCCCTGCATTACAGGGTGTATGTGTGCACCCTGCAGGGGTCCCTATAAGACCACTGCATTATAGGGTTAATGTGTAACCCTGCAGGGGTCCCGATAAGCCCCCTGCATTATAGGGTTAATGTGTGCACCTACAGTCAGGTCCATAAATATTGGGACATCGACACAATTCTATACACCACCACAATGGATTTGAAATGAAACTAACAAGATGTGCTTTACCTGCAGACTTTCAACTTTAATTTGAGGGTATTTACATCCAAATCAGGTGAACGGTGTACGAATTACAACAGTTTGTATATGTGCCTCCCACTTTTTAAGGGACCAAAAGTAATGGGACAATTGGCTGCTCAGCTGTTCCATGGCCAGGTGTGTGTTATTCCCTGATTATCCCATTTACAGAGCAGATATAAGCTCCAGTGTTCATTTCAAGTGTGCTATTTGCATTTGTTGCTGTTAACTCTCAATATGAGATCCAAAGAGCTGTCACTATCAGTGAAGCAAGCCATCATTAGGCTGAAAAAACAAAACAAACCCATCAGAGAGATAGCAAAAACATTAGGTGTGGCCAAAGCAACTGTTTGGAACATCCTTAAAAAGAAAGAATGCACCAGTGAGTTTAGCAACACCAAAAGACCCGGAAGACCACGGAAAACAACTGTGGTCTATGATCGAAGAATTATTTCCCTGGTGAAGAAAACATCCTTCACGACAGTTGGCCAGATCAAGAACACTCTCCAGGAGGTAGGTGTATGTGTGTCAAAGTCAACAATCAAGAGAAGACTTCACCAGAGTGAATACAGAGGTTTCACAACAAGATGTAAACCATTGGTGAGCCTCAAAAACAGGAAGGCCAGATTAGAGTTTGCCAAACAACACCTAAAAAAGCCTTCACAGTTCTGTAACAACATCCTATGGACAGATGAGACAAAGATCAACTTGTACCAGAGTGATGGGAAGAGAAGAGTATGGAGAAGGAAAAGAACTGCTCATGATCCAAAGCATACCACCTCATCAGTGAAGCATGGTGGTGGTAGTGTCATGGCGTGGGCATGTATGGCTGCCAATGGAACTGGTTCTCTTGTATTTATTGATGATGTGACTGCTGACAAAAGCAGCAGGATGAATTCTGAAGTGTTTCTGGCAATATTATCTGCTCATATTCTGCCAAATGCTTCAGAACTCATCGGACGGCGCTTCACAATGCAGATGGACAATGACCCGAAGCATACTGCAAAAGCAACCAAAGAGTTTTTTAAGGGAAAGAAGTGGAATGTTATGCAATGGCCAAGTCAATCACCTGACCTGAATCCAATTGAGCATGCATTTCACTTGCTGAAGACAAAACTGAAGGGAAAATGCCCCAAGAACAAGCAGGGACTGAAGACAGTTGCAATAGAGGTCTGGCAGAGTATCACCAGGGATGAAACCTAGTGTATGGTGATGTCTATGCGTTCCAGACTTCAGGCTGTAATTGACTGCAAAGGATTTGCAACCAAGTATTAAAAAGTGAAAGTTTGATTTATGACTGTTAATCTGTCCCATTACTTTGGTCCCTTAAAAAGTGGGAGGCACATATACAAACTATTGTAATTCCTACACCGTTCACCTGATTTGGATGTAAATACCCTCAAATTAAAGCTGAAAGTGTGCAGTTAAAGCGCATCTTGTTTGTTTAATTTCAAATCCATTGTGGTGGTGTATAGAGCCAAAAAGATTATAATTGTGTCGATGTCCCAATATTTATGGACCTGACTGTATGAGGTTCTCTATCAGACACCTGCATTATAAGGGTGATGTGGGGACACTGTGGGGACACTGCAGGCGTCACGATCGGTCAATATAGACCCCCATGAGACTAAAATGAACACCCTCAGTCCAATAGGGTTCTATATAGACACTTATAGGACACTATTAACCCCTAGGTTAACCCTACAAGTGCCATGAAGGTCATCCAGGTCATACACTACACTATAAACCCTAACTATACTCCATTAACCCCTTAACAATACCCTTTTTACCCTAACTGTACCTATCTAACCTAACTGGGCATATCTAACCCTAACTGGCATATCTAACTGTACAGTAAATGTCTAAATGTCCAGTAAATACATTATCAAATTAAACTATTGCACTCTTGAAAAATCACCACCTTTTTAATGTTACTTAGATTTTCTGATATTAAAATTAACCCCTTCTAGCGGTATTAAACCCCATCACGTATGGGGTCTATACAGACCCCCATAAGCCTCCATCTTACCCCATCACTTATGAGGGTCTATAAAGACCCCCATAAGCCTCCATCTAAGCCCATCACTTATGGGGGTCATTACAGAACCCCATAAGCCTCCATCTAGCCCATCACTTATGGCGGTCTATACAGACCTCCATAAGCCTCCACCTAAACCCATCATTTATGGGGGTCTATACAGACCCTCATAAGCTTCCATCTAACCCATCACTTATTGTGGTCTATACAGACCCCCATAAACTGTCATCTAATCACATCACTTATGGGGGTCTATACAGACCTCCATAAGCCTCCTTCTAACCCATCCCTTATGGTGTTCTATACAGACCCCATAAGCCTCCATCTAATCCCATCACTTATGGGGTCTTACAGACCCCCATAAGCCTCCATCTAAGCCCATCACTTATGTTGGTCTATAAAGACCCCCATAAGCCACCATCTAAGCCCATCACTTATGTGGGTCTATACAGACCCCCATATGCCTCCATCTAACCCATCACTTATGGGGGTCTATACAGATCCCATAAGCCTCCATCTAAACCCATCACTTATGGGGTCTATACAGACCCCCATGAGCCTCCATCTAACCCCCATAAGCCCCCATCTAACCCATCACTTATTGTGGTCTATACAGACCCCCATAACCCTCCATCTAAGCCCATCCTTTATGGGGGTCTATACAGACCCCCATAAGTCTCCCTCTAACCCACCACTTTTTGGGGTCTATACAGATTCCCATAAGCCTCCATCTAAACCCATCACTTATGGGGTCTATACAGACCCCCATGAGCCTCCATCTAACCCCCATAAGCACCCATCTAACCCATCACTTATTGTGGTCTATACAGACCCCCATAAGCCCCCATCTAACCCATCACTTATTGCGGTCTATACAGAACCCCATAAGCCTCCATCTAACCCATTACCTATGGGGGTCTATACAGACACCCATAAGCTGCCATCTAATCCCATCACTTATGGGGGTCTATACAGACCCCCATAAGCATCCATTTAAGCCCATCTCTTATGGGGGTCTATACAGACCCCCATAAGCCTCCATCTCACCAATCACTTATGGGGTCAATACAGACCCCCATAAGCCTCCATCTAAGCCCATCCTTTATGGGGGTCTATACAAACCGCCCATAAGTCTCCCTCTAACCCACCACTTATTGGGGTCTATACAGATTCCCATAAGCCTCCATCTAAACCCATCACTTATGGGGTCTATACAGACCCCCATGAGCCTCCATCTAACCCCCATAAGCCCCATCTAACCCATCACTTATTGGGGTCTATACAGAACCCCATAAACCTCCATCTAACCCCTTCCCTTATGGGTGTCTTACAGACCCCCATAAGCCTCCATCTAAACCCATCACTTATGGGAGTCTATACAGACCCCTATAAGCCTCCATCTAACCCCCATAAGTCCCCATCTAACCCATCACTTATTGGGGTCTATACAGACCCCTATAAACTGCATTCTAATCTCATCACTTATGGGGGTCTATACAGACCCCCATACACCTCCATCTAACCCATCACTTATGGGGGTATATACAGACCCCCATAAGACTCCATCTTAGTCCATCACTTATGGTGGTCTATACAGACCTCCATATGCCTCCATCTAACCCCTCACTTATGGGGGTATATAAAGACCCCCATAAGCCTCCATCTAAGCCCATCACTTATGGGGGTCATTACAGAACCCCATAAGCCTCCATCTAGCCCATCACTTATGGCGGTCTATACAGACCTCCATAAGCCTCCACCTAAACCCATCATTTATGGGGGTCTATACAGACCCTCATAAGCTTCCATCTAACCCATCACTTATTGTGGTCTATACAGACCCCCATAAACTGTCATCTAATCACATCACTTATGGGGGTCTATACAGACCTCCATAAGCCTCCTTCTAACCCATCCCTTATGGTGTTCTATACAGACCCCATAAGCCTCCATCTAATCCCATCACTTATGGGGTCTTACAGACCCCCATAAGTTTCCATCTAAGCCCATCACTTATGTTGGTCTATAAAGACCCCCATAAGCCACCATCTAAGCCCATCACTTATGTGGGTCTATACAGACCCCCATATGCCTCCATCTAACCCATCACTTATGGGGGTCTATACAGATCCCATAAGCCTCCATCTAAACCCATCACTTATGGGGTCTATACAGACCCCCATGAGCCTCCATCTAACCCCCATAAGCCCCCATCTAACCCATCACTTATTGTGGTCTATACAGACCCCCATAACCCTCCATCTAAGCCCATCCTTTATGGGGGTCTATACAGACCCCCATAAGTCTCCCTCTAACCCACCACTTATTGGGGTCTATACAGATTCCCATAAGCCTCCATCTAAACCCATCACTTATGGGGTCTATACAGACCCCCATGAGCCTCCATCTAACCCCCATAAGCCCCCATCTAACCCATCACTTATTGTGGTCTATACAGACCCCCATAAGCCCCCATCTAACCCATCACTTATTGCGGTCTATACAGAACCCCATAAGCCTCCATCTAACCCATTACCTATGGGGGTCTATACAGACACCCATAAGCTGCCATCTAATCCCATCACTTATGGGGGTCTATACAGACCCCCATAAGCATCCATTTAAGCCCATCTCTTATGGGGGTCTATACAGACCCCCATAAGCCTCCATCTCACCAATCACTTATGGGGTCAATACAGACCCCCATAAGCCTCCATCTAAGCCCATCCTTTATGGGGGTCTATACAAACCGCCCATAAGTCTCCCTCTAACCCACCACTTATTGGGGTCTATACAGATTCCCATAAGCCTCCATCTAAACCCATCACTTATGGGGTCTATACAGACCCCCATGAGCCTCCATCTAACCCCCATGAGCCCCAATCTAACCCATCACTTATTGGGGTTTATACAGACCCCCATAAGCCCCCATCTAACCCATCACTTATTGGGGTCTATACAGAACCCCATAAACCTCCATCTAACCCCTTCCCTTATGGGTGTCTTACAGACCCCCATAAGCCTCCATCTAAACCCATCACTTATGGGAGTCTATACAGACCCCTATAAGCCTCCATCTAACCCCCATAAGCCCCCATCTAACCCATCACTTATTGGGGTCTATACAGACCCCTATAAACTGCATTCTAATCTCATCACTTATGGGGGTCTATACAGACCCCCATACACCTCCATCTAACCCATCACTTATGGGGGTATATACAGACCCCCATAAGACTCCATCTTAGTCCATCACTTATGGTGGTCTATACAGACCTCCATATGCCTCCATCTAACCCCTCACTTATGGGGGTATATACAGACCCCCATAAGCCTCCATCTTAGTCCATCACTTATGGGGGTCTTTACAGACCTCCATACGCCTCCATCTAACCCATCACTTATGGGGGTATATACAGACCCCCATAAGACTCCATCTTAGTCCATCACTTATGGTGGTCTATACAGACCTCCATATGCCTCCATCTAACCCCTCACTTATGGGGGTATATACAGACCCCCATAAGCCACCATCTTAGTCCATCACTTATGGGGGTCTGTACAGAACCAGTATAAGCATCCATCTAAGCCCATCCCTTATGGGGGTCTATACAAACCGCTCATAAGTCTCCCTCTAACCCACCACTTATTGGGTTCTATACAGATCCCCATAAGCCTCCATCGAACCCATTACCTATGGGGGTCTATACAGACCCCTATAAGCCGCCATCTAAGCCCATCACTTATGTGGGTCTAAACTGACCCCCATATGCCTCCAACTAACCCATCACTTATGGGGGTCTATACAGACCCCATAAGCCTCCATCTTAGCGCATCACTTACGGGGGTCTATACAGACCTCCATAAGCCTCCATACAACCCATCACTTATGGGGGTCTATACAGACCCCCATAAGCCTCCATCGAACCCTTTGCCTTATGGGTGTCTTACAGACCCCCATAAGCCGCCATCTAAACCCATCACTTATGGGGATCTATACAGACCCCCATAAGCCTCCATCTAACCCCCATAAGCCTCCATCTAACCCATCACTTATTGGGGTCTACACAGACCACCATACGCCTCCATCTAACCCATCACTTATGGGGGTGTATATAGACCTCCATAAGCCTCCTTCTAACCCATCCCTTATGGTGTTCTATACAGACCCCATAAGCCTCCATCAAATCCCATCCCTTATGGGGAACTTACAGACCCCCATAAGCCTCCATCTAAGCCCATCACTTATGTTGGTCTATACAGACCCCCATAAGCCGCCATCTAAGCCCATCACTTATGTGGGTCTATACAGACCCCATAAGCCTCCATCTAACCCATCACTTATGGTGGTAAATACAGACCCAGATAAGCCTCCATCTTAGTCCATCACTTATGGGGGTCTATACAGACCTCCATAAGCCTCCATCTAACCCATCACTTATGGTGTTCTATACAGACCCCCAAAAGCCTCCATCTAACCCCTTCCGTTATGGGTGTCTTACAGACCCCCATAAGCCTCCATCTAAACCCATCACTTATGGGGGTCTATACAGACCGCCATAAGCCTCCATCTAACCCATCACTTATGTTGGTCTTTACAGACCCCCATAAGCCGCGATTTAAGCCCATCACTTACATACAGACCATGTAAGCCTCTATTTAACCCAATCAGTCCCATAAGACAATGAGAACCCAATAATTAACCACATAAGTGCCATGAGGGTCCTCCAGGACTTTCATGACACTAAATACAAACACTACACTACACTACACCCCCCAATAAACCACGAAATCTAAACTAACCCTCCTCTACCCTAACCTTTTAACCCCTACCTACCTAACACCACCTACCTACCCCCGTATTAAACCCCCCACCCAACTAATTACAAAAAATGTCACCAAAAATAAAAAAGGACATTACAACCCCCCACTACAAACAATTTAGAAGTACATTACAACGCCCTACAACAAAAAATTTAAAAAGACATTACAAACTCCACCCCAATACAAAAAAAAAACATTAAAAACCCCACCCCCAATACAAACAATAAAAAAAGACATCACAAACCCCCCACTACAAAAAATAAAAAAAATACACACCTGCAAAGAAAAGGCATACACAAATATACATAACACTACAGTAACAAATATATTATAAATATACCCCCCACTACAATATATGACCCCCTATATATACATGACCCCCTTTCTATAATAAATAACCCCCTATTTATACATTACCCCCTATCTAGAATACATTAAACCCTAAATCTAAGCTAAAATAGAATAATTTAGACCACTTACCTTTGCAGATGTCGCTTCAAGAGAAAAAATGAAACATCTAATTAGTACAAAACACTACATTTAACAAATACACATTGTAAATACAGTATTAAACTCACCTTTACAGCATGTCCCGTCCATCTTCTTTTGTTCCCTGGATCAGCCCTGGAAAAAGATAAATAACAATAGTCACACACATACACAAATACACACAAAACGTGATGAACGTTACACATAAAATACATTAAACTTACCTGACCCCGATGTCCCCGGCCTTGTAATATTCTGCTCCGGCTGTGCCCTTCAAAAACCCGCTCTCTAAAAAAAGGAGCTCCCTTACTCTAAATGAGGCTTCTAGGTCTTCTTCTGTGAAAAAAAAACGGAATGGCACCTTCTAATTGGTCAGTCAAATTTCAGCCAATCAGAGGATGCCAAGCGGTGTGCCAATCAGAATGGGATACACCCCTATATTCCATCCTGATTGGCTTACGGAGATGTCAGTCATTTTTGGGTGATTGGCTGAAGACATCTGTGCCTTCTGATTGGCTGCTATCTGATTGACAGTGACAACAGCCAGTCAGAAGGTGCTATTCCCTTCAGCCAATCAAGATGAGATACACCCTGTGGGGGTGTATCCCATTGTGATTGGCTTCAAGCATCTGCTCCTTTTGATTTGATGTTGTCACTGTCAATCATATAGTAGCCAATCAGAAGGCACAGATACCTTCTGCCAATCACCCTGTGGGGGTTTATTCCATTCTGATTGGCTGATTGGTTCAAAAATGATTGACAGCTTAGTAAGCCAATCAGGATGGAATATAGGGGTGTATCCCATTCTGATTGGCTCTCACCTTGACGCCTTCCGTTTTTTTTACTGGAAGAAGGCCTGGAAGCCTCATTAGCGTCAGGGAGCTCCTGCAGGGAGGAGCTCGGTTATTTTTATTTTTTTAGATTTTTTTGGGAGTGTGGGATTTTGAAGGGCCTAGCCGGAGTAGATGACAAGGCCGGGGACATCGCGGACAGGTAAGTTTGATGTAGTTTATGTGTAATGTTCATCATGTTTTGTGTGTTTTTGTGTATGTGTGTGACTAATGCTATGTATCTTTTTTCCAGGGAACAGAAGAAGATGGACGGGGACATGCTGGAAAGGTGAGTTTAATACTGTAATTACAATGTGTATTTGTTATATGTAGTGTTTTGTACTTTCTTGTTCCCTTTTTTCCTAGGGGTTTCCTTTTTGCTTGAAGGGACATCTTGAAGGGACTTCTGCAAAGGTAAGTGGCCTAAATTATTCACATTTTAGCTTAGATTTAGGGTTTAATGTATTCTAGATAGGAGGTAATGTATAGATAGGGGGTCATATATAGATAGGGGGTAATGTATAAATAGGGGTTATGTATAGATAGGGGGTAATGTATGAAAGGGGGTTATATGGTATAAATAGGGGGTCATGTATAAAAAAGGGGTCAGGTATTGTAGTTAGGGTTATATTTATAATATATTTGTTACTGTAATGTTATGTATATTTGTGTATGCCTTTTCTTTGCAGGTGTGTAATTTCCTTTTCATTTTTTGTAGTGGAAGGGTGGTAGGGTATTTTTTTTTTTGAGGGGGGGTTTCTAATTACTTTTTTTTTTCTTTCGTAGTGGTGGTTGTAATGTCCTTTTTTTCTTTTTTGTAGTGAGGGGGTTGTAATGTACCTTTTTATTTTTGGTGACATAGGATTTTTTATTTTCGGTGACATAGTTTTTTTTATTTTTGTAATTAGTGCAGTGGGGGTTTAATATGGGGTAGGTAGGTAGTGTTAGGTAGGTAGGGGTTAATAGTATAGAATAGATGGGCATTAGTTTAGATTTAGTGGTTATTGGAGGGAATAGTGTAGTGTAGTGTTTGTACTTAGTGTCATGAGGGTCCTGGAGGACCCTCATGGCACTTATGGGGATAATTAGGGGTTTCCTTCTTTCTTGAAGGGACATCTGCAAAGGTAAGTGGTCTAAATTATTCTATTTTAGCTTAGATTTAGGGTATAATGTATTCTAGATAGGGGGAATGTATAGATAGGGGGTAATGTATAGAGAGGGGGTCATGTATAGATAGGGGGTAATGTATAGATAGGGGTTATGTATAGATAGGGGGTAATGTTTAGATTGGGTGTCGTGTATAGATAGGGGGTGATGTATAGATAGGGGTTAATGTATTGTAGTTAGGGGTATATTTATATTGTATTTTTTACTGTAATGTTATGTTTTTTTGTGTATGCCTTTTCTTTGCATGTGTGTATTTTTTTTTGTAGTGGGAGAGTTGTACTGTCCTTTTTTTGTATTGGGATGGGGTTTGTAATGTCCTTTTTAATTTTTTTGTAGTGGGGATTGTAATGTACGTTTTTATTTTTGTTAAAATAATTTATTTTTTATTTTTGGTGACAGGTTTTTTATTTTGTGTAATTAGAGGGGTGGGGTGTTTAATAGGTGCTCGGTAGGTAGGGGTTAACATGTTAGAGTAGAGAGGGGGCTAGTTTAGATTTAGATGTTTATTGGGGGGTGGGATATTGTAGTGTAGTGTTTGTACCAAGTGTCATGAGGCTCCTGGCACTTATGGGGTTATTTATAGGGTTCTCATTGTCCTTTGAGGGTCTTCAAAGACCCTTATGGGACTGATTGGGTTAAATACAGGTTTACAGTGGTCTGTATAGACCCCCATAGGCGATGGGCTTAGATGGAGGCTTATGGGGTCTCTATAGACCCCCATAAGTGATGGGTTAGATGGAGGCTTATGGGGGTCTGTATAGACCCCCATAAGTGATGTGCTTTGATGGAGGCTTATGGGGGTCTGTATAGACCCCATAAGTAATGGGCTTAGATGGAGGCTTATGGGGTCTGTATAGACCCCCATAAGTGATGGGTTAGATGGAGGCTTATGGGAGTCTGTATAGACCCCCATACGTGATGGGCTTAGATGGAGGCTTATGGGGGTCTGTATAGACCCCCATAAGTGATGGGCTTAGATGGAGGCTTATGGGGTTAGATGGAGGCTTATGGGGGTCTGTATAGACACCCATAAGTGATGGGCTTTGATGGAGGCTTATGGGGTTCTTTATAGAGCCCCATAAGCAATGGGCTTAGATGGAGGCTTAGGGGGTCTGTATAGATCCCCATAAGTGATGGGTTAGATGGAGGCTTATGGGGGTCTGTATAGACCCCCAAAAGTGATGGGTTAAATGGAGGCTCATGGGGTCTGTGTAGACCCCCCTAAGTAATGCGTTAAACGGACGCTTATGGAGATCTGTATAGACCCCCATAAGTGCTTGGCTTAGATGGAGGCTTATGAGGGTTTGTATAGCCCCGCACGGGCGTGAAATTTGAATTTTTTATGCAGCAGGGGTCCCAATGGGATTACTGTCACAAGTGTTAATGTTGGGACCCTCCTGGGGTCATAATGATGACCCTGCAGCATGGGGGGTTAATGTTAGTACAGTAACCCCGCAGCTTGGGGTAATCATTAGTGTGCCGCGGTCACTTTAACCTTTAAGGAGCCGTAATATCCAAATATATATGGTAACACGTTTGTTGCCCCTTCTGGTTCGCTACCTTATCGTGGTGAAGGGGCTTGTTTACCTCAATGAAGCCGTGAGTTATAAGGTCACCCAAGGTCAGAGAAATTACGGCCCACTGGAGAAGGAACTGGCAAACTACACCAGTATCTTTGCCAAGAAAACCATATGGATAAGCACAGCCAGAAACACAAATAAATGTGCCTGGGTGCTGCAGTCCATATGGTCGCAGAGAGTCAAACACTACTGAAGGACTGAACCACAACAAAATGTTTATTGAGTCTTCTCCTCATCTCTTCAAATTGTCAGATTCAGTAAGACTTTCAGAAGTTGTGTACTGGAGGAAGGCATATGCAAAATAAATAGATGGTGAAGCAAGTGAGGAAGCAGTTTTGAGTACTGAAAGATGAAGAATAAATGTAAATAATGATTGATTAAAAACTAGGAAAATAGCAATGGGGTGGATTTAGGGTCATAGGAACTGTGTGGGGGGGGGGGACAACCACCTCCAGATTAAATGAATAGGGGACACAAAAAATAGCTAAATTAAATGTAATCATGCATTAGCATATCTGGCCAAGAGAGGGCTATGGAGCAGTATGTCTTTCACATGAAAGCTTTGACCCATAATTTATCTTTTATATATATATATATATATATATATATATATATATATATAAAATAGTTTTTTTAATTAATTTGGGAGGCAGGGATATTGAGAGTTTAAACAAATAAATCAAAAAGAAATGTTTTTGAGGGCCACTGCAGCAAGGGGTCCCCCAGTGCATTGCATTAGATCCGCCCCTGCTTCCTGTCCTGGGAGAAGAGTTGTATTATACCCCCAGATTTTTGGAGGCTCCTATGCCCATTGTTAGGCTGTTGAAGTGTTGCTGCTCTAATGTGCATTTTGTAACCCCTATTTTGAAGACATAGTTACATAGTAATTGAGGTTGAAAAAACTTTTAGCCCATCAAGTTCAACCTTTTAGGATCTCCTCTGAGCTACAATATGGAGATTAATTGTTAATTGATCCAGAGGAAGGCAAACAGAAATAAAAAAAACAAGTGAAATTTTGCTAATTGTCTCAAAAGGCGATCGGATTCCTCCCTGGAATAATGCTCCCTCTCTGATTAACCAGGATAACCCTGAATTCCCTTTTTATTTAAAAATATATACAATCCCTTTTTAAAGTTATCTATTCAATCCGCTGTTACAGCCTTCCTTGGTAGAGAATTCCACAGATTAAATACCCTTACTGTGAAGAACCCTTTTCTTTTCTTGGTGGAATAGTTTTACTTCTAATCTCAAAGGATGTCCTGTGTTGAAAGCCTCTTGGCACAAAAAGCTCCCTTGACAAATCTTTATACTGACCCTGGATGTATTTATATAAGATAATCATATCTCCTCTTAGACACCTTTTTTCTAGATAAAATAAGTTTAATTTATTTAGTCTTTCTTCTTAACTTATCCCCTCCATTCCCCTTATTAGTTTTGTTGTCCTTCTCTGTACTTTTTCCAGTTCTAAAATAGCCTTTTTATGAAGTGGGCATACTAGGGATTTGTATAGTGGCAGAATTATATCTGCTTCCCTGGCTTTTATACCCTTCTTAATATCTGCTAATATTTTATTTGCCTTTGCAGATGCTGCTTGGCATTGAGAAATATTACGCAGGTGGTTGTCCACAAGCACTCCCAAATATCTGATACCGCTAGATTTGCTTCATTCATTTTATAAATTGCATGTCTATATTTCCTTCCCAGATGCATAACCTTACATTTATTCGTATTAAAGCTCATCTACCATTTAATTGACCATTTCTCTAATTTATGCAAATCCCTTTGGAGGGAAAGTACATCATAGTTACATAGTTACATATTACACTTACCACATTAGTCCAATCTGAGTATGTTCCCTTTACCACAACCAACAGATTAAGTTAAACTGGTAAGGAGTCTGTTTCAAGTAGTTGTTTCACAGGGGTAGTAGCCTAATTATATGCATATAGGTGTTTGTGTATACATATATTCATGTTTGCTTATCTGTTAAACAATGTTCATTTTGCTATGAAATATGTGAATATTAATGACATAATAGGTAATAAATATTTTACATTAATTAGCTTTGGTACACAGATTGATTATGAGCTTCGTGTGATCTCCATTTTTAATTATAATTTTTTTGTTGTTTTTCTTTTATTATTTACCTATGGGGAGTATTGCAGTGGAAAGTTGTGATGTTGTGTGGTAAGTGAATCTATAAATCCAATACCCTATATATCTTTCTGGGTGACTATGCACCAAGGTTAACCAACCTGGCTAGTGTGTTTGCCTGATTTTAGGGCTCTGTGATAGAGCCCAATAGTGGTATTTGGTTAGAAGACCCACATCAGAATTTTAGTCATGCATACACCCTGGAAACTTAAAAGTACTATTTTATTCTATTTTATTTTTTGATCACTGTTGTGATTCACATTTGGGACCCATATTGTCGTACCAGTGGATGTTCAAGAGCGATTTACACTTACCTCTGTGCAGAAGGTGGTGAACTGTGAGTTTATTTGTGATTGTGTATATTATTTTTATTAAAATACATTAAGATTTTATCCCAACCAGCTTGGATATTTATTGAAAATTTTGAAATGTGCCCCTATACCCGTGACACAGTAACTTGGCTTAACCCACTACCGTCTGGGCTCAAAAATTCCTCAAACCCCATGATCAAATATATGGCATTAGGAGTTACTTGGTCTTTACGCATCCCCAAGCCCCAAAAGATAACAAGTCAGAGAACCCACAATGTTTCAGAGGCTGCCCTGACATAGACACATTCATCCATACCTGGAAGTCCAACAAATCTGGAAGAAACTTGCCTGCTGGGGATACATGACCCGACACTCTCCACACCCCAGAACAAACTTCTGCAATATATCCTATTAGCTACAAAATCCAACATAGACAAAAACTGGAAAAAGAACCTCCTAGACATAGGGGTAATCGAAGCAAAAATAAATTTTATTGCGACAAATGAGAGAATATCACACTCTCTTGCAGATACTATACCCACATTTATAGAGATATGGGGCCCATGGATAGACAACACAGGCATTCAGATCACAGCTATACCCTAACACCCAATAAATAAAAAAGTAAAAGACACCTGGAAAAGGTAGAGAACTGGAGATCGGGGACCCCCAAGGAAGGACCTGGTGGGGGACCAGATAAATAACTTTATTTATTAATTTGCCTTACATTAACAAATAATAAAGCTGACCAAGGTGAAATATGAGATAATGTATATGTTCATTTGTTTGATTTAAATTTATTCTTATTACTACCCGTACTCACTCCTACCTTGCAGGGAATATTCTTTATACCATGATGTCAGATATTAAAATACCAGACTGAAGAAACCGATTTCATTATGGAATACATGTAATTAATAAAAATGGCATAAGGGAAATTTCCAGTAAAACCTATTGATGAAGCTTAGTAAAGATAAAATAAGCAAACCTGATATTGTTCTGCAACTAACTTACATGAAAATAATAAGGAGGACATTTTTGAAAATGGGAGGAGGCGGGTTGCTTGATCAATACAGTAGTTATATTCCTATTATATGCAAATGATTCACATAATATGTTCTTAAGAATATAGTAAACAATTAATAATTTATATAATAGAGTCATTGTTATATATTTATAAAACATGTATATGAATTTTTTTTTAACTCTATATGTCATATATATGCTATACAAACAATAAAAAAAATACATTGAGATCATCTGCCCCAGGAAGTGGCCTTGCATTTCTTTTTTCCCCCTAACTTCTTCCGTTAATTAGGTGAACTGTTTTCTTTTTGTGCTAATATAACAAACCCGGGAGAGACAATGGATTCAATCAATGATGTGCCATTAGTGTAACTGTATGCAGTAGATGACGGCACTGCATACAGATGCAAATACTGTATTTAAATAACTTAAAAATAATAATTGTAATAATTAAAAATAATATTGTGTCAAAGAGTCCTTTATTCTAAAACTAGTAATTCCATATGCAGCATTGGTAGTCTGCTGGAAAATATTTGTTGATCACAAATTTCTGTGCAGCAATCTTATTCATAAAATAAATACTGATTTAGGGCCTAATAATACATATACAACATTAAAAACATTAAAACTTATGGTGGCACTGCTGGTGGCCTCTATACATACTCAAGTCACATGAAAGAGTTCATAAGTGAATAGGCCGAGCTGCCATAAACTTTCTATTTTTTGTTGTTTTATGTGAAATGTTTTTACAGAAATTCAAATAGACATTTGAACTTTACATAATAGTTCCACATTTTTGACTCTATATATTAGCCACTTTTGCCTAGACTCCCTGCAGGATATAAAAATCAATACTAATGGTTGACAACATTGCACTTAAAGGCCATTTAACTTAGCACAACTTGGAGCACACCACTGTGCAGTTCTTCTAAAAACATGTTGAAATACTTTTAGAATTTTTTTAATAGGTGCCTTTTTCACAAAAAATACCCATAAAGGAAATGTCTGTTTACATGAGTCACTGGTAGTGCCCCCAGACAGACTCATAGCAACAACTCTGTGTTGAGAGCATACAAAGAAAGAGAGTTTACCTTTCCCAAATTCATTTGTGCAAATAAAGGACTGCTGGAATCAGCTAAAGAGTATAGTTGGGATTAACATCTCCTGCTGCATTCCTGAAGTTAAGTAAAAAAACTATAAATCTTTGTGCTTATGGAGCCTTCACCGATCGGTATCAGCAGATGTTGTTGATCATGGAACAGTCTAGAGTGTGTTTTTAAATAGACCTAATACCTTCTAATTTTTAGTGTAATTAAAAAAAACAATATTGGGCAACATGACAAAATACTCCATGTGCAAGGGGATTAGAGAAATATCAAGTTCATAAATTAATAATATTTGTACCAAGTCGGATCTATAAAATACCCTCTAATTGCGTGACACTGAACTTGAGAGATCATATGATGGTTTGTGTATTCTGGCACGCTTATTGGGAATGAAAACAACAATACAACATAGAGAATTAATTATAAACTATATTTGGCAAAATACATTTTTTGTCCACTACGAGAAACCCCCTGGCAGCTTTTATTCAATAGGTGATACGGGAATTCCAGTTTAATTTGTAGCTTTCAAAATTCAATATACAGACAGAGGCTATAAATATCGCAGCCTGTTGTTGGAAGAGATATTATGATCCCGACTTTCAATCTCTGAGGGAAAAAAAAACATTTGTAAGTGAGATGGAATACCTGACTAGGACAGTCAGACAGAGGGAGGAAAAGTTCAAATATAAATGGTCTCTATGGGAGTTCTACATGTATGATCAAATATTCAGCTGAATATACTATATACTCCTTGGTGGAGGGAAGGTTATCATTTTTAATATAAATCACTAAGCATTTATAAGTAGAATACTAATATTAAAGGTATCAGTGCTATTTGGTTGAATGTGTGGTCTGTTTCCTTTTGACTTAAATGTGTTAATTTTCTATATGCCAAACATACACTTAGCTAACGCATTCTAAAGTGAAACACAATGACATTTAAATGACAGTTTCAATACATTAGTGGCGCATATGCATAGATTATGAGGCTATAGGAAAGTACAGGAAAACTCAGCAGTGATTGTATACTCAGTTATTAGAAGTAAACTTGAAAATAATCAAACTTTTTCATAACATAAAACAACTTTAATCATGCATCTGTGGTTTCTGTTGATCAACTTCCTAAGATTTGAGGATGCTTTGAATATAAAGGAAGCTTTTGCATGCATAATTGGAATGTGATAACTAAAACCTTCAGGGCTTTCAATAGGACTAATGAAAATGTCCTTACTTTAGAAGGAAAATAAAACCAAACATTAAAGAATAATTACATATTTTCAAAATGATTTTTTTTCTCTTATTAAAAACATTTTAACATTGTCAAATGTATTTATTCAAAACACCATATAGAAAATATTTTACCATCACTTTAAATATACAAAGTAAGCATATAAATTACTATGAATATGAGCTTTTGAACAATCAAAGCATGTACAAAAGTCGTTTTTTGCTAGGATAATCTTAATTCAAAAAATATTCTTTCAAATTATTACAACTGTGAATTCTTTTAACAAAAGTGAAAACATGCAGACCTTTTAAGCTTAAGACAAATGTAATCATATAAACATTTGAAAAGTTATTATTCAACTAATTAATCAACATATATATTATTAATCACATTTGTTGAATATATATAAGGGAGACTTGCAACTTGTCACACTGACGTCTGATGAGGGATTACATGGTCTTGAATTTGAAGACAGTCCACGCATGGAGTCGATGGTAAATAATGCTGGCCTTAATGCTGGCTTTACAGTAATGATGACTACAGCAGCTCAGTAGGAGGGTAAGAAACAGAGCAAGGGAACAACTGACAAAAATAGGAGTTTAACAAATTACTGGCTACCCAAATAGGTCAGAATCAAGCCTTGGAAAAACTTTCAGCCAGTCCACTGTCGAGGGACTGAGGAAGGAACCTTGTCACAACCCACGCTTCAGGTATATGTGTCCCAAGCAGAGTATACTATTTATTTTTCAGTCCACCTTTTGATACTATGCAATTGTCCCACATGGGCTAGGAACTTCTCCGTGGGCATGGGGCCAGCCTGTCTATCTCTGTGTCTAGGTGCCGAAGAATCTATGACTCCTAGTGTCAGATACCTCCAGTCAGTGTCTGGGCACAATAGGAATTGGGAATGGAATTGTGAACACTGTCTGGATGATGGGTCCTGGTCCTGGAGAGTGGGTATCCCTTTAATCAAAAAAACTAGTGGCCTAGCAGAATGTAATGTGCTGTTCACTGGGCCTATGGTACCCTGTACACTGGGAAAAAGGTATTCCTAGAGCCCAGTGTTTAAGTGTTTATAGGGAGGATGAAGGTGGTGTAGCCAACCTCCTCCTGGCCAGAGATACCTTTATTGAGTTGAGGTGCTCCAGGGTGTATTCACTCTTAGGGACTGACCAGGATTCCTATAATATTTCTAATAATTTGGGCTCTCTTATATAGGGGTAAGGAACAATGGCTAAGGTCAAGTATATACCAATTAGTAGTTAACTGTGATCACTAGTATTTTAATTGTTGTCTGACAACCTACTTAACTATACTTGATGGCTTAATCAGATCTGTAGATCTCAGAATAGATGTCTATAGAATCCATATTACTGATACTGTGAGTTGGAATCCATTCAGGAACCTAGCTCGACCCTGGGACTGGGAATGAAATGGGTATTGAAATTGGCTACTGGTCATCCATCAAGTGATACTACCTTTAAAATATTTATATTGGCCCTATGCAATGTATACATCTTGAAACACATGATACACACAAAACAACTATAAAATTGACAAAGAGCAATCTGTGTTCGGTTGACCCTGTCGAATGGTTTTAGGGGGTCCACGCCATGTAACCAGGGGTTTGGAAAAACATTAAAGAATATAAACATGTTAACGTTCACATTTTGGTCACATACCCAGAACACAGTGATATGGTCCTTACAGTACGTAGAGGTCCAATAGTTCCTGGCAAACCTGGAACTATTGGATGCTGAAGTACACAGTGCCAAGGTGGCTGATGCTGTGAGCAAAGGTCAAAGAGTAAAGGGCAAGGTGTTTCACTGGGTACAAAATTAGCCTCAGTATGAAAATGTTGACCAAGACGCTGGGTTAGATTTGAATTCAATCCAATGCAGACACCGTATGGGTCAGAGCAGTAAAGAGGCCTCCATGTGAAACCTGGACAGACCTAGCCACCTGTTCCTGGTGAACACTCCCAAGGTAGAGGATGATAGAAAGAAAATGCCAAACAAATCTCTGACACAGTGAAAAGGGAATTCAAACAGATGATTGAAGCCAGTGTCATTTCAAAGGGAGAATATCCTGATTTTAATGAGAAAAATAGGACCCTATTTAAAGTGGAAGATGAGTATCTGAAGGATGAGTTGGTGGAAGAAGAACCACCATGCCTGAGAGGACATACAAAGCAGAGCCCTGAAGAATCAGGTGGCCATGATGTAGAGCACATGATGTAGAGCACATTGGCCAAAGAGAAACAAGACGAGAAACAAGCACAGCGAGAAGCAGAGATGGACTCCAACCCAATGGGACTGAACAAGTACAGAGTGGACCCTCTGTTTGATGATGACAGTAGGTAAACTGCTGCTAAAATGAGTGGTATCAGGATGATAACAAATTATATTACAGAGTGAAAGAAGAATACCGTTGGAACAAGGTGTTTTACGCGAACAAGACACAGATGTCTGTCCTAGAGCAGAGGGAGAGTCTTCTCATGTATATGCTTAAAGGACTAGTATTGTAGGAGCTGTACCACAATAGTCAACAGGAGTAGCAAGATCTTCTCACTAACCATTTGTATCAGAGAGAAGCAAAGATCACTAGTCCATCCATCCAGATACAATAGACAGAATATTCCCTGCAACAGACGGAAGCAATTCTGACAAAGAAGAAGCTGCTGCTACATACTCTACAAGAGCAAAGTGTGGCCAGTCTCTTTATTCTGTAGGCACAGTTGGCTGACAGAGATGTTCTGAAGAAATTGATACTTAGTTCTGGGACCTGCATACACAAGGTATTGCGCTGAGTGCAGAGATATGTCTGCAGAAAGCTGTTATGCAAAGCATAAAGCAGGAGCTTGAATAGAAGAAAGAAAAGGAGGTAAAACGTTTGGTTGAGCAGCTGGAGTTATTCAGGGAAGTCCTAATGAACAAGACAGAGGAGACTCTTCAGCTGAACATGCATTCAAAGCAAGCAGAGTGTACTGGACTTGCAACAAGTCAAGGAGGAAAATCTGTGGCCGAAGAAAGAGAAGAAAAACGAAAAGCTGGAGTCATTGGAGGCACAGAAAGAAGAAAAACTGAAAAAAGATGAGAATGGTCAAAAGAGGATGTGGATGAAAGCTGAGAAGGATGAAATCCCATTTTTTGTTTTTACAGAAACCCAAAACTGAAAGGGTTTCTAAGACAGGTGTTGGCCTCTATGTGAAGTTTGTCCCATTTGAGATCATGAAGAATATGGCTATAGCAACTCTGTGCAGTGTCGAGTTTGATTCTGAAGCTACTGAAAAGCTACATACTTCCCAGCAAAACCAAAATTCTGAGAGGTCCTTTATAGCAGAGATAAAGAGTCACAGACCTAGCAGGATGGGAAGCACAGTTGTACTAAAAGTTCCTGTTGTGAACAGTGAGACAGATGAGGTGCAAATCCTAGAAGAGCCAGAGGAAGCCCTGAGAGAGGTCATGTTTTTTCGGCCTGTGAGGGATAACGTACCAGAGAACAAAAAGTTTGGGCATATGAAGCTAATACATGCAAACCATGGACTCAGGACAGTTTGCTGGACTATGAAGTAGACAGTGGTGAAAAGTGGGAAGAGAAAGAGTTGGAGAGTGGGGAGGTGGAGAGGATGCATTAAGTGATTTTGAAATTGAAAAATGAACCTGAACAAATGGGACCCAACAGACACAAAGTCAGTAATAATCAGGAATGTCTGGACAAGCTGGATGTTGGAGAGGTGGAAACCTGCAAAATGAGCTGAGGAAGGGAAATGGACAAGCTCAAAGTGCCACAAGTTTGGCCAAGAGTTACAAGGATTGGCAGGAGAGAGTTGGCTGCATCCTGAGCAGGAGACCAACAACCATCTTGTTGTAATGCAGGAGCAATGGAGTGCTGTTTAAGGGTTGACCAGGGAGAAAGACGTTTTTCTTCATAGGATGGAGGGTGTCCTCAGCATTGTGAGGCAGGCACTGACAGAGTTGAAAGTGGAGAGGGAGAGCAGGGACATAAAAATATAAGGCAAGTTGCAGAAGCTTCACAGTACCTTTCATAATCCTATATTACCTCCCCATGCTCTGTGAAGGCTCTCAATAGATCTTAGAATGTAAAATGAGCTAATATAATCCTACATTTATTTTTTAACCAATACAATTTTAAGTATGATATGTATAGCATCTCAGCATTAAACCTCATATGCACCTCACTATATTCTCTCAATCTTTGTCATTCTTCATGTGTTCATATAATTTTTAATATAATCTACTAGATTCTATGGGGCCATACTAAAGTTTTTACCTTCAAGGACATTATTGAGGTCTGTCATTCCCTTCAAATAACTGAAGAATGCATATTATAAGTATACTAGCGACTTGCCCGTCAAAAATGACAGCAATAAAAAGTGAAGCCTGGCAATGCTGTTTGCCACACAATGGGAGCCTCTCCCCCTCTACTTTACTGGCCTTGCGACAAGCGCCTTTGGCCCTCATCACAGGCCTTGCAATGAGTGCCGAAGCCTCCCCCCCACCTTTCCCACTGTCTCCCCTATCCCCCCTCCCCATGTCTGTTCCCCCTCCCTCGTGTCTCCCCCTGTGTATCTTCTCCACTCCTATCCCTTCCCTGTGTCTCTTCCCCTCCTCTCCCTCCCCTGAGTCTCTTCCCCCCTCTCCCTCCCTTGTGTCTCTTTACCCCCCCTCTCCCTTCCCGTGTCTCTTTCCCTCCTGTGTTTCTTCCCCATCTCTCCCTCCCATGTCTCTTCCTCACCTCTTCCTCCTGTGTCTCTTTCCACCTCCCCTCTGTCTCTCCTCCCCCCCCCCTTTGTCTCTCTCCCCCGTGTCTCTTTCCCCGTGTCTCTCCCCCTTTCCCCCCTGTGTCTCTTTCCCCCGATGTCTCTTTTCCCCCTCTCCCTCTGTGTCTCTCCCCCTATGTCTCTTTCCCTCTCCCTTTATGTCTCTTTCCTCCCACTCCCTCTGTGTATCTCCGCCTCCCTCTGTGTCTCCCTCCCTCTCCCTCCCATGCATCTCTTTCCCCCTCTCCTGTGTCTCTTTCCCCCTCCCCTATGTCTCTTTCCCCCTCTCCCTCCACTGTGTAGGTTCCCCCCTCCTATGTGTTTCTTTCCCCCTATCCCCCCTCCCCATGTCTGATCCCCCTCCCTCATGTCTCCCCCCATTTCACTCCCCTGTGTATCTTCTCCCTCCTCTCGCCCCCTGTGACTCTTCCCGCTCCTCTCCCTCCCCTGTGTCTCTTCCCCCCCTCCTCTCCCTCTCCCTGTGTCTCTTTGCTCCCTCTCCCCCTGTGTCTCTTCCCCCCTGTGTCTCTTTCCCCCCTCTGTGTATCTTTCTCCCCCCTCTACCTCTGTTTCTCTTCCCCCCATGTATCTTCCCCCCCCTGTGTCTCTCCCCCCTCTCCCTCTGTGTCTCTTCCCCCCTCTCCCTCTGTGTCTCTTCCCCCTCTCCCTCTGTGTCTCTTTCTCCCCCTCTCCCTCTGTGTCTCTTTCCCCCTCCCTATGTGTCTCTTTCCCTCTCTCCCTCTGTGTCCCTTCCCCCTCCCTCTGTGTCTCTTCCCCCCTCTCCCTCTGTTTCTCTTTCCCCCTCTCCCTCTGTGACTCTTTCCCTCCTCTCCCTCTGTGTCTCTTCCCCCCCTCTCCTTCTGTCTCTTCCCCCTCTCCCTCTGTGTCACTTCTTCCCTCTCCCTCTGTGTCTCTCTCCCTCCCTCTCCCTCTGTGTCTCTTCCCTCCCCTTAGGCGCCGTGCTCTGCACATGTGCATACCACGCCACGCATTGCGCATGCACATGAAAAGCTAAAGATGCGCAATGTGCATGCGTGCGATCCGAGCGCCTTTGCGATCGGATCGTTGTCAAACTGAGATTCGATGCAAAGCGTTACGACGAATCTCAGTTGAAAATTATAACATGTGATACATTTGGTGACCTATGATTTTGTTACACCATCCTTAACATTAGCTCTGCAGAATAATAGGGTTTATATACTATTATATATTTCATTTGTATCACATCATTTAAGTTTTTTATTCTATCATTTTTTGTCAGTGATAAGATCTGTGTGTTTTGTTAAACAAGAATATCATCAGCAGCCGGACATTTTTCAAAATAAGATGCAGAATCTACAAGATTTCATCCTGTCACTTCAGAATGTCTTAATGCAGGTGGCGCAAAGGAAGAAAAAGTATGTGCATGATAATGGAGAAGACTGGAGAGATGAGCTGTTGACACAGTGTGTAGAGATTACTGGAGAGTGCACAACAGTATCTACACCTGGAACTACACTCACATCTCCACCACCATTGCTTTTGAGACCCGAACTGCCTTCTGGAAAGAATAGACAAAGAAGTTAAAGAGCAAGAAGAGGAGAAGCATCAACAGCTACAAGAGAGTCTCACCAGTGCAGATGAGAAAGAAAGCATCCATAGAGATGGCAGTCAACATGATAATGGGGATGCATTGTCCACAATACACAGCCTCTCGCTGCAAGGGGGGGGGGGGGTTACAGAGTACTGCAAGGGGTTTGTGTCAGCTACATACTTAAAGCTCTTTTTCCCCAGGAGTTAACATTCTTGAATCAGTTGATTAGCATCACCTGATTATAGCTGATTAAAGACTGAAGCTGATAATTAGGTCTAAACAATATGGACTGTAGTTGTAGACTGAGTGAGGCTGCTAAAGACATTTCTACAAAGTTTGCTGGAAGCTGAAGAAAGGCACGTACAGAGAAAGGTGTGTGCAGAGTTTATTTGGGCTGAAGAAAAGACACACACTGAGAAAAGTGTTTTGTCTGAAGCTGGAAATAGACACAGAGAGACAAAAGCCTAGATCTGGACTTCTGAAGGTTACAGGCTAGTGATTTTTGGAACAAATTCAAATTATTGGATTGTTATTGTTTTTGCTCTCTCAGTTGGAGCTAGAAAATAAGGGAACTGTCTATAAGTAAAGGCAGTGCTTAAGCGGAATGTAGGCCTGTTAATTTGTTTTGTTTTATTATCGTTGTATCACTGGCTACCGTTTTAGTAAAACTTGTAAAATAATTATAGCCTCCTATATTGTGCTCCTAAGTCAAAGTGGTGGAGACACGGGTGCAAACCTAAATGGAGCCTGGCAACTTGTCATTGTATTTATATATATATATATATATATATATATACACATACTAAAAGTACTTTCCTTTTCCTTGATTCAGCTTAGGCCATTAAAGGGTAAGGATTTGTTTCAACATTTGAACATTAGTGCAGCAGCATTGAAATCTTTTTAAGTAAATATGAAAACACTTTTGCTACAATAGATGTGAAAAACAAATTCAGTCAGCATATCAATCTGATGTAGAGGTGAACTTGCATGTTAAGTGTAAGCAGAAGTAATGATCGCCAGCTTACTGTGTGAATAATTTCATATGATTATAGACACTAATTACTTGTGATAATGTGAATACAGACCTAATGACTGACCAGTGTGATAATGAAATTGATTTTAGATGCAATAAAGTGTGTTCAATGAAATGATCTTAATGTACTGAAGGCATTATGAGATTCATAATGTGTTTATTGAAATAGAGGCAAATTAACCTCAGGTAAGTGCCTTAAATGTGGAAAATTATTTAGTATGTAAAATATGTGTTTGGCTGTCTGCCAATTACAGTTTACTATGACCTTGATAACAATTTTGTACAGAGTCAAAGATGATGCGTGACTGAATTTTAGAAGGTTTTGTTAGATGTAAACTTTAAGAGCATGAACTATATTTTTGAGTATTATAGTACAATAATAAACTGTTAAAGTGTCACAAATCACATTCCAATTATGATATCATTTAAGACAGTAGATAATAACAAGTACTTTATCAGTTGAACGATATTTAAAAAAATGCATTTTCTTACAGTAAAATTGTTAGACATTTTGTGTGATTTAGCAAAATGTTTTTCAACTGTTTGAGAATGTGATAATCTAAACCCGACCTGAACACTCATCCTTCTACAAGGAACTATTTGAGACAAATATGCATCTAGCTATAAATTAAAACAAGCTTATGGTCGTCTAAAGCTTAATCGTTCCCATAATTTTGTTAGTGCAGCAGAATAGTTCCTAGCACCTATTTATCTGTAGCTGAATATGGTATTACTTCTCATAATTCTCTGAATATCAAATGTGAGATGTGCTCTCAGCAGCTTTTCCACAAAAGGTATTATTTTTGTCTATCTTCTGATTTTTATAACATAATATATATTTTGTCCCCAGTATGCATTATAAAGAATATTGGCAAAATAAATTAGTATTGTAGCATGCTCATGTCTACTCTTCTGCTTTCAATAGTTTATTTTTCTTGCAGCACAGTAGCAGTGATTTATAAATTGACTTGCAAATGTGGATTTCTTTATATAGGAAAAACAACCCAAAAATGTAAGTGAAATTGTTAGAACGTGTCACAGATATACATAATAATGATCTGGCAGTATCATTGGGGAGACATGTATATTAGTATCATCATATCAATCAAAACATTCTAACTTGTATGGGCATAGATTATTTACACTTAATATGATAAAACATATGTGCTATGTTGTTCCAATTAGAATGCAAATGAATTGATAGATTGAGAAGCTTTGAAAAAGCCATTGGTCGTAATTAAGATTTCAATTATTTTATACTTCTGTAAATGGATCTTTCAGTCTCACTTTATGTCCTAGAGAGATAAGTCAGAATTAACTCTCCTGGCTTTTGATACAGTTCCTCATGATTGGTTGTTGTTGTTAAGCCCCGGTCTTTCTGCAAGCCAATCAATGCTCATCTGGAAGTTTGTATTGCTGCTCCCATGGATATAGGAATGGAGGGGGGCGAGGGGGACAAGTGTTTTTAATGTGTGTGTTTATGTTTAGAGAGGTAGTTGTGTGGTTGTTATACTATATGCAGTATCCAACCCAGATTTTCTTTGGCTCCTACAGCCATGGCTGCTTCAGCCTCCTTTCAGTGCCCTTTGTAGGTTCCTGTGAATGGGAGTATTTCCTGTTACTCCTGTATCTTACTACTCAGTTTGGCTACGCTTCCTGCTCCATTCCTGTTCCCTATTGGCAGGGCCGGATTAACCATTAAACAAAATAAGCACATGCTTAGGGCATCAAGGGAAGGGGGCACCACAGAAATTTCCCATTGTCAAATTTACCATGAACTGCAAATGGTGCAAAACTACAAATAGTGCAGCTCAAGCAGGGACCAAATAAAATGGCTCCCACAATAAATTAAACAATGATATATATATATATATATATATATATATTTTTTTTTATATATAAAATAATAATAATACTAATAATAATACTAAAATAGTAATAATGGAGGTTTATTATTATTTATATTTTGAATTAGATATATATGGGGACACCAAAATCTTTTAAGTGTTTAAGGCCTCTAAAGGTCTTAATCCGGCCCTGCCTATTGGACTGATCTTTTGCCACTGGCCCAGATTTTTATTGATTGTTACTGGAATTGTTGGGTTTTTACTGGCCCCTGATCTTTGTCTTGCCTGACTATTCTTTGCCTGTTTCCTTGGGAGTGTTAATCCAAACGTGCCATGCTCTGGAACTTCACCCCGAAGGGTTGTTTCACCTTGACAACTAACAGCTGATGCTACATTATTATTACATGTATGTCACGTTTTGATGAGATTTGATGAGAAAAGGTTATTTCTATAAATCCATGTAAGGTATTATACATGTAAACAATTATACTAGCTCTTTTGTGCAGCTCAGCTAAGATTTAAGTAAACGTATGTATGTTTTTAGGAAGATTTGAATAATGCTATGATAATAAACACAACATTTTTAACATTTTGTGATTGATATTATTGGGATTAATATTAAAATAAGTAGTGTTTTAAATATTTAGACCATCACATATAATAATTGTCAAACTGCTATTCGTCGTCACGCTTGCGACAAATCACAGTTTGACAACTACGATTGCTCATCGCGAGGCCAGTAACGTAGAGGGGGAAAGGCTCCCATTGTGTGGCAAACAGCATTGCCAGGCTTCAAATTTTATTGCTGTTCATTTTTGATGGGCAAGTTGCTAGTTTTAAATAAAACTTGGAGAGACCAAGTTATAAATTGATGAATTTATCTTTGTTAGGAATCTAGTAGCACAATATTGAACATTTAATTGTTTGCTCTGATTAAACCCAAGTAAGTCACTCAGTTTCATTTATTCTGTTGAAGCACATGGGCTCCAGTAGAGAGATTTTCACTACACAGTGAAAATCATTGACTGTTGGAAGCCTTCATAGGACTTTGTTACCCACCATCGACCATTTGGGGAAAAAACACAGATGCAGTGAATAAAAATAAAGATAAAATAAAAATCCTAAATGACCATCAACAAAACACAAAATACTTATATATGTTTTATATCTGGCTAGTACAGCAGAACGAGTATCACATAGGAAAAAGGTAAATGGCAGATGAAGCACTGTCAGACCAAATGTCTGTGATTAATATAGAAACATTATCACTATTGCTGTTGGGAGAGGAAGGGGGAGACACAGAGGAGGGAGAGGAGGGGGAGAGACACAGGGGTGGGGGAGAGATGCAGGGGTGGGGGAGGGGGGAGACACAGGATGGGGAGAGACACAGGGGAGGGAGAGGAGGGGGAGAGACACATGAGTGAGAGGAGGGGGAAGAGACACAGTGGAAGGAGAGGTGCAGGGAAGAGACACAGGGGAGGGAAAGGAGGAAGGAGAGACACAGGGGAGTCAGAGGAGTGGGGAGAGACACAGGGGAGTCAGAGGAGGGGGAGAGACACATGGAAAGAGAGGAGGGGAAACAGGGGAGTGAGAGGAGGGGGAGAGACACAGAGGAAAGAGAGGAGGGGAGAGAGACAGGGGAATGAGATTAGGGGGTAAGAGACACATGGGAGTGAGAGGAGGGGGGAAGAGACACAAGGGAGTGAGAGGAGGGGGAAGAAATACAGAGGAGGGGGAAGAGACACATAGGAGTGGGAGAGACACAGGGGAGTGAGAGGAGGGGTAAGAGACACAGGGGAGATGGATACTCACAGGGGTGGGAGAGGAAGGGGAAGACACAGAGGAGGGAGAGGAGGGGGAGAGACGCAGGGGTGGGGAGAGACGCAGGGGTGGGGGAAGAGGGGGGAGACACAGGAGGGGGAGAGACACAAGGGAGGGAGAGGGGGGGTGAGACACATGTAGTGAGAGGAGGGGAAAGAGACACAGGGGAGGCAGAGGATCGGGGAAGAGACAAAGGGGAGGGAAAGGAGGGGGAGAGACACAGGGGAGGGAAAGGAGGTGGGACAGAAACAGGGGAGGAGGGAACAGACACAGGGGAGGGAGAGGGGGGAGAGACATGTGGGGGTGGGATAGGTGGGAAAAGACACAGGGGTTTGGGGAAGAAACAAAGGGGAGGGAGTAAAAATCCAGGGGGGTAAAGGACACACAAGGAAGAGGAGGGGGGAGAGATTCGCAATGAGCAGGCCCCTAATGAGCACTAAAGGCACTCATTGCCGGGCCCGTGATGAGCGCAAAAGGCGCTTATTGCGAGGCCCGTGATGAGCGCCGAAGTTGCTCATCGCAAGGCCAGTAAAATAGAGGGGGGAGAGGCTTGCAATGAGCGCCTCCCATCAAGTAGAGGGTGGGAGAGGTAGAGGAGGGGACAGGCTCACAATGAGTGCCAAAGGCGCTCATTGCCAGGCCCGTGATGAGCGCCAAAAGTGTTCATCGCGAGACCAGTAAAGTAGAGGGGGAGAGGCTCCCATTGTGGGGCAAACAGCATTGCCAGGCTTTAAATTTTATTGCCGTCATTTTTGACAGGCAATTCGCTAGTATATATATATACATATATATATATATATACAACATAACAAAGTCAGAGGTGCTCATCAGAGAACGAACTAACCTTAATAGGTTAGTTCTATAGCCATGATAAGCTACTCTGAGAGCAACCTCTTTTAGCTCACTTGTGCCCTTCACAGGGAGAAATAGCCTGTAGTATATCAGTCTGGTCCAACTCAAAAGAATGAACCAGCCCCGAAATACCAGGCAATTCTACCCTGAACAAGAGAAACAGCAAACCCCAGACGCGTTTCGGCCTTTATGGGCCTCGTCAGTGAGGTGCAGCTGAACTCCCTAAGGCACAGTGAGCAAGGGGTCCACGTCTGGAGTCCCCTATTACCTTTAGGGAGACTAAACCCTAAAGGTAATTTGCATATACAACATAACAACGTCAGAGGTGCTCATCAGAGAACGAACTAACCTTAATAGGTTAGTTCTATAGCCATGATAAGCTACTCTGAGAGCAACCTCTTTTAGCTCACTTGTGCCCTTCACAGGGAGAAATATCCTGTAGTATATCAGTCTGGTCCAACTCAAAAGAGTGAACCAGCCCCGAAATACCAGGCAATTCTACCCTGAACAGGAGAAACAGCAAACCGCAGACGCGTTTCGGCCTTTATGGGCCTCGTCAGTGAGGTGCAGCTGAACTCCCTAAGGCACAGTGAGCAAGGGGTCCACGTCTGGAGTCCCCTATTACCTTTAGGGAGACTAAACCCTAAAGGTAATTTGCATATACAGCATAACAAAGTCAGAGGTGCTCATCAGAGAACGAACTAACCTTAATAGGTTAGTTCTATAGCCATGATAAGCTACTCTGAGAGCAACCTCTTTTAGCTCACTTGTGCCCTTCACAGGGAGAAATATCCTGTAGTATATCAGTCTGGTCCAAATCAAAAGAGTGAACCAGCCCCGAAATACCAGGCAATTCTACCCTGAACAGGAGAAACAGCAAACCGCAGACGCGTTTCGGCCTTTATGGGCCTCGTCAGTGAGGTGCAGCTGAACTCCCTAAGGCACAGTGAGCAAGGGGTCCACGTCTGGAGTCCCCTATTATCTTTAGGGAGACTAAACCCTAAAGGTAATTTGCATATACAACATAACAAAGTTAGAGGTGCTCATCAGAGAACAAACTAACCTTAATAGGTTAGTTCTATAGCCATGATAAGCTACTCTGAGAGCAACCTCTTTTAGCTCACTTGTGCCCTTCACAGGGAGAAATATCCTGTAGTATATCAGTCTGGTCCAACTCAAAAGAGTGAACCAGCCCCGAAATACCAGGTAATTCTACCCTGAACAGGAGAAACAGCAAACCCCAGACGCGTTTCGGCCTTTATGGGCCTCGTCAGTGAGGTGCAGCTGAACTCCCTAAGGCACAGTGAGCAAGGGGTCCACGTCTGGAGTCCCCTATTACCTTTAGGGAGACTAAACCCTAAAGGTAATTTGCATATACAGCATAACAAAGTCAGAGGTGCTCATCAGAGAACGAACTAACCTTAATAGGTTAGTTCTATAGCCATGATAAGCTACTCTGAGAGCAACCTCTTTTAGCTCACTTGTGCCCTTCACAGGGAGAAATATCCTGTAGTATATCAGTCTGGTCCAAATCAAAAGAGTGAACCAGCCCCGAAATACCAGGCAATTCTACCCTGAACAGGAGAAACAGCAAACTCCAGACGCGTTTCGGCCTTTATGGGCCTCGTCAGTGAGGTGCAGCTGAACTCCCTAAGGCACAGTGAGCAAGGGGTCAACGTCTGGAGTCCCCTATTATCTTTAGGGAGACTAAACCCTAAAGGTAATTTGCATATACAACATAACAAAGTTAGAGGTGCTCATCAGAGAACGAACTAACCTTAATAGGTTAGTTCTATAGCCATGATAAGCTACTCTGAGAGCAACCTCTTTTAGCTCACTTGTGCCCTTCACAGGGAGAAATATCCTGTAGTATATCAGTCTGGTCCAACTCAAAAGAGTGAACCAGCCCCGAAATACCAGGCAATTCTACCCTGAACAGGAGAAACAGCAAACCCCAGACGCGTTTCGGCCTTTATGGGCCTCGTCAGTGAGGTGCAGCTGAACTCCCTAAGGCACAGTGAGCAAGGGGTCCACGTCTGGAGTCCCCTATTATCTTTAGGGAGACTAAACCCTAAAGGTAATTTGCATATACAACATAACAAAGTCAGAGGTGCTCATCAGAGAACGAACTAACCTTAATAGGTTAGTTCTATAGCCATGATAAGCTACTCTGAGAGCAACCTCTTTTAGCTCACTTGTGCCCTTCACAGGGAGAAATATCCTGTAGTATATCAGTCTGGTCCAACTCAAAAGAGTGAACCAGCCCCGAAATACCAGGCAATTCTACCCTGAACAGGAGAAACAGCAAACCCCAGACGCGTTTCGGCCTTTATGGGCCTCGTCAGTGAGGTGCAGCTGAACTCCCTAAGGCACAGTGAGCAAGGGGTCCACGTCTGGAGTCCCCTATTATCTTTAGGGAGACTAAACCCTAAAGGTAATTTGCATATACAACATAACAAAGTTAGAGGTGCTCATCAGAGAACAAACTAACCTTAATAGGTTAGTTCTATAGCCATGATAAGCTACTCTGAGAGCAACCTCTTTTAGCTCACTTGTGCCCTTCACAGGGAGAAATATCCTGTAGTATATCAGTCTGGTCCAACTCAAAAGAGTGAACCAGCCCCGAAATACCAGGTAATTCTACCCTGAACAGGAGAAACAGCAAACCCCAGACGCGTTTCGGCCTTTATGGGCCTCGTCAGTGAGGTGCAGCTGAACTCCCTAAGGCACAGTGAGCAAGGGGTCCACGTCTGGAGTCCCCTATTACCTTTAGGGAGACTAAACCCTAAAGGTAATTTGCATATACAGCATAACAAAGTCAGAGGTGCTCATCAGAGAACGAACTAACCTTAATAGGTTAGTTCTATAGCCATGATAAGCTACTCTGAGAGCAACCTCTTTTAGCTCACTTGTGCCCTTCACAGGGAGAAATATCCTGTAGTATATCAGTCTGGTCCAAATCAAAAGAGTGAACCAGCCCCGAAATACCAGGCAATTCTACCCTGAACAGGAGAAACAGCAAACTCCAGACGCGTTTCGGCCTTTATGGGCCTCGTCAGTGAGGTGCAGCTGAACTCCCTAAGGCACAGTGAGCAAGGGGTCAACGTCTGGAGTCCCCTATTATCTTTAGGGAGACTAAACCCTAAAGGTAATTTGCATATACAACATAACAAAGTTAGAGGTGCTCATCAGAGAACGAACTAACCTTAATAGGTTAGTTCTATAGCCATGATAAGCTACTCTGAGAGCAACCTCTTTTAGCTCACTTGTGCCCTTCACAGGGAGAAATATCCTGTAGTATATCAGTCTGGTCCAACTCAAAAGAGTGAACCAGCCCCGAAATACCAGGCAATTCTACCCTGAACAGGAGAAACAGCAAACCCCAGACGCGTTTCGGCCTTTATGGGCCTCGTCAGTGAGGTGCAGCTGAACTCCCTAAGGCACAGTGAGCAAGGGGTCCACGTCTGGAGTCCCCTATTATCTTTAGGGAGACTAAACCCTAAAGGTAATTTGCATATACAACATAACAAAGTCAGAGGTGCTCATCAGAGAACGAACTAACCTTAATAGGTTAGTTCTATAGCCATGATAAGCTACTCTGAGAGCAACCTCTTTTAGCTCACTTGTGCCCTTCACAGGGAGAAATATCCTGTAGTATATCAGTCTGGTCCAACTCAAAAGAGTGAACCAGCCCCGAAATACCAGGCAATTCTACCCTGAACAGGAGAAACAGCAAACCCCAGACGCGTTTCGGCCTTTATGGGCCTCGTCAGTGAGGTGCAGCTGAACTCCCTAAGGCACAGTGAGCAAGGGGTCCACGTCTGGAGTCCCCTATTACCTTTAGGGAGACTAAACCCTAAAGGTAATTTGCATATACAACATAACAAAGTCAGAGGTGCTCATCAGAGAACGAACTAACCTTAATAGGTTAGTTCTATAGCCATGATAAGCTACTCTGAGAGCAACCTCTCACCACCCAGTTCTTCCTAACTGATCCCAGCGACCTGCAGCTTGTGTCCCTATCTCTGACAGGGCATCTGTCACTCTACACTGCTGAGTAGCTGGCCCACTCCCCACCTCTCTTCATACCCCTCTCTCCACTCTTTGCCCTCTCTACATTGCTCTCCCTCTCCTTCCACTCGCTTGGCCATCTGACTCCATCTCTCTTCTCCTATGCACATCCCTTCTTTCCAGCCATTCTCACAAACACTCACAGAAACACTCCATGTCACTGCCTACTCATGCGAAAAATGAATGAAAAACAAGCATGTGTGTGATGTAAAGAGAACGTGGAGAGCAGATGAGGTATGTAGCAGGGGTATGTGTGATAGGTATGTGTTGCAGAGTGCATAAGGGGTAGATGTTGTGGTGGGTAGGGTTAAGTACTGGGGGTTGTTAGGGGTATGTGTTATGATAGAATGAATATAGAAGGGGCATTTTTGCTGGTGTGTTGCTCATGTTCTTTAACTTGAATAGATTTGCTATGGGAAACTACTGTGGTTTTAGGATCTGACTCATTAATTCATACTCGAGGCCTTGTGAGGCACATTACAAGTGCGTGTTAGAGTAATCCATTAACAATTAACCACTGAGCGTGCACATAAAAATAGCATGAGTTTCATTACAAGGGCCTTGTAATAGCACCTCTAACATGCATAGTTCACTAACCTGCTTTACCTAAGTGAGCGTTTGTCTGTGTGTCATGTAATTGATGCTTTTCTGTTGCTAATTCCTCTTCCAATACAACCAATAAAGATTATATATATATATATATATATATATATATATATATATATATATATATATATATTCTACAATTGCATGACAAGTCATTTGGTTACATTGTTTATATATATATATATATATATATATATAGTAAAAAAAAAAGGTACATCTGTGTTCATATTTGAATGTCTAAAGCAAGTAAAAAAAACTGCTTCCAGCTCAGAGTTCTGAGAAAAACAGTTATTACACTGAATTCTGGGAACTTGAGCTGGGACACACAAACATGCCCACAAATGCCTCGCTCTTCATTCCATAGCCATCACCAAACATGGCTTCCTTTAAGCTTGTGCATGCTATATTACACAGCTTTAATGCAAAGCCAAGGTTGAAATAAACACAGGCGGAGTATCCAATCCATGTACAGCTGTTTCAAGCTTACTGGCTATCATCAGCATGGAGCGGGATCTCAGCCTGTGTTGTGGAAATTATGAATAGGTAGTTCATATATATATATATATACTGAGTATATATGTATGTTATGTAATAAAGTGCAGCAGGAATCCCTGATAACCTGCAACACAGTACATCAGAGAAGATATATAAGCCAGAGATGGAGCAAAGCCATATACCCTGGACTGACATAGAAAAGGTTAATCCAAAATCTTCAGCCTAATTAAGCCAACACCTGACCGTGCTTATAAGCAGTTAAAAAGGCTGCTCATTGAAGTTTGCAGTCTCTGCCTAGCAGTCTGAGGAGGAGGGTGTCACTGAGAGACTTTCCTAAAGGAGAGAGCAGGCCGCTTCTGTTCAGGAGAAATCAAGCTGAGTAAGGAGCCATCCAAAAGCCCCCCATTCCTGATAAACCGGATACAACTTAGAGGATAAACGGTTGGTGCCAAATACATATTATTTTCATCATACCCAGAAAAAAGATTACAAATGCCCCAGGGAGAAGAGAGTATTAAGAAAGAGTAATCATCCCTCATCACAAGAGGGTGACAAGGGTCCCTGGGGTGAAGCATAAGGGAGAGAAGGGTGGGCCCTATGCTTCACCCGCTATTGACAGAGAGAAAAGAGGAAAAAGGTCCTCAAGAGATCCAAGAAAGAAGCAGAGAGCTTACACTGTGGACTGTATAATTTTACCTGCAGGCCGAGAAGCGGTCTCAGGGCGAGTCAGGGTGTTCCAGGTTATAGTAAGCCCGTTTATGTAGAATTTTATTTTGTTGCTGAGGATAAGCACTATTTTTCTTTCTGTTTGTACTGACAAAATAAAACAGCAGTAAAACAAAGCTTCTGACAAACCTGCTGTGTTTTCCTCCATAAATAAGTTAAAGAGCAAGGAGGACAGGACGCAACCCCCCCCCCCCCCCTTTCAGAAGGGGGGGCTCTGTTACAGTATATATATATATATATATATATATATATACATATATATAATCTACACTTGCATGACAAGTCCTTTGGTTACATTGTTTATATATATCTCTCAATCACTCTGGGCTTACCTTTATACAAACACTTTCAATATTGATCGATAAAAACACATTTTCTGTTTTACCAGTGAACATATTTTGTGACTAAAGAAAAACTCATAAATCATAAACCTAAAGTAAATATGTCTGCTGGAGAAAAGTAAAATAAAAGGCCAAAAAAAGTTTGTAATCATATATGAATTATTGCTGCAAAAGTATATAAAACAGCTTGAAGCAGATTTACATGATAACGTAGTTAATCAAATATAAATAGTGCGAAAAATAGGGCAATCATCAGATGTTCAAGAATAAACTACAAAAATGCTGAAGCAGCACATACACTGTAGGGCAAAGTATTTATATAGTGCATATTCAGCTTTATGTGACAATTTTTTTACAACATTTGCATTTTTCACAGTAAAACATCTGATATATATAATGTTATCAGATTGTATAAGGCTTTTAAATTAGAGCTAGTCTTTCAAAATACATACACTTTTTTTAGTATTGTTTGCAAATATTTTATGGAATCCATTGACATAATAACTTGAGATAGTGATTCTGGTTTTATACACTAGTTCTACATTTTAATTCTGTTATTTATTTTTGTTTTGTTTTTCAATTAATTATGTGAATTCCTTAATGTAAAATTATATAATTCTACATCTAAATCTAGATTTCAAACATATATTAATTATTTAAAATGAAATGAACACACTAAGAAGTACGATAGACAGATAGATAGATGAAAAACTGTCAATTGATTTATCTCAAAAAATCTTAACAGCACAGCATGTCAGTATTTTATTTGTGAAATCAGTCATATCTGAAAATCAATATTTGCAATCAATCTTGAGGACTCATACCGTTTCCCCCCTGACTGTCGTTTTGACATCACACATTTATTTAATTTTTAAATGAAGACATCAGGGAAGATGCATCAATAAGGGCCTCTGATTGGTTGAGGGGGTTCTCAGAGTGCACTAAACCTGAAGCATAGGTGTATCTAATGCTCCTTAACAGTTAACTTGATTTGTCCTGAAGGTTCTTTGTTAGTAATCACATATGCCAGTCTACCAATAATTTTTAAAATGTGACAAATCCATGTAACATAAATGTGTAAAATGTGACATATCAAGTAGATCATAACAATCTTTACAGATTAGCATATTTTATTTTATTACACAATACTTATTCAGATAATTTGATGTAAGCCTATTTTCAGTGAAAAAAGTGAAGAAAAATAAATTAACCACTATAGTTGTTTTCATATATTCTAAGTATACAAGACATGTAATATAATAATATTTTTGATTGAACTCTGCAGACTTAGGGCTCCCGTAGGAAACTTTACAAGTCCCACATGGGAACCCACACAGCTATTACAGTGCCTTGCAAAAGTATTCACCCCCTTGGCATTTTTCGTGTTTTGTTGCCTCACAACCTGGAATTAACATGGATTGTTTGAGGATTTGCTTCATCTAATTTACAGGACATGCCCACAACTTTGAAGATTTTTTTTTTATTGTGAAGTAAACAACAAATAGGACAAAATAACAGAAAAAGTCAATGTGCATAACAATTCACCCCCTTAAAGTCAATACTTTGTAGAGCCACCTTTTGCTGCAATCACAGCTCCAAGTCGCTTTGCATAAGTCTTTATGAGCTTACCATATCTCACCACTGGGATTTTTGCCCATTCCTCCTTGCAAAACTGCTCCAGCTCCTTCAAGTTGGATGGTTTGCGCTTGTGAACAGCAATCTTTAAGTCTGACCACAGATTTCCTATTGGATTGAGGTCTGGGTTTTGACTAGGCCATTCAAAAAAATGTTACATGTTTCCCCTTAAACCACTCAAGTGTTGCTTTAGCAGTGTTTTAAGGTCATTGTCCTGCTGGAAGGTGAACCTCCATCCTAGCCACAAATCACGCACAGAGTGGTACAGGTTTTGCTAAAGAATATCTCTGTAAGTAAAAAGATATTACCTTAATGAAAGAAAAGGGTTCTTCACAGTAAGGGTGGTTAAACTGTGGAATTATCTATCAAAGGAGGTGGTGACAGCGAATTAGATAACTTTAAAAAGGGATTGAATATATTTGGAAAGAAAATGGGCATTCAAAGTTATCCCGGATAATTAGAGAGGGAGTATTGATCCAGAGAGGAGTCCGATCACCAGTATCTGGGGTCAGGAAGGAATTTTATATTGTTTTCCCCCTTTTGAGACAATTGGTAAAGTTTCACAGTTTTTTTTTTCTGTTTGCCTTTCTCTGGATCAATTATGAATTAACAATTAATCTGCATCAGAGGAAATCATGGGCCATATTAAATTTGTCAGGGTTACAGAGCTATTAAATTAGACAAGCCCGCAACAGATGTGGACGACATCCAAATCCATAAACCATTATTGCGTCATTCTTGCATGATCAATTGGTCAAACCTGTATTTGCGGGTTTAGAGTGAGCCAATAGTAAAAGATTGTCATCATTACGTCACTGACAAATGGAGGTTAGATTTCAATCCCTTACGGGTTTGAAATTAGAGTTATGATCGGACCCGCTTTCCAGAAATAATGCAATATTAAAAAATCAGTAACTATGATATTCTAGTACGTGCGAGTTCCATTATATGTATTAAATATTGATTGCCGGTAAATTAAACATAAAAAAAAAAATTATATTGCAGATTTGCGAGCTTGAGAATGTTGTGCTATTAATTTTAATACCTAACATCACTTTCCCTTTAATCTAAAATACAGTAGTGTGTGTATATTTCCATTTACAGTGCTACAGATAGGACTTTAACCCCCTTGCGGGTCATCTCTAGTACCCATAGGTTTTTTGGCTCCATTTGCGGGTTATGGGTTTGAACGCCAGTGAATTTGTAGCAATTTAATAGGGATTTGAGATTGTAACATTTATGGGCTTGACAGATCAAATACTTTGCAGCAACGGACAAGGTAGGGTTTTTCCGCCTGTAACCCACAGATCATTTGCGGGTAGCTTTAAAAGCCCAATTTAATAGCTGAAAGTCTTGCAGGCTCCATTACTGGATACGAGTTTTCACGTTGGCGGAATTTTAGTAGGACTGCTAAAGTGGTTGAACTTGATGGACTTAAACTCTTTTTTCAACCTCAATTACTAAGTGACTTTGTAACGTCTTTCTCTACTGACTTCCTGTCACTTGCCTTTTGAAGGGAACACATGATATCTCACAATATGAATTGGATTAAGTGGATATTAATCAGTGAGTGTATCTGGATACTTTTAAATATTTTAAGGCGTTGTTATGTGAACTGATAAAAATCTAAAACTTTGTGATATTGGTTCACAAATCAGATGTGGTTGTGTGCATGTAGTGTGCCCTTTATATGGTTCACTTACAGTATTAGGTAGCACTGCTTGTAGATCTGTAATGTTCTATTTAAGTACTACCTGAAACAGAATGAAAAGAAAAAGATCAACTAAAAAGGAAGGAGTTATAAAGATAGCTTTTAATCAGAAAATAACATATTCTCATACCTCTGCTAGACATTGGAGGCATCCATGATACTGTGGTAAAGTGTGTGTGACAGGGGAATTTGTGTTTTTTAAGAGCAGTGCTTGCATTTATTGTTGCAAGCCATCTGCCTTTGGAGAAGGGGTAGGTATAAACGTCTAAAAGATCCATTAATTAACAAATCCACCACTCCTGCTTCCTACCTCCCCTCACTTCACTAATAGATAATGACACTAGTGATGTCGCGAACATCAAATTTTCGGTTCGCGAACATCAGAGGCGAACTTCAATCAAATGTTCGCGAACGGACGAACCAGGCGAACCGCCATAGACTTCAATGGGCAGGCGAATTTCAAAACCCACAGGGACTCTTTCTGGCCACAATAGTGATGGGAAAGTTGTTTCAAGGGGACTAACACCTGGACTGTGGCATGCCGGAGGGGGATCCATGGCAAAACTCCCACGGAAAATTACATAGTTGATGCAGAGTCTGGTTTTAAGCCATAAAGGGCATAAATCACCTAACATTCCTAAATTGTTTGGAATAACATGCTTTAAAACATCAGGTATGATGTTGTATCGATCAGGTAGTGTAATGGTTACACCTGCTTCACAGTAACAGACCAATCTCCCCGTTTAATGCACCGCAAACAACCGCAAACAGTCCCTTTGCACAACCGCAAACTCCCCATTTGCACAAGGTTGGATACCAAGCTAGCCATGTCCCGTTCCTTGTCCTCACTGATGTCATTGAAGGTCTTTTCCTCCACCCAGCCACCAAGGGTCCCCGAAAGGTGACAACAAGCCCCTGGGACGCCTGCTGTGTTTGGTCTTCCACCTCCTCAAAGCCACCTTCCTCCTCTGACTCCTCTTCTTCAGACTCCTCTCTCTGCGTTGCCTCTGTCTGCATTATTATAAGGTGTGTACTGTTAAGTAGTACTATTCCTATCAGTTTAATCCCTGTTACGTCCACTATTAGGGGAACAGGGAGATGGAAAAAGATGCTTGGTCGGACCTCCTACTTCAAATTTGGGGCACTGCGTGTGCAATCTAAGGTGCCACCAGATATGAGTGTCACTGTGCACTGGCAAAAGTTGGCAGAGTAGATGCAATAGGCTTCACACACACGCATGTAGGCAGGCAACTGATGTTCAATCGATTAGTCAAAAAAGTGTTGTTTTATGTCACTGTACACTACGGTTGCACCAGATATGACGTATCACTGTGCACTGGCAAAAGTTGGCAGAGTAGATGCAATAGGCTTCACACACACGCATGTAGGCAGGCAACTGATGTTCAATCGATTAGTCAAAAAAGTGTTGTTTTATGTCACTGTACACTACGGTTGCACCAGATATGACGTATCACTGTGCACTGGCAAAAGTTGGCAGAGTAGATGCAATAGGCTTCACACACACGCTGGCAGGCAGGCATATGCAATTAGATTACACAGAAAAAAATTATAAAATAAAATAAATGATGTTCTAGCCCTAAAAAGGGCTTTTTGGGTTGCTGTCCTTGCAGCAGATATCAGATGAATCCTTCAGGTCTGTAGTGGAAGCTAAATACACAGCCTGGCTATCTATTTCCATATTAAATCTCCACCAGCTACACTATCTGTCCTCTCACAACGAATGTAGCTTCAGAATGATTCTAAAATGTATGCTGTCCTTCAGATGGAAGGCCCTGGAAGGGAGTGTATGCTGCTGATTGGCTGGAATGTGTCTGCTGACTGTGAGGTGCAGGGTCAAAGTTTCCTCAATGATAAAGAATAGGGGGCGAACCCAAAAGCGCATGTGTTCGCTGTCCGATGCGAACAAGCCAAAATCGCAGCGAATAGTCCGTGGGCGAACTGTCCGCGACATCTCTAAATGACACACAAAACCCTCAGGCTTGAAGATCATGGGAAGTGTTTAAATAAGACAAGCTGTACATAAACAGTTTAAAAAGTTACACTTTTTTCTCAAAATGTTTTTCTATCCATATCTTACACAGCTGCCTAAGCTGTTAGTTTGCTACATACTTCACAAACGTTGCTACATACTTGTCAAACGTTCAGTTTTTCTTGAAATGTGCTGCACATGCCTACTCTATGCAGTTTGATGCTAAGGGAATTTTCACACTGCATTTTCCATTCTCTCGTATTTGGATGCATGTATGATATATGGCTACATTGTCAGCTACCGGTGAGTCAGATATGAAAAACCCAGCACTACCAACTACCAGGAAGCAGCAACTAACATCAGCCCAGAACAGAGATCAGACTTTTTTTTTGTATATAGCTTTTTATTTTATTGTCTTGAAATTATTCCATATAGTTATTAAAAGTGCATAACTAAAACAAAAAAACATACACTTACTAATCAATAAACATAGGGCTATATTAAATTCCAGCCTCGTAAGTCCAACATGTAGCACATAAGGGCTGCATGCTTCAATTATGCAAACACATAGTTTCAGGTTCAGATGGAGCCAATGGAAAAAGATTGTCAGCGTTACTTCACTGAAAAAGGGGAAGGTATGTTTCAAAGTCCTACATGCTTCAATTACAGTTTTCGATCGGACCCACATTCCCCAATAATGCAATATGAATATAGCTGTAAATATGATATTCTATTACATGCAAGTTACAGTATATGTCATAACACATTGATTGCAGGTATCGATATAACACAAAATATAAACATGAAATAAAGTATTTTTCGGGGGCCGATTTGCGGGCTTGAGAATGTTGTGCTATTAATTCTAAGACATAACATCACTTTCCCTTATAATAAACGTCCAGTAGAGTGTTGATGTTTGAGCAAACATTGGCCTTTGGGCTCCAATTGCGTGTTACTGGCTTGCTCACGAGTGACCACTTTGCAATTTAATAGCTGAATTGAACAAGTAGCAGTTACGGGCTCGTCAGATCAAAAGATTTACATGCGCAAAGTTCAACATTGCTCAGCACATAGCCTATTCTCGCCATCCTGCATGTAAACACTCCGCTGTGAGCAACATTACAGGGCTAATTTAATACCTCTAACACGTAAATCTGGAGTTACGAGCTACGTTTTACAACGTAGCCCCAATGAGGCTGATAATTACTAACACTTACTAATATACTGTACATTGATTGAACTGATGTTGTATCAGTCTTTTATGCAAATACAATCCTGTTATTAAGAAATGTATTAACACACTAATAAAATTACTTAATTTCATGTGCAAGAGAAATTTGTATTTCCAAATCAGTGCACTATGTATGGAACATAAATTATACAATATCATAATATGATATTAAATTCTGTACTACAGGATATGATTCATTATGTTTCTTTAACCTATAGATTTTTCTAAAATTATATTTAAACAGTAAAATATGAAAACTATTAATGAGCCTATTTGTTAAGTCTAGAGAGCAAAATCCTATGCTTCCTGAAATCACGAACATAGAATATAAATTAAGCAAAATAAAGATTTTGTTGTGAAGAATTATGAAGCAGGTGTTCATCCAAAATAAATTGTGTTTTGATGAGCTATGCAAGCCTTTTTGAAACACTTGAAGTGTTACAGGCTTGATTGCAAATACAATAGAAGCATATTTAATGTGACTCTGGACCTTTAATCAAAACTGTGTTGCTGCATTGAGGTTGTCAGTTTTATCATGATTTTGAGACAATTATTTTATGCACATATAGGCTAATGGTTATTCTGATGTACATAATGGAACTTTAATTGCTGTGGGTTTATAATCAAGACATAATTAGAGAAGCAGCTCTTCAAGATTCCACATTTTATCTTCTCTGATGTACATTGCATTTTTTGCATAACACATTTTGGTACATAGAAACAGCAGGTGGGAAAAGACTGATTTTAAATATACATTTTAAACATCGTCTACCATTTATTGACCTTTTTACATTTTGATGCAAAGTGAAACACCTACTTTGTCATCTAGAGAGAAGTACATCTTTTTTTTCTGGACACCCTCTCTTTCCTACTAAAGTTTGAACTCCTTGTGCTACCAATGCCCCACCCACCATCCAATATATTAGAGATATTTTTTAACATAATCCACTAAAATTCTCATAACCTTACAGGCGAAGTACTGTCTCACAAATTAAGATTTTCCTAATATTTCCCAAAATTAGACAAGGCCTACAAATAAAATAAGTGATATAAATATTAGTGTCTGCCATAACTCTCCTGGGGTCTTGGACTTCTGGAACTGGCAATTTGACTTTAATGAATACTAGCACTGTGGCTACCTAACTCAATGGCTATTCTAATGGCCATAAGAGTTTTAGAAGGATAATGACACTTGTAGATTTATGTTGATATATGTCATTATGCCAAAAGCACTGATTGTATACACTAGGCCCCTAAGATCCCTTTCCTATCAGGTCATTTAAGCCTAGGGGGCTCTGGGCCAATATTCCATTTTTGGAAATTATTTCATGTGTATGATGTGTTTTAGGGTATAGCTATGCAATTGGGCTAATACAAATAATTTGTGGTTAATACCACTTTAAGGAAAACCAGTAGGTACATCCAGTAGCCAAACGCTATACCCAGTTCGCTCCCAGTCTCAGGGGTGGTCTTGGCAGGATTCAAACTCACGGTAAGTGAAAGATTAAGCTCCGAGGGGTGATCCACGGGAGATCCATTGATTAAGTATACTTAACAAGGTTGTCAAAATAGCAATTGAGCAGGATCAATTGGTGTCAAGCACCTTGCAAGTGATACCCCTTTGATCATTTGTCTTGAGGTTAACCACAAATTAGAAAGTACTTTAATTTAGTAATGGTCAGTGACTAGAGATTCAATCTAATAGGGAGTCAGAATTGCTGGAATTGTTATGGAAGCCAAAGTCAGCCCCCAAAAGTGAATACACCCATTAGCGCTACATCCTTTAGCCGACTCCCCTCTGGTTCAATAAAGGTATATCTATGCGAAGGGAGGGACAAGGTAAACCCAACCACATAGTCCCCTAAACTCACCCTCCTCACTCAGGAGGTACCCAGAGTCTGTGTCTTCAACAGCATAGCCTTATTGCCGGTAACTCCTGCCTGTTCGAGGACTTCAGGAGTGGTGACATGGTCATTCCAGTAGATGTTGAGGATGGTGCGGAGGCAGCATTGATAAAAGCACTCAAGAAGTAATTGCAGTAGATAACTCATGACTTGGAGCCATACAGTAGGATGGTTAACACAACAGCTCTGTACACACTGAGTTTTCACAGATGCTTGTTGTTCCAGACTCTTTTAAATAACCTTCCGAATGCACCTTTTGCCTTTGCCAGTCTGTTGTCAAATTCCTTGTCAATCTTGTTGCTGGAGGAGATCATGCACCCCAGGTAGCTGAACTGGTGGACTGTCTTCAGCTTAGACTCGCCAATGGTGATGCAAAGAGGACAGTAATCTTTCTGAGGTGAGGGCTGGTGAAGAACATCCATCTTCTTCAAAATAACTTTTACATCAAATATCTTGGCTGCAGGATGTCATTCGTCGTAGAGCTGTTGCCATATGGAAAACAGTATAGGATATAGAGTTCATCCTCATCATCAATTTCTGCCATGGCGCTTTGAAGCATCATACTGAAGAATAGCATTGATAGGGTCGGTGCGAGGACACAGCCCTGCTTCACACCATTACTAATAGAGAAGGGCAATTTATTGCTGTGTCTTTTCATGGTGCTCCTTTTGGCTGTAAAGCCACACTGACTCTCGAGTAAGATTTATTCTGTGAAAGTGGGCACAAGTCAGTTGAGAGCAGAGTTACCCCCTCAGTAATTGGAGCAGTTTGACTTTTTTCCAATCTTGTACAGGGTGACAATGATTGTGTCAAAGAGCTCCTGGAGTTTAGCTGGGCTCCATATCTCTGCTGGGATCCCATAGACTCCTGCTGTCTAACCATTCTTTAGCTGCTCAATGGCTTTTACAGTCTCAGTAGGGATTCAATCTAGTTCGGTTTTCATTGGCTGTTGTTCAATACGACAGAGAGCCAAGACTGAAACTACACAGTTAGTGCAGATCTGAGTCTGAAAGTGGTCAGACTACCAGTTCAGGATTGATGCCTTGTCTGTAAGGTTAGCACCACTTTAAGCTGTTTACAGTAATCAACCGTGATACGCAGTTTGTTCCCAGTTTTAAGGACTATGATCCTGGCTGCATTCAAACTCCCGGTAAGTGGTAGATTAAGCTCCATAGAGTTCAACGGGAGATCCACAGGATTGGTTAAGTCATCAAGTATGCTAAACAAGGTTGTCAAAACAGAAATTGAAACACTTTGTTTCAATAGAGGAGGGTCAAGTAGTGTCAAGTGTTTTGCAAGTGATACCTCTTTTATCTGTCTTGTGGTTAACTGGAAATTAGAAAGTACTTAATCTTAGTCATTCTTTGTAACCCCCATTGAATCTAATTGGAAGCCAGAATTACTAGAATTATTATGGAATCCAAAGTTGGCCCCAAAAAGAGAATTCACGCCACAGCTGCTACAGCCTCCTAGCCATCTTTGACTCAATAAAGGTATCTCCGAGAGGAGGTCGGCAAGAGAGTGGGTAGACCCATCCGCATAGTCCCCTGATCTCACGGACTTTACCATTCAGTGCCAGCTCAGGATTTACTCCAAGCCCGCTAACTAGCCCTACTACCCATTTCTGGGTCACCCCAAATAGTGGAGAGCCTGTCCTCAATAATCTAAAAACTACTCACCCCAGGTATAGGGTACCCCATGTGGGTTAGAACCAAAACCCTTCATCTAGGCACTCGATCTCCAGCAGTTACACTACCTATTCAACCCTTGCTGTGCCCAGATCCTGCACTGAGGTAGCTGATAACTGGGACTGTAGACCCCTCGTCACCTAGGTTGGGAAGCAGACAGGTTCAAATTGGGCAAAAGGTGTGAAATGTGTTTATCAAATGAAGTGGCTCCTTGGTGAATGCTTCAATGACTGTGTAAAGATGTGACCTAAGAAAATATGTTTATGCCATTTTAAAGCACATTTATGGGTGTCACAGTGAGCCTATATACTTTCAAAAACCACAAAATATGCAAAAGTCTTTCAACTTCTTGTTTGGGACATGCTGACTGGTCTTACTGTTCAGGGAACATATTGGTTTAGGATATCTGAAAGGAAAACTTAATGCCTTTGGCTCAGTACAATTTGTTCTGTTTCTGTGAAAATTCTAATATTGCAAGTTTTACCAGGGGGCTGCCGATATAGATCATTTTGTAATTAAGTTTATATAACCTAACGCCAGTATAATCAATTGGGTATTTTGTCTCTTGTTTGCACTGTTCAGGATCAAGTTAAACAGTTTATGAAATACTTTGTCAGAGGGGCTAACGTCAGCTGGCATACATATAGTAGTGTTATATTTCCTCTTATTATAATCTTACTAGCGAATTGCCCGTCAAAAAATGACGGCAATGAAATTGTAAGTGAGCTAATGCTGTTTGGTGTATGGTAATCAAATAAATAATACATTAATAAATTAATATACTTTACCTATTTTGAAGTAATATATGCAGGAAGCATTGTGCTGAAGAGCTGACAATCTGTATTGATGTTGCTGCAGCATTAGTGGTGTGGAGCTGCTGTGTAAGCGTGATGAATGTGTGTAGTGTAATAGTGTGCGGGCGCGAGACCGGACCGTTAGAGTAGCTGTGTACTTCCGCATTGTGTAAGTTATTGTTCTAAAATGGCGGCTAATGTGTGGTATGCGTCTGTAGTGGAATATTCGTAGGTGTTTTGTGGTGTTTTGCCTGTTTCTGGTGGTGTTTTACGTGTTTAGAGTGCTGTAGCTTCGTTTTCCTTTTGTTTGGCAGACCTTTTTTCTGTCGCATAGAGAATTTGTTAGTGTCTATACTCTTTTATTTTGAGTTAAACGAAGGTGTAACTTAATTTTTTGAGGTCCTGGATGCTCCCTCTTGCTGTAGGTAAGCTTTTTATGTATGTGTTCGGCGCTCCTTGCCAGCAACTGAGGCCCTCGCTTCGCGAGGGCTGCGGCTCGCTATGCGAGCCCGCAAGCGTGAGCAACGGCTCGTATGCTCACAACTATATATGTGATAAAGGTAAAGTTTGCGAGGGTCGCAGTTGCTTGCAAGGAGTGCCGAACGCTTTGCGAGGGCCGCAGTTGCTGGCAAGAAGCGGCTTCGGCGCTCCATGCCAGCAACTGAGGCCCTCGCTTCGCATCTGAGTGCCTTCGCAAGTGTGAGCAACGGCTCGTATGCTCCCAATTATATATGTTATATATATATATATATATATATATATATATATATATATAAAACTACCTATGTCAGTCTATCTACATTTCTATCTGTCTATCTACAGGAGCTCTTATGTGTGAATGTCAATATGTATTATATGTAGTTTTCTGTCACATACAGTATATAACATATAGGTGCTTTACTTAGGAAGTCATATTACTGAAAAAACTCGAAGTAAAAAACATCTGAAATGAATTGCTGCACTGAAAGAAATGTATAGGAATTTACAGTGCGATTTATGGACCTTTCGTGGCCTGTAGAGAGGAGGAAGGCTGAGAGAATTAAGTAGGAGTCTGGAGAAAGCAAAGTAAATTGAATTTTAGTGGTGCAGTGTTTTTGGTTAATAGTTCTTTCAGGACCTGTCGAGTTGAGTGGGTTATATGCAGGGCGAAAACAAAAGAAAATAGCTGCTGAAATTGTTCTAGTGGAAGAAGTGTATGGGAATTCTCAGCTGGTTGTGATTTATGGTCCGTTAAGGACCTGCCCGGCTGAGGGGGGGAGGTAGTTTACATGAATCTCATGCAAGGAAGTAGTGAGAGGCCAGGTTTAACTGCTCCGTTGCTATTAGTCTGGAGCCTTTGTGAGTTCAGCCAATAGGCGGCAGGCACTGTCTTTGACTCGCTTGTTGCTGGAGCTGGGCCGCGCAGGAGGCAGAGGGGGTGTGTGTGGATGTCTTTCATGAGTTGCCAGGGCAGAGCCATGGAGCAGGGGTATAAGATACGGTCTGCCTGTGAAGTGGTGATGAAAGTGCCGGAGACTGCGCAGGAAGTACAGAGAAGGTAACGGACCGGGGGTGGGCAGGGCCGGACAGGAGCCAGCACTTACCACTCAGCGACAGGGTAGCTGTCAATCTTGTGTGGGTCTCAGGGTCTCCTTGTGTCCTACCCCCCTGTAACACCAAACAATGGACTCATCCACAGGGCTCCTGTACAGCACAGCCGAGTTGGGATGCTTTTGGCGCTCCATGCCAGCAACTGAGGCCCCCGCCCGCGGCCCTCGCTATGCGAGGGCCGCGGGCTCTCTATGCGAGCCCGCAAGCGTGAGCAACGGCTCTGGCTGGCTCGCATGCTCACAACTATATATGTGGTGATATAACTATTGTTAGAAATTCTGTACATATATATTGTTTCTATCCAGTGGATGCAAGATAAATAAAGAACAGCTACATATAATGGATATTAAAGTGAGTATTTATTTACTTTAAGATGTTACCCATTTTCAAGCGTAGTTCTTCAATAGATCATATTGTAAATAATGGAATACAGTCATCATTTAATCCAGTGGGCTTTAGAACAATAACATATTCTTGTATTAGTTATGAATTTCTTTTCTAGCATTTCTTTGTAGAGATTTTTATAGTAGTGACAGTCTGAATATTTCCATTTTGAATAGTTAAAATTGCTTGCTTTGTTTTGAACCAAAATATTTCAATACAGGGTACAGGAAAAAGAAGCAAGAAGATCAATGAGTCTTCAATTAGAACCAAACTCTCAATATCCTTGACAAATCCACAGAGCACAGGGAAATGAGTGTAGGGTGTGAGCCAACACAACTGTGATCCTGTTGCTCCTCAGTTAACTTTGTAAGAAACCACAGTGATAGATTTAGAATCAGTGTGAAATCAGAATAGGAGTAAGAAATTGGCTGTCCATCAAATAGCTAGCCAACAGGGAGAGATAGATACAATATAGTTTATGTAGACTTAATGCTGATTATTTCCAAGTGGAGGGTTAGCTGTTTGTCGTGAATGATATTATACTGTTGCAAATTAATGTACAGTGCCTTGCAAAATTATTCACCCCCTTGACTTTTTACCTATTTTGTTACATTACAGCCTTAAGTTCAATGTTTTTTAATCTGAATTTTATGTGATGGATCAGAACAATATAGTCTAAGTTGGTGAAATGAGAAAAAAAAATATATAAAACTATTTTTTAGAAATAGAAAACAGAAAATTGGCATGTGCGTATGTATTCACCCCTTTGTTCTGAAGGCCATAAAAAGCTCTGGTGCAACCAATTACCGTCAGAAGTCACATAATTAGTGAAATGGTGTCCACCTGTGTGCAATCTAAGTGTCACATGATATGTCATTACATATACACACCTTTTTTTAAAAGACCCCAGAGGCTGCAACGTAACACTGTCATGAAGACCAAGGAACTCTCCAAACAAATAAGGGACAATGTTATTGAGAAGTACAAGTCAGGATTAGGTTATAAAAATATCTCCAAATCATGTGGGAGACTTTGAAAATGTATGGAGGAAGGTGCTCTGGTCTGATGAGTCTAAAATTTAACTTTTAGGCCATCAAAGGAAAGCTATGTCTGGCGCAAACCCAAGCAAATATAATTCTGCCACTATACAAATCTCTAGTACGCCCTCATTTGGAATAAATAGGGACTACAATTTTGGGCAACACTTCATAAAAAGGACATTTTTAGAGCTGGAAAGGGTACAGAGGAGGGCAACAAAACTAAGGGGAATGGAGGGGCTAAGTTATACAGAAAGACTAACCAAATTAAACTTATTTTCTCTAGAAAAAAGGCTTCTAAGAGGAGATATGATTACCTTATGTAAATACATCCAGGGTCAGTATAAAGATTTGTCAAGGGAGCTTTTTGTGCCAAGAGGTTTTCAACTGAGGACATCCCTTTTCAAGAGGACATCCCTTGAGGTTAGAAGTAAAAAGATTTCACCTTAAAGAAAGAAAAGGGTTCTTCACAGTAAGGGTCTTTAATCTGTGGAATTCTCTACCAGAGGAGGTGGTGACAGCGGATTCGATAGATAACTTTAAAAGGGGACTGGATTTATTTCTAATTAAAAGGAAAATTCAGGATTATCATGGATAATTAGAGAGCCAGTATTGATCCAGGGAGAAGTCCGGTCGCCGGTGTCTGGGATCAGGAGGGAATTGATTTTTTTATTTTTTTTTGTACAACTACCGCTAATTAATTAATAATTAATCCGCATAATGCAGATCAGAGGAGATCTTAAAAGGTTGAACTTGATGGACTGAAAGTCTTTTTTCAACCTTAAATACTATGGGCCTCATTCTATTATCTATTAAACGGCCGCAAGGCTGCGATTCCTTGCGGGGCTCCCATTATCTTGCAATTCAATTATACGGCCCCGCAAGGATCTCCCCTTACGGCCGGCCGTAAATCTTGCAACCGGCCGTAAGCTCAGAAAACTTTAAACGCAAAAATAAATTCAAGACGGCACTGTACAGCTCTGTAAATGCTAGGGATCATATTGGGGGACATGAGGATTAATAGCAACCCCCTCTCAAGCTTGCACATCAGCCCAAATCCAAGTTTACATTAACTGTTTATTTTCCGGCCGCAGCGTGGGCGGGTCTGAGGTGCTCCAAGCCCTCAGGACTTTTTACATGGTTTTTTGACATAAATTAAAAAATAATTTATTTATGGATTTGAGTGTAGGGGAATGTTGTGCTATTTTTGCTAGCACCTTCAATCACTTTATAGTCTCCTCAGAGTGCAGGCTGGCTTTATTTCGGCTTTATAATGTGCTTAATTGGTGCTAGCGGGACCTTTTTCCTGCAAGTAAGCTGCGGCTCGGTTTTCGCCTTGCAGAGAGGGTTCCCGGAGCAATTGAATAGCAACCGGGATTTTCTTGCGGCCGAAACTCTTGCGGCCATTTTAGATCAAAGGCTTTCCTCCGGCGCGAGCGGCCGCAAGGGATAGCAAGGCACCGGCCGCAAGCCTGCCGGAATCCCCGGCCGGAGGGGAATAGAATAGCCGAATAGCTTGCGGCCGGTCCTTGCGGCCCCGCATCTCCTACGGCCGATAATAGAATGAGGCCCTATGTAACTATGTAACTATGTAACATCAAATCACCCAAAGAACACCATCCCCACAGTGAAACATGATGGTGGCAGCTGGTCAGAGTTGAGGGAAAGATGGATGGTGCTAAATACAGGGATATTCTTGAGCAAAACCTGTACCACTCTGTTTTATTATTTCAGGCTAGAACGGAGGTTCACCTTCCAGCAGGACAATTACGCCAAACACACTGCTAAAACAACACTTGAGTGGTTTAAGGGGAAACATGTAAATGTGTTGGAATAGCCTAGTCAGAGCCCAGACTTGAATCAAATAGAACATCTGTGGTCAGACTTAAAGATTGCAGTTCACAAGAGCAAACCATCCAACTTTAAGGAGCTGGAGCAGTGTTGCAAGGAGGAATGGGCAAAAATTCCAGTGGTATGATGTGGCAAGCTCATGTGGCAAATTATTTTAAAATCCCCCTTTTTAATATACTGTATATTTATAACATTGAGTTTTAGTTCCTTTCCTTTTCTCTGTAGGGACTACTTTTTGGCGCTTTCACAGTTATTGCAAATACACATTTCAAAGTGGCTTGTTTGTGCATCATTTGTACAATTGTAATTTTGGGGTTTATCACTTTTGGAAGCCAAATTACCAGTCAGAAAATTGTGTCTATAGGGTTGGTTTTCTGCAGACTTCAGCCAATTGATGGATGAAGTAGAGGCAGTTTTCTCTACCAATTTTCATGAGATATCATTAAGTGAGAAAAATATTTTTAAAGCATTTAATGAGATAACTAGAATCTATAAAAAGGTATAGATAAGGTCTTAGTGGGAGACCCACCAAGTTGAAGAATTTTTTTGAAAAAAAATGAATCCTAAAGGGGCTACGGATAAATGTGTCTCCAGCACCCCATCTATGGTCTGGCACTATAAGTGATGACTGGGACAAAATTCTCGATAATTGCTCATTTGCTCTTATGAAATTAATATTTATGAGAAGAACACAAGATTCTGGTTAAGACTCAGTTTGAGTTGGATTTAAATCTAGCAGAAATTTTAAATGTTTGTCAAGAAAATACATTTCAGGAATTTGTAATTAAACAAAAATTTGATATTGAAAATAAAAAAGAAAAATCATTAAAAGAAAGAAAACATAAAAAAAATTACCTGTGGTTTGCTTGGTTTTGAGAAAGGGTATTTAGAGACTCTAGAATAGTAACTGAAAGAGTCCTAGAAAAGGTCATGTCTTCCAAGCACAAATCCTATAACGATAACACCGATAACGATAGTGCACAAAGCAAAAGTTATTCAGAAGTAAGCAAATTAGAGTAAATCCTAGTAGATGAAGGGAAGCTAAAATTATTAGGTCAATGATGGTAGCAGTTCCCACAATGCAAGCTCAGGGACAGTAGCAGAGGGTGTCAAAAGAGAACATAAAAATTCCAGAATAAATTAATTTAGATTGATAAACCTCTCTAATTTCTCTTTAAGGGAAGAGCATTTAAAAGTATTGATAGTGATTTTGCTTTTATCCAACAGCTAAATTTGATATTTTTTATGTGGGCTAAATATGTGCACCTGTTCACCAGGAAGCTTTCGCTTCATAAGTATCAATACATAATTTAAAATAACAGAATGAGGCCCTAGGTCTAAATAAATTACCCGAATAGGTTAGACATAAACAGAAACCAAGTAAAAGAGAGCCATCAGCCCTCAAACAGCTACAGTTGAATACATATATTGAAAAAGAGTGTTTATTAGGAAATAGAAAATGCAATAGTTTACTTACTTTTGACCAAAATTCAAAAAGGAATTTGCACTGATAATTGATAAAAGGCTCAGTGATGGAGTTATGTCAAAAGAATCCCAGTTTCTCAAAATGAGACATCCAACAATAGCCAAATTCTATTCTATCACAAAGTTACATAAAAATAAAGATAATCAAACCAGGGAGACCAACAGTTTCCAGAAATGATAGCTTGACACAGAACCCAAGCATTTACTTAGACAGAATTTTAAGATGGTTTGCAGAATAATTGTCATCCTACATTCAAAATAGGAATTAAACCCAGTTGAATATTTGAATATTTTCTATCAATGCACAGCAATCAATACAAAAAAACATAATGACTTCATCCTTATTCTTTTGACTTTTGTGTTAATACACAGTTATTTCATATACAATGGGATGTTTTACCATTAGATCCATGGTACAGTCATGGGCACTATGCACCAATATATTCAATGCACCAATATATTCTATCCGTTATTTAGGGTGGTAGGATGATATCATTGTATTTAGAGAAAATCTTTCTGCAATAACTTTCAAAATTGAGTTCTGGGCCTACTATATATATTATATATTCTTGATCTGGAATGGTCTTAGCTGGAACTTGAAAATTTTGTAAATACCAATGAAATAGGATTTAGATTAACATCTGTAATTAGCAAAGAAAAAAATTAGTTTCTGGATTTAACTATTTAATAGGATAAGGAGAATTTCCTTACCATAATAAACTTATAGGAAAGAGACAACAATCACAATTTTTTTTTAGTGGCAGACAGTCATCACCCGGAAAAAGTACTCAAAAGTATACTTTATAAACAATTTTTGCACTAGAGGGGCATTTGCAGTACTGAGGCAATGTATTAAAAACAAGCAAAATAACTATATACACACTTCAAATATTGAGGCTATTCGCATAATTGCCTAAAAAAGGCTTATAATAAAGCACAAAATAAATGTAGATAGGATTTACTAGTGGACCATTCCATGTCTATCAAAAAAAACACCAACAAGAATGATAGGTTGTTACAATTGCCAATGGAATAATCTTTTAAGGTTCTTGAAAAAATCTTGGCACATTCACAGGGCTGATCCAGATCTAAGAGAAATTCCTACTCTACATCTGTCAATTACGAATAGATGTGCACATAATTTAAGATACAAAATTTTACATAGACATTTTAGTGGCATTCAGAAACAACCATATCCCTGGCTCCAGATCATGCAAAAAATGCAAAGCGTGCATGCATATGGAATCAACTATGACTTTCTCGGACTCTGAATGATCTAAAACATTTAAAAACAAAGGCTGGAACACATAAATTCCATCTTTAACAACCAGTAGATAGACATGTGAGCAATGTTCACAATAATGATGGCATGTCGCTAAAAATTCACAGGAATAGAAAGAATAAGAATTACCAAGAGAAGAGAACATTTTGTAAATTTCTCCAACATTAATCAAAATAGCTTTTCAATCTAAAAAAAAATGCTCCAAACTTAATGATGGATTCATCATTCATATACATGCATAACTTAACTCAAGCATTATCAATTGTAACAATCTCTGTTTATTAGATCTATTCTTTATCGACTACAGGAAAAAAGAAAATACTATAAAAGCCATTTCTAGGCTGCCTTTAAGTCTAAATATAAAAATCTCTTGAGTTACCATTCATACTTGCAAACACTATTCTTGTCTATCTCTTTTAATTTAGTTCCAGTGAGATTTTAGCAAGGTTTCAGTGAGATGGAGGGCAAGACAGATTTATTAATTTTCAATACATACTAAAGGACTAACTAGGATCACAGTCGTTTAGCCTTTTTTTTTCGTCATAAGTAGCCGAATTGTACTTTTCCAAAATTTTCCACCGGGGTTTCTTGTTTATTATAATAACCAAGTCAGCGATCTCAGTTTCAATTGAACAGTTTTTTCCATCCTATCACTAATTTCCATCAACGTGGTATTTTGTTTTGTTTTCAATAGCTTCCTATCAGTGCCTTAGCTACTATAAGGAATTTGAATCAAGAATATCTCTAATATCCCAAGCAAAAATATCTGGAAAAATATGTAGTAAAGAGATTTCAGGGGTCAATCTTATGTTCTCATTAGTGATCTCCAATATCTTGGATGATAAATTCATCCAAAAATTTTGGATTAGTGGGTATCCCCACCAAACATGTAAGACCCCTCCTCACCGCAATCCCTCCAACATAGATTAGTATTTTCTACTTTTTTTTATTTGATGCAGCCTTGAAGGAACCTGTTAATAACTTTACAATGTAGCTCTTTGAGATGCATTTTTTAATTACTGACACAGTCACTCTTAGTGCCTTTTACCAGTCATAAGTTGGAATTTCTTTTCCCAAATCTACTTCCCATTTAAACAGCTTATTAGATTTTACGTCTTCTCATTATATTATATATTTTAGATATTGCCGTAAATGTTGGTAGTCTCCCGTTCTTTTAAGTTTTTCACATGGGATCTTCTCCCTATCCTTTGGTAAGTCAATACCCAGGCTTTTTAAGTTTAAACATAAAACTGTATAGTCTGGCCAATTAGCAGATTTCCAAGGGAATTTCATTTTGATTTCTTCAAAGGTTCAAATTCTATTGTTGACATATGAGTCACCTATTTTAAGTCCATCATATCTATTGGATTTTGTCCCCCTGCTCGATCTAAACTTAGTAGACAAAGTTTCCAAAGGGATACTAGGGCTTGGGAAAGATATCAATCTATATTTTTTATTCAACTTTTTCCATAATTTTATGTTTCTTTTTATCAATCTACCCTCTGGAAAAATATTTACTGTTGTAGGATTTTTCTGATAGGTTCTCGTAGGCCTAAACATTCATTATCTATCTGCACCCATTCATTTTCTTCACTAACTTGATTCCATTTGATCAGAAGTGATATGGAGATTGCACCTTCCTATTTTAAGATTGACGGATATGCCTTCCCTCCCTATTGAATCTCTGCTCCAATATTGATCTTTTTTATCCTTAATTTCTTCCCTCCATGAATAAAAAGATCTATTTTTTTCTGAAGTTTATTTATTAAATAGTGTGGGAGAGGAAAAGGGATAGATCTTAAAAAGGAACACATTTTAGGTAATAAGAACATATTATATTACCTGCCCCTGAAATATTTAAGTGCTGCCAATTTTTAATTAATTGTTCTATTCCTTCATTTATCTTATTATAGTTTATATTGATTATCTTTCTTATATCCTTATGTAATGTAATTCTTAGATGTTTAATTTCTGATTGCCATTTTACTTTTTAATAATTCCAAATCCTCCTTCCTTAAGTTCAACTGTAAGGCCTCTGATTTTTGTAGGTTCAATGTATAATTAGCTACTTCAGTGTACTCTTTTATACAGGAAAAGAGCTTTCCCATAGACACTAAGGGGTTCCGAATAGTAATCATGATGTAATCAGCAAAAGCTGCCGATTTTTGTTCCTTAGAACCTATTTTTATTCCTCTCATTGTCATATAGTTTTTAAAAGATCCAAAGGAGGCTCCAATGTTAGGGCAAAGATCATGGGTGACAGGGGACACTCCTGTCTTGTCCCATTTGAAATCACATACTTTTCAGATGCAAAGCCCATGCCTCTGACAGAGGGGGCCGGGATCCATACAAAGCACCACTTGCATGTGAACCAAATTTTCACATGCAAAATCTGGCCAGTACTTGATGCATGAATTCCCAGCCGACTCTGTCAAAGGCCATCTCCGCGTCCAATGAGAGGAAGACCACTGGTATCTGTTTCTCCTCAACATAAGATATCATATTTATAAATGTTTTGACATTACTTGTTCCTTGCCTATTTGGAACAAATCCATTTTGTTCTTGTGATATTAATCTCCCCAATATAGTTTTCAATCTATTAGCCAAGATTTTAGAGTAGATTTTTATTTCTACATTAATAAGGCTAATAGGTCGTAAGTTTCAACACTCTGGGTATTTAAGTTCTTCCTTAGGAATTGGCACTATTTGTACCTCTACCATTTCTTTAGGGGCCACTCCTGATTTAATCTGATTAAATACTTCTTTAAGCGGCATTATCAATTGTTTCATGCATATTTTGTAATAATGTGCCCTAAAACCATCAGGTCCTGGCGACGAGTTTATTTTTAAATTAGAAATTACTTCTTCAATTACTTTTTCCGTAATATCACCATCCAAAAACTCCAGTTCTTGTTTGGAGACTTTCAGGAGTTTGACCTAATCCAAGAAATTTGTAATGCCTTCTTCCGTAGGTCTTACAAAACTATCCATATCTTCTAAGTTATACAGTTGTTTATAGTGGTCTGCAAAACTTTTTGCAATATCCTTCGGGTTTGTCATTAATTGATCTTTATATTTCAAATAAATTATTAATTTTGACTTTATTTGCAAGTAACTTACTTGACGTACTCCCAAAATGATACAGTTTTCTCTGTAATTTCCATACTGAACAATTTCAAATTTCCTGTTCTATCTCTTACATTTTTTGTTTGAAATTTGTTCATGAGTTTTATCAAACACTTTCTTACTTTGTCTATCTAATTTGGCCAATTCAGAGTATAGTTCTCTTAATGGGAGACCCATTGTTTTTTTGGGTGATGTTGTCAACTAAATAAAATGCGTCTAATTACAGCCTTTGGGCCATCCAAATCGTTGTTTTAGAGGGAATTGAAAAAAACATTTTTGTCCAAAAAAATTGTTACTTTTTCCTCAGATCTTCTCTGATTTTCTGGACTTTCCTTATGTTTATGTTATATCTCCATGTTGGTCGCTGTAGGGGTAACCAACCAAACCAAAGTCAATAGAGATCATACCATGATTCAACCATGTTATGGGGCCAATTTCCATTTAATTATTCTTTTTAGGAGGCTCTGGAATTTAAAATATAGTCAAGTCTAGAGAAAGTTTGCAAATATAACATAAAGTCTTTCTCATTTGAATGAAACTCTGCAAGAGTCAAATATATTTTCTTTATCAATAGATTTTGAAAGAGTTAAGAGTTTCTTTTCACCTGCGGGTCTGGGTTAGATGGTAGTTCTGACTTTCTAACCAATTGCCAATCTTGACATAAGTTAAAGACTTCACAAACTACCAGATTAAGGTCTCTATATTTTTTAATCAATATAAAGTTTAGTTTAAAAATCTAATTTGGTTTATGTCGGGTACATACAGATTTACTATCATAAATTTCTTGTTTTCTATCCAACCCTTCCATATGATATACCGAGCATTTGGATCCATCAAGGCCACCTCTTCTACTACATTTAATTTACAATTAAACAACAATGAAGCCCCCCCCCCCCCTCCGTGATTTATATGTTGCATTTACTGCCTCCTTAAATCCTTTTATCTTAAAATATGGAATCTTGTCCGTCTGAAAGTGGGTTTCATGAAGGCATACTATGCCAAAACGATCTCCTCCATAATTTATATTTAACATGTATCATTTAAAGGGAATGTTTTGTCCATGCACATTTTGACTATAAATCTTTAATTTTCCCATACTTGCCTTTTTAAGTTCTCTACTAATTTCATCTGTCCTGTTCCCAATTTTCTACTCTCATTCCTCTCTGAGATCTTATCTTGTATGTCCCCCACCTCGCTGATCCCCATCATAATTCTATACATTCTTATCCCATTCATTCTGCTTAACATGGATGATAAATCACCTCTACCTTCCTTGAAAACCCCTCGTTGCCTATGGGTTTCTTTTCTGGTTTAGGTGAAGTTGAACTTCATTAAGTTAAAAAATTTTTAACCAAATAGGTGGGTTCCCCACAGCGGGCTCACTTTAAAATAACCCTTTTCTGGTGTAGGGGGAGAATATACTTAATTTATCTAATTATATTTTAGCTATATTTTTAAATCACCTGTTAATACTTCCATTCTACATTTGTTTTTTTAATACATTTTTCGTGCATTCCAAAGAGACTGCTCAATACCCAACTCAACTTTATTCTATTGTGTTGTTCTTCTTATTTCTACTTTGTTTGTGATTTCTTTGCCCTATTTAGTATCTTAATCTAAAATCTTTACCCAAGTGACTATTATTTGTGATCATTTTAAAATGAAGCACGCTTACACCCCTTTTATCCTAATCTCCAATTTTATATTTTATTTACTATTTTGCCTCTTTAGAGGTCAATTATCTCCCCTTAAGAGATATATTTTTCTAACAATTGCAAATTCCTTTTTTAATTTTATGTAAACTTTTTTGTCATACCTTTTGGTTTGCCCCAACTCAATAGAGTGTTTATATTTTTCCACACTTATTATTTATAGTTACCCATTATGTGTTTCTTCTTTCTATTATACTAAGCTATTTCATATTTTCCTTTTTGTCTTGCTTTCTTCCCCTTTTTAGTGAACTATATAGGACAAATCAACTTTCAATATCTTGCTCTTAAACTAAAATTTACATGAGCTATGCCATTTAGTTTATTAAACAGCCCATCCTCAATTTCATTTCTTGTAACCTTTTATCATACATTTCAAACAAAAAGAATCTTTCTCCCCCCAACCAGTTGTCTTTTCTTATTTCCCAACCAGTCTTACAATGCTTTTACTTTACTTTTTAGGAGATTTGGCTTTTGCCCTCTTGATTGTTCAACAGTATATTTAATCCCCTAGGGCTTTTTCCCCTTCTACTTAATTTCTTACCAAAATTCTCTTGCCATTTGTCATTATCAAATGCATGGGTATAGCCCCATTTATAAATTATAGGTTTTTCTCTTAACTGTTTGGTGATGTTTCTCAATTCTTTCCTTTTAATAAGTACCTCCCCCGGTAGATCTGGGAATATCTGATTTTTTTCATATGGATTATCGTACCTCTTTTTTTCATATGCTTTCCTCATTATTGCATTTCTACACATAACAGAATTAAGTCTTATTATTACATCTCTAGGATATTCTTCCTTCACATTTCTAGGTAGAGGAATCCTATGAATATTGTCTATAATCATTTCTGAACTTAAACCTGATGGGACCAGAAAGGTCAGGAATGTTGTGACATAGCTCAAGAGGATTAGATTTTGAATATCTTCATCTATACCCCTTATGCGAATATTATTCCTTCTAGAATAATTCTCTAATTTTATATTTAGATTTTTTAATATCTCTAACTCTGTTTTTGTTTTTTTTTGCATTTGCTGCTCTTGTAGTTGATATTTCTCCTCAAGCTTGTCACACCTATTCTCTAAGCTCTCTGTTCTCATTTGTACTGTATATATCTGTTGTATTTTGTACTATTTTTGTTCTTAGATCTAAGATTATTAAGTCCCTAAATTCCTGCAAGAGTTCCTTCATCAAACCAGTTGTTAACTTTTAGTCCTTTATTTCCAAGTCTTTACTTGATTCTTCTAGTCTAGACCCCTCATTGCTTGTTTAGAGAGCCATTGTACAATATACATTTACTTCTGTTTCTACTGTTAGGAATATTTCCTTTATTGGAGCCTAATTTACTTAAGGGTGCAAAATACATTTTTCCCTAGCTTTTTTTTATTTTTTTTCCTCTCTTGCTTTTATTTTTTCCACCTTTTTTCTTCATTCTCTATTAGTAGCTGGGTGTGAATTTTAAAACTATGTTGTCTTAGTTTTTAGGCCTGTTCCTGTGGTTATTTGGGGTGCTGATTGAGAAAATTCCATCTGATAGACTGCATCCGATATAGTTTTTTCAATATACATATGGGATAGTAGAGCCAAACATGAACATTTCCCCTTCTACTTAATTTCTTACCAAAATTCTCTTGCCATTTGTCATTATCAAATGCATGGGTATAGCCCCATTTATAAATTATAGGTTTTTCTCTTAACTGTTTGGTGATGTTTCTCAATTCTTTCCTTTTAATAAGTACCTCCCCCGGTAGATCTGGGAATATCTGAATTTTTTCATATGGATTATCGTACCTCTTTTTTTCATATGCTTTCCTCATTATTGCATTTCTACACATAACAGAATTAAGTCTTATTATTACATCTCTAGGATATTCTTCCTTCACATTTCTAGGTAGAGGAATCCTATGAATATTGTCTATAATCATTTCTGAACTTAAACCTGATGGGACCAGAAAGGTCAGGAATGTTGTGACATAGCTCAAGAGGATTAGATTTTGAATATCTTCATCTATACCCCTTATGCGAATATTATTCCTTCTAGAATAATTCTCTAATTTTATATTTAGATTTTTTAATATCTCTAACTCTGTTTTTTTTTTTTTTGCATTTGCTGCTCTTGTAGTTGATATTTCTCCTCAAGCTTGTCACACCTATTCTCTAAGCTCTCTGTTCTCATTTGTACTGTATATATCTGTTGTATTTTGTACTATTTTTGTTCTTAGATCTAAGATTATTAAGTCCCTAAATTCCTGCAAGAGTTCCTTCATCAAACCAGTTGTTAACTTTTAGTCCTTTATTTCCAAGTCTTTACTTGATTCTTCTAGTCTAGACCCCTCATTGCTTGTTTAGAGAGCCATTGTACAATATACATTTACTTCTGTTTCTACTGTTAGGAATATTTCCTTTATTGGAGCCCAATTTACTTAAGGGTGCAAAATACATTTTTCCCTAGCTTTTTTTTATTTTTTTTCCTCTCTTGCTTTTATTTTTTCCACCTTTCTTCTTCATTCTCTATTAGTAGCTGGGTGTGGATTTTAAAACTATGTTGTCTTAGTTTTTAGGCCTGTTCCTGTGGTTATTTGGGGTGCTGATTGAGAAAATTCCATCTGATAGACTGCATCCGATATAGTTTTTTCAATATACATATGGGATAGTAGAGCCAAACATGAACATTGGGCAAGACTAGATTGGCCTCTGAGGGAATATATGTTGGTTGGAAGACAAAATTGAATCAATGAACCTTTGGTATCATGTGATAGAATCGTACTGCCACCATTGCATATAAAGCTAGGCTTGATTAAACAATTTGTAAAGGCTTTTAATAAAGAAGGTTCGTGCATTGAATACATAGCGCATTCATTATCTGGACTTACCATGGAAAAAGTGAAGGCAGGAATTTTCGATGGTCCATGTCATGAATCACCCAGGGGCCATATTGGATTTGGTGTGAACTATGCTGGGGCCATTTTGTGACTGGCAGCAGTGGCCATTTTGGGCTGGATTATCGTACACATGCTGGTGCCATGTGGAAGAACAAAAGATTTGGGCACAAAGTTACTGCTTGTAAATGGTATGAATAGGGGGTTCCACTGTCACCATTAAATAAAGTCAGCATTACTGCATAAAATGGATTGACGTGGAAAACTTGCCCCACCCTGATACCATGTGGGAATGGGGAAATATGGTTATAGGTTATTAATATGTTAGTATTATATTGTATATTGTATTGGGGAGTGATAGCTATGTTTTAATTAGTCAACCCTTCCCCATTGTATAAACTCTCAGTCAGGAGTTGGCCATATGGTCTTTAGAGTAAACACTTGAAGTGATAGCAAGGCCAGAACAAAGAGATTTGCCAGACTGCCAGGCACCGTAGGACAATGGTATAGTACAGGGTCTTCCAGCCTCAATACTAGGGCCTAGGCCATAGCAAAGAGATGTGTCTCTGTTGACTGCCAGCGCCCAAATGACTCTGTTAGCCACACCTAGTGGGCGGCCCAGGGGAGGGGTCTGGAAGTTCCCAGAGCTTACCTCTAGTCCATTGGCTAGAGGTAATAAAATTACTCTGGAGATTACCCCATTGGCCAAGAGGAAGATAAGGGTTGGACCAAGGGGTAGCCACTCCCTGTACTGGTTTTGTGAGTTGTTTAAATACTTGTGTAAAAATAAAGAAGTTGTTCATAATTTTCATCAAGACGTGGTGTGTAGATGTATTATTTACCCGGGGACATATGCTTGCAGTAAGATTCGTCAGACTTACTGTCAATATTGCTCAGTCTAAACCAAGGGCTGAGACATGATGTTCCTGTACTCAAAGCTACTCCAAGGTCCAGAGTAACCACAAATCCGATCAACAGAACCCAGCCAGAGAGTGGGTCTTGATAATTGGTGGCACAGTGGTGGGGTACTCTGAGAAGGACCAGAAAATGGAGCAGATGGAAGCAGAGGACTACAGACTACTCCTGCTAAATCAATGGATGGCATTCATGCAATTATGGCATGGCCATGAGCTGGCAAGCTGGTTGGAGGAACTGGTAGAGAAAGAGATGGACTTGGAGGAACAGTACCTTGCCAGGATAGAGTCCTTGGGTGGCCGGAGAGAGGATCTCTATTTTCGTTTGGATCTAGAATATGGGGTCGGTGAGATTCTGAATGGTGATCCGGAATGTGGCATGGGAACTGCAAGGAGGCATAATAACTTGTTTGTTGAACGCTGCCGGGGTCTGGGACTGGAAGCATGGTTCCCGGAGGCTCCTTTGCTGGAACCCCTGATTCAGCAAAAGCTGCAACTGGAGGCTGAGTATGTGGAATTGTGGGATGCGATACCCAAGAAGTATTTTTAAAACTCAGACGGTATGTACCAGAGTGAGTATGCTCACTGGAACTGGGGAGAGGCATTTCTAGACTGTAAACAAAGTGAGGAGTGGGAAGGGGTAAACACTGTTCCTTTGCCAACTCCTGGGGATGGAGAATGTTTGCCCCTAGAACATGCAGTAACTGTGTCAGGGCCTAGTCACCAGCCCAAAGAGCCAGAGACCCAGTGGAATGTTCCCTGGGTGGGGTCAGATAATCCATGTCTGCCCCCTGATACCCCAAGAGATTTAATCCCAGAGGAAGTGGGAACTGCTCACAAGCTAGGGCCAGATAAGTTAAGTCTGCCCTCAGAAGTTCTAGGCAAAGTGTGTTGGTCAGAACTGCTAATGGAGCCAGAGGCTCTGGATTATTATGTGATGGACGGTGGGAAGGGAGCCTTAGAGGCCAGGCTGGAAGGGAATGATGAGATTCCCCAGCCTGCATCAGATAACCACTGTCTGTACCCTGACAGTCCAGGGGAGTTGTCCCCAGAGGTGCTAATGAAGCACAGAGCCCAGGAGGGTTGTGTAAGAGACTGTGGGGAGGGAAAGGAATTGGTTTCTGGCTACAGGGAACCTGACCTCACACAGCAAGAGAGTGCCAGTGGCACAAAGAGCCAGGCGGGGGCAGCAAGCATGCCAGCCTTGGCAAAAGCATTATGGGTGCAGAGTGGCACTATGAAAGAGGGTGTACCAAGTGGGGAGATACCCTGGATAACCATTGTCCAGGGGCCCACTGGAACAGACACCACTCCAAAGATCCAGTTCAACAGAAAGGACTGGGATAAAGTTGCTCAACCCCGGGCAATGGAGGAAGGTAAGCACAGCTTGGGTGGGAGCAGCGTAGCTCCCCAAGCAGCAACGGAAACAGCTGGACCAGAGGAAGAAAGCCAAGAGGAACGGTCCCTTTGCAATCCCATAGGCCCAGAGACTGTATTAGAGATCCCAGCCCATCTGTGGGGACTGGCTGGGGGGAACAGAGTTGCTATGGGACAGAAACTGTGGCCCACCTGTTGTACTCTGGGATACCAGATTATTGGGGAGGTACCCTGGACTATTTGGGTGGGTGTGAATGGGAAGAGCAATTTGCTCTATACAGTGGGAGCAAGGCCAAGGGCTGGGGGAGGTTTTTACTCTGCACCTTGGGACAAACAAGAACTGGCATAGCATACAGAGGGCCAAACCAGCACATTCATGACTATCAGCGTAGCTGGAAAAATCAGGGATGTTTCCTGCCACGCTTGGGGAGGTGTTGTCATGAATCACCCAGGGGCCATATTGGATTTGGTGTGAACTATGCTGGGGCCATTTTGTGACTGGCAGCAGTGGCCATTTTGGGCTGGATTATCGTACACATGCTGGTGCCATGTGGAAGAACAAAAGATTTGGGCACAAAGTTACTGCTTGTAAATGGTATGAATAGGGGGTTCCACTGTCACCATTAAATAAAGTCAGCATTACTGCATAAAATGGATTGACGTTGAAAACTTGCCCCACCCTGATACCATGTGGGAATGGGGAAATATGGTTATAGGTTATTAATATGTTAGTATTATATTGTATATTGTATTGGGGAGTGATAGCTATGTTTTAATTAGTCAACCCTTCCCCATTGTATAAACTCTCAGTCAGGAGTTGGCCATATGGTCTTTAGAGTAAACACTTGAAGTGATAGCAAGGCCAGAACAAAGAGATTTGCCAGACTGCCAGGCACCGTAGGACAATGGTATAGTACAGGGTCTTCCAGCCTCAATACTAGGGCCTGGGCCATAGCAAAGAGATGTGTCTCTGTTGACTGCCAGCGCCCAAATGACTCTGTTAGCCACACCTAGTGGGCGGCCCAGGGGAGGGGTCTGGAAGTTCCCAGAGCTTACCTCTAGTCCATTGGCTAGAGGTAATAAAATTACTCTGGAGATTACCCCATTGGCCAAGAGGAAGATAAGGGTTGGACCAAGGGGTAGCCACTCCCTGTACTGGTTTTGTGAGTTGTTTAAATACTTGTGTAAAAATAAAGAAGTTGTTCATAATTTTCATCAAGACGTGGTGTGTAGATGTATTATTTACCCGGGGACATATGCTTGCAGTAAGATTCGTCAGACTTACTGTCAATATTGCTCAGTCTAAACCAAGGGCTGAGACATGATGTTCCTGTACTCAAAGCTACTCCAAGGTCCAGAGTAACCACAAATCCGATCAACAGAACCCAGCCAGAGAGTGGGTCGTGATAGTCCACAGATCAGACAACTTAGAAATGACTCACATTTCATAGTATCAATAAATGAAATCGAATCATGGACCTGGTCTTCATTTGTTCTTGTTGTGAAACACTTTCTTGGCAACAAGATAGCAGACAACTACACATATATAGTAGGGGATATGCCCTTTCATTTCAAAAGGCTTGGCTGTAACATCAGTGTTAAGTCCATTATCTGCACAGTCACTTAGATCGCTTTCCAGAGAATCTTGGTGACTTAAGCGAAGAGCAAGGTGAAAGATTTCAGGAAGACATAAAAACAATGGGAGCCAGATACCAAGGAAGATGGCATGCACGCATGATAGTAGACTTTTGTTGAATCCTATGCAAGATTGTCCTGGCAGTTCCTACTCTCTGAAGTCTTACAAAAGGACCTTTGTGTGTCAAATGACTGAAAAGTTTGTATCATAAACCATAAAGTAGAATATGACATATGTTCTGTAAAACTGGTCCTATTTTGGAATCAGTTTGTCAAATATACCCAGAAACAGTTCTAACATTTGCAGCACCAAAATACTGTATGTGTTGGCCTGTATTATTGTCAAATTTTAAGGTTCATGAGTTTATGTTTATCGTCCACAAGGGGACTAAGAGATACAATATTACACAGACTATTAATATGCATTGTGTTTCTTATGTGGACCATTATTAGTCCTTCTCAGTATCTATAACTGCACTTATTTTAGCATTCAAAATATATTCATTAAGTAAGCATTCTAATAATTTGTTTATATGATATATGCAAAGTGTCTGCAGATGCACTGTAGTTAACTGCTGTAAACATGATCACATAAGGTAAAGTTCTAGATAATAAAGAGAAGACTATGAGACCCATCAAATTGCTCCAATTTTAGAAATTGTAGCCTGTAAAGGAGCCTGCAAGAGTTACAGAGTTATGTTGTCAGCTACCCGCAAACGATCTGTGGCTTACAGACGGAGAAACCCTACTAGATGTGAAAATCTCAACTCCATCCCAGCTAAGCCTTTGATCTGACAATCCCGTAAATGCTACTATCTCAAATTGCTATTAAATTGCTACACTGGCTTTCAAACGCGCAACTGGCAAATGTTTGCCAAAATATTGCGGGTTAAAAATAGGACTCACAACTGCTTTAAGAGCCCTTACGTATGTTGCAGGAGCAGCAAAAGAGACCACCCCTTTAACCCACAAGCCCCCTAAACTTCTCCTGCTTCCAAAATAAATCCCGATGCTACAGGGATCCCAATAAGGACCCGCACAGGTTCCCTACATAAACCCCTTGCTGTGGGAGACCCCATCGGGACCCCAGGGCTAGTTAAACGGTTAAAACCCCGCAGGCCCTTTAAGTGCCCCCCTAAACACAAATAGTTAACCCTGTGGCACCTCATATTACTCCCCCCCCATGCTGTGCAGCATGTATAACTCAAATTTCCTGCCTCGCAGGGCCTTAAAGGACCTTAAAAGGTATTTAAAGGACCAATGCAACATTAATAATTAACCACTGCTGCAGGGGTCCTATATGTACCCCTGCAGAACCTATCATTAACCCCATCACTAATGGGGGCACATGCAGACGTTCTGATTGGCTGAAATATCTGTCAATCAGATTTCAGCCGATCAGAATGGGACATAGGAGTGTATCCTATCCTGATTGGCTGAAATCTGATTGACATATATTTCAGCCAATCAGAACTCTCCAATGCATTTTATAGCATTTAGAGCTCCTTTTAGAATCAGTGTTTTTTTTTGTTGTTTTTAAAGCTTCATGTTTTTTTTTGGGATGGCCCTTTCCTTGCCAAGAAGATGAGGACATGGGCTTCAATCAAGAAAGAAGAGGACTGGACCTTCTACTATCAGCATGGATAGCCCAACTAGTCCAGGGCAGAAGATTGAAGATCAGAGCATTGTTAACCATAGTTGCAGGGGAATTTTGGCAAGATTAATGGACTAATTAACCCTTTAATTTTTAACTTTTTTTTGTCTTTTTTTTTAATTTTAATAGTGTTTTTTTTTGTTGTAGTGTTTTTTTCTTTAACTTGTAATTATTTTTTTATTTTCTGTAATTTAGATTTTTTATTTTCTGTAAAGTTTTTATTTTATTTCCTGTAATTAGTGGGTTGTTAGGGATTTAATTGGGGGTTAGGGGGTTAATAGTGGGTTAGCTAGTTTAATTTGGAGGTTAATAGAATAGGGTCTGTAGGGGTTAATAGAATAGGGTAGAGGGGGTTAATAGGGGTTAATAGAATTGGGTCATATAGGGGCTAATAGAATAGGGTAGAGGGGGTTAATAGGGTTAGTAGAATAGGGTGTGTAGGGATTAATAGAATATGGTAGAGGGGATTAATGGGAGTTAATAGAATAGGGTAGAGGGGGGTTAATAGAGGTTAATAGAATAGGGTTTGTATGGGTTAATAGAATAGGGTAGAGGGGGATAATAGAACAGTGTATGGGGGATAACAGAATAGAATAGGGTTTGTAGGGGTTAATAGAATAGGGTAGAGGGGGGATACTAGAATAGGGTAGGGGGAATTAATAGAATAGTATAGCTTAGGAAAGAGTTAATAGTGCAGGGTAGTGCTTAGACTTTGTGTCATGAGGGTCCTGGAGGACCCTCATGGCACTTATAGTGTTAATGTTGGGGGTTAATAGTGTCCTATAGGGGTCTGTATAGACCTCTATTGGACTGATGGGATTAATTATGGTCTCATGAGGGTCTGTATAGACTGCCATGAGGGATGGGGTTAATGATAGGCAGCAGTTAATTATTAATGTAGCGCGGGTCCATTCAGGAACATATAAGGTCCTTTAAGGACCTGTGAGGCAGGAAATTTGAATTATACATGCGGCAAGGTACCCCACAGCAAGAGTTAATGTAGGGACACTGAGGTGGGTCCTGGTGGGGAGGTAATATTAGGTGCTGCGGGGTTACGGAAGTGCCCCGCGGCAGGCGTTAACTATTTGTGTGCCCTGGGATGTAAACATTTAACTGCCATGGTGGTCCAGGTGGGGACCCCCGCAGCAAGGGGTTATTATAGGGAGCCTGCGGCATTCCTGCAGGCTTTATTGACGTCATGATGACAGTCTCATTTCCTATTGGCTCTGTGTAAGCAGTAACTACGTGCTTGCATGAGCAAGCCCTGAACTGCTTACATATGAAACCAGGATTTATGGGTTGGAAGATGCAGGTCTGTAATTACAGGCTAGTTTAATTTAATCGCTCTGTCACTACTGAGATTTTCCAGCCCGCAGACATATGGACTATACCACGTGCACTGCAGGCTTGGAATTTAATAGTGCCCTAAATGTATTAATGGCACCAGTGAATATGTAGGAACATATTGGAACCTTTCTATTAAGAGGGGATGCAATCTGTTATAGGTTAGCATACCTACCACTGTATTAAACAGGATTACTTTCCACATTATCAAGATTAAACATTTCTACAATTAGTCAATATGCTTACACTCTTTATTGCAGTAAAAAAAAAGTGCAATAAATATTGAGCACAAACAAGTTATGTTTGTTTAAACTACATATAGCACTTAACATGCTTATTGTAGATTTTTATTGTTATCATACTTCCAGTACATAAACAAGCATGAAGTTAGATTATTATCACACTATCACTTTTTCATGGATTCCAGAAACTGCCTAGCAAGATGTCATATATACACATAGATAACGACAGTTACTAATGTGACTGTTGTCGCTGATCCGAGAGGCTGCTTCGTATTTGTTTCTATAATATATTTATCTATGTGCTTCAACAACCATGAAAAGTCTTTAGTCGCATATTAGGTCAAATTGGAGTCTTAACAAAATAGTAGAAAATCAGTTACTGGGTTGTGATAAATATTTGTTTGTTATTTTTAAGTGAAAATGAAAATATTTCTTATTGATTGTATGTGAGGAATGAAACAGAGGGCAGGATCCAGAAGGACCCCAAGACAAAGGGCCAAGGAGGTGGGAGTGATGATAGCATTGTTAACAGTGTGAGACATTTTATGAAGAATCTGTGGCAGAGAGTGGGAAGAGTAGAAGCTCAGTCTTTGACATGTTGAATTTGAGTTTATGGTTGTTGAGTTCACATCCTGGAGGATATGCTAGAGAGGCAGTTGGCAACTTTTAGAATATAGGGGAATGGATCTGGTGCTGAGAGGTAGATTTGAGTGTCATCTGCAAATAGATTATACTAAAATCCAAAAGATTTTATTAGGGTACCAAGGGAGGATGTATAGATGGATTATAGAAGGGGTTCTAGGAATGAACCCTAGGGTATGCCAATAGTCAGAGGGTGGGGCTATAAAAAGGTGACAGAGAAGGAGATACTGAATTTGTTATCTTCTAAGTATGATTTGAACCATGAGAGTAGTACCACAAATGCCAAAAGAGTGGAGAATTGGGATATGGAGAGGGAGGTCAATGGTGTCAAAGACAGCAGGGAGATCCAGGAGAATTAGAATAAAGAAATAATCCTTTGAATTGGCGTGGAGCAAGTCATTAATGACTTTTGGATGAGCTGTCTCTATGGAGTGTTGGTGTTGGAAGTCAGATTGGAAGGGGTCATGGATGGAGAATATAAATTGGGTATATGCTCAAACAGTTTTGAAGCCAGAGGAAGTAGCGACATAGGGCAATAGATGGAGAAGCCGAGTCAACAGAGGGTTTCTTAAGGTTGGGTGTAATTATGGCATGCTTTAAAGTGATGGAAACTTGCCAGTGTTAAGTGATAGGTTGAATATATCTGGGAGGGCAGAGATAAGTGTGATAGAGAGGGGAGGTATAAGTTGTGAAGGAATAGGATCATGTGGGGAAGTTTTAAGGCAAGATGATGATAGTAGACTAGTGACCTCATCCTCAGTTACAGTCGAAGAAGTCCATAATAGATGTGGGATTTGGGAAGGGTAAAGGCTGGGTGTTTTTGGTTTGTTGAGAGGAATGTGTGTTAGAGCCAAGCTGAGAGGAGAATTTGATTAAAAAAGACAGGAAGGGGCAAGAGATGTGAGTGGGCAGAGGAAAGAGTTGAATGTGGTGAACAAACATTTGGCAATGGAGGATATATTTGATATGAACTATGAGAAGTAATGGTGTTTGGCAAAAGTTAGTTCCCTTGCCCCCTCTGAAGAACTCATATAAAGCATTTCACCTTTAATGCGCTCGAACTCTCGTGAACCAATATAAAGCAGTTCGCATTTAATGTTCTCGCCTCCTTTGCCCAAACAATATAAAGCAATTTACATTTCAGTTGCTGCCCCCTCTGGAAAATCAATAGAAACATTTCACATTACATTGAATGCAGTAAAAATTCCCTATGCATGAGTAACGAAGGAGTAGGTTGGGTCAAAAGCTTATGGAAACTACCTGCGGCTTAAAAGAAAGTGACTCAGGGTTGATTTAAATATATTTCTTGTTACATATTAGACATTTTATCAAACACAGTGGTTATATTATGATTTGGACAAGTTCTCTTTTCATATACAGATACTGCTTACATTGATTATTATACACTCCATGCCTGGAGCAAGGCACCCGATTGGTCTCAACCCCACACTCAGGCATCGACGGAACAGAAGAAGGGAAACCAAGGTTAGCTATTACTGTTTATTTTTTTATAGGGTTTACATCTAAATAATATGGTTTAAATTACCAAGACCAATTTGAACAACTCCAATAGGAAGTGTGAAAAACATAAACATGGAATTGTTCAGCCACAAGGTGTACCACAAAAATAAATGTTTTACCTTAAAATGCATTTTATGCACATGACTTGCACAGATACTAATATTGTTAGTTTCTTGCAAACTTCACAAAGACAAAAGTGATCCTTTAAAGTAAATTAAACGTCATTAAACCAGAATGCTAATTTATGTCATGTTTCATTAGTTAAGACCAAAATGAGACAATAATAAGAAAAAGCATACGAGAAGGAAATTCATTCCTTTGAAATTATATGCCAGATCTCTTCTTTCAAATTATAATATAAAGAACGATAACAAATGGAATAATTTTTAGAATATGCAAAACAAAATTGCATTTAATTTGCGGATCACAAAAACACATTATATGTGTTTAATATATCATGCATATCTTGACACCTAAAGCAATTACTTTAATAGTGTCATTACATTTGACTGATCTACCTTTGTTCACCACATCTGTACTGTTAGTATAGTAATTTGCATATTTCACATCTAATTATAGCTTGATTTCATATTTCAATTTTATTATCGTACTAATAAAACAAATGTTACAGACTACAATATAACTAGTGTTATTTTATGAGGCTTCTGTCCCAGAATAGATAAAAAAAACAAATGCAAGTAAGTGGGGCAAACAGCGGCTTCCAGGGCTAGAAAGTGGTATAGGCAACCTTTTTTAAGCTATGACTAAACATTGCTTTTGTAGAATTGTATTCTAACACTTAATGTTTCCAGGTGTGCAGTTATCTACAATTGCAGTTGTGATTATCACTTAGCCAATTTATCTTTGTTGTTGATTCTCAAGATTGTGCCAGATACTTTAAGCAGGTGCAACTTTATGTTCATTGAAACATTGATACAAGGACAAAAATACATGACAACAACAAATCATTTTTTTGAAATCAGCCACATCAGTAATTTGCAGTTTTACAGGATTGATGGTATGTTTTTGTGTTTCACTGAGACGCTGCAAAGGTACTGAACAGACTAATAGTATCTCATTTTCAAGTTAGAATTAATGACAAAGCTTCCTGTCATTGAAAATGTAGTATCATGCTGTTTACTAGGCAAAACTCAGAATTGTCATGTTACATTAAACATCACTGCAGTTGCTGCCCCTTATTAATTATGATGCCTCCTGCTGTATGATTGTTTTGTTCCAAAGCTGTTTCTATTTGGAAGCACAGCTTCTTTTCAAAAACATATCATGCTGAAAAGGAGCCCATTAAACCTTCATTTCCACCAATGCCAGACAAACGAGCTGTCACCAACTTTCGGCTCCATTGCATGTATTTGTACATCAATAATGGCGTTTAAAGTAATGTTTCTATATGAAAAATTTAAATATTATACCAAATGCATTTTGCCTACCAGTTCTATCTTTCACATGTATTCTCACATTTTGATTAAAGAAATCAAGTATTTAAGATGTATTGAACAAAAGAAAGGAGTTTCTGCCTTGGAGCAATAGTTCAGAAAACATATTGTAAGTACAATTGATGGATTTGTTAATCTTCAAACCAATGGTTTTGCTTGGAATGGATCCCCCATTCTCAGTTGTGAGACCTTTTGTATTTAGATCATGTGAAGAGTGTTATGCAGATGGTATAGCAACAGTCTGTCTAAACGTACTTTTGTTTTCAGACAGACAACTGAAATGTTTGAACTCTGTTTGTTCAACCCCAAAACAGTGATCACAATTTATAATTTATCACAATCTTAAAACTGGACAAGTTTATAATTGCCAGTCTAGCACTATGAAACCCAGACCACTGGCTGATTCTTTTCATTCCTACTTATACTCTGCTGGTGTGATGGCAATAGGTGATTTTTTAGCTGTCCCAAAAATGTAATTTTGCTCCATCTTAACAAACTGAAGCTTGTTGTTGTCCTGGTCATTTTTTATTATAATTGTATTTTGTAGACATTTACATATATTTTTATGTTCTCAGCCAAATCCATACAAAATATGCAATTATCACCGAATTAGCACACGCTTAAAAACAAATTGGTTTCATCATGTTAAAATATAATGGTGTCCTTGCTACAATTGACTCTTTAGTTCCCTATTAAGGTGATACTGTCTCTTGGATTTGGCTTTCTGTTTGTACATTTTATTCTGCAGAAAGATAGGGGTGCTGCAAAGAAGGATGCCAATTAATCTCTGGTATGTTTTGTAGTTTGATTAATTCAGTTAATTCCATCTTGTGATTTGCAAGCATTTTAAAGATTGTATTTTGGGCACTGAGAAGCAATTAATTTCCCCATATTTGCACTACATCCATTGTTTGGGCTGTATCTGAGCGTATGGTTTCAGTGGGTGTTTTGTCCCATGGAGATTTGCCCCACGTCCTTACCTTGAATAATTATGCTCTAAAATAATTATGTCTACATTAGTGTTATTGGAGGTTAACACTGGCAGGTTATTTCTATATAGTATATAATGCATTTTGCACTTTTTTTGCAATGTTTTATATTCAAAATTATAGTTCCTTTTCCCCCTTTTCTGAGACGATAATATATGTAATATGTGATGTTCTCTACTTTCACACCATTCAAAAAGTGTTGGTATCAGAACTATTTTGTTTACTTTTAAAAGTTTAGTTTTACTTGTGATATTTTGTTTATTTGTTTGTTTTCATAAGTATTATTGTAGAGGTTTACATTTAACAGTATTTATGCATATGGATCTTATATTATAGAATGGCTAGATTATCGTTTTGCCATTTAATTTTAGATCTTTGTATCTGTTTCCTTTAATAGGATTGCCAAACATAGATAAAGATCAGTGGCACTTCCTATGTGGCCCACTTCTTTTTCTTTGGAGTGAGAGAGCATGTCCTCTTCAACAATACACAGGCAATTACATATCTCTAAAATGAGTAAATAATACCCAATTGTACTCCTATGTACTTGTCATTATATATACCTATATTATCAATTACTTTCTCTCTATTTTATCATTCTTCTTTTTGTAAAATAAAGACACTGTGAGGCCCATTTAAGGACTCATGGGTTCATATGAGGGCTCTCAAGTTAAATTGCCCATCACTAATATAGATGTTAAAATGTTGCAAGCAATTCATATAGATGTTGTTATCATGTGCTCACCAGTTTCTACATTATTAACAAATGCATTGCTTTCACACTATCTGCACAAGGCACAGTTTGGAATTTGTACAAAAATAAAAATCTGAACAATTAAATGATAAGTACAAAGGACTGTCCCACACTGTGCATTATGTATTGATTTGGTCAAATCTAACAAGTATCTTAATACACATTATGATGACAACATTATGCAGGGGAGGGTATGCAGAGCTTGCCTATAAACATTACTAGCATCGGTTGCCCTTAACAAATAATGCTGACAGGGTAATGTATGTGTTGGCATATGCTAAATATTAAATCTGAATTCTCTGTATTCCTATTACGATCTTAGATTAATATGTATGTCAGCAGTATAACATATATAGTAGAGGATGCTGGAGTAACATGGTAACCTTAATAGGTTGATAAGACAGTAGCTATTTCTTAAATGGATTGTATCAGAGAGAATGTATCCCCAGGGTTTAGTGATTAATAGGCTTAGTAATTACTGCCTGGTACCTATATCATGATTGGTCATGTATGTGATGTCCTCAATATGTTCATATGAGATTTCTGCCTTTCTATAGAAGATCAGTGAGTCTATATACTTAGATATGCACAAAGGTAAGTAGAGATAGGCAGAATGAGGGCAAATGAGGGCTGAAACAAGGTGAATCGCCATCCTAAACATGGTGGCACCTGAAGGACTAAACAAAGCAGATAGCTTCTCCTATATATAATTTGACCTACTACTCCCCAGACATTGCCTTTTTCAAATTCTACTCAAACATCAGTCCTTACATTTAGCTATATACCTCAAAGTGATCAAGATAATCATTCATCACTAATCCATACCACATAGAACCACTATGGAGGTACGCAGTTTTTTTCAATGGGCACTGTGAAAGTAAGCACATGATGTATTCACTTATGGATACACACCGTCTCACCAAAAACAGTCATGATATTAAGGTTTTATTTCCCTCTAAAGGAGACTTCTACGTTTCATAATCTAGGTCAATGATATAATCATAGATACACTTTTCACCTCCCATTTAAGCATTTAAATATCCCCCACAGGATTGGTTATTAAGGTTGATAGTATCAGTTCACCAACCTTCTGACTTCCATAGGCATCTAGGATACCATTTATTTCTTCTGTTTCATGAATGGGTCTCAATCGTAGCTCTAGTAAGAGTGTATATGCCCCCACATCACCATAAATATATGCAATAGGGTCTTGATCTATCTAAAAGTTTTATAACCATTGCCATATACTCTGAATATCAGGATCAGATGTATAATCCTCTTGTGTGGATGTACCATAATCCCTTTCCTGTGGTCCAATGGTCCCACTAGAGCACATGGTTCGATATACATGCCTTTGTAATATTGTCAATAGCAGTTTACCATTACCATCATTACCTAGTGATTCATTCAGTATACTATAGCAGAATGAGTGATATTACTCTTCCATATCATCAACAGGTTTTTATTCTAGCTTTAGTACAGTCGACATGATCTTATATCACTACCATATACTCCATTATATACAAGATTGCAAGGTCTTCTTGTTCTACTGAAGAATTCCATAACAATTGACACGTACTAAGAATATGGGGACCTGATGTATAATCTACCTTTGTAGAATTATCATATCACCTTCCTCAATATACACATTTACCCTTATGTGGTTTCACCAGAGTACAAGGTTTAATATACATGTTTTGGCTATATAGTAGAAATCAGTCCACCTTTGTTCTTTCCCCCCGTAAAATAATAATTGAGACAATGTAATTCAGTCTTTATTGATAAAGTATGAAGTATGAGATTGTGACGATTGACTCGATTAGAATTGAAAACAGGGTTAAGTACTTCATAAAAAGAAGTCTGTTCCTACTTGCGCCACAGTGATGAAGACACAGCATGGTGTTTTGTCTGCAGGAACACTGCAAGACTGCAAGTAAAGACTCACTCCAGAAATGGCACAACACCAGTTCTCTGAATGAGAGAAGGTAAGTGGTCTCTTCAGTGGCATTAGTCCTATTTGGCAGAGGGTAGGGCTTCTCTCCCCTTTAGGCAGGGACAGGGTTTAAGTAGTGGCTCCCTACCACCACTAGACTTAAGCAGATAGGGCCACAGTTGTAAATTACATATCCCCTGATAAGTCCACTTGTCCTACCTATGTAAAATACTGTACTCTCATTCTGCCTATCTCTGCTTACCTTTGTGCATGTCTAAGTATATAGACTCACTGATATTATACATAAATGCAGAAATCTCATATGAACATATTGAGGACATCACATACATGACCAATTGCGATATAGTTACCAGGCAGTAATTACTATGCCTGTTAATCACTAAACCCGGGTAATAAATTCTCTCTGATACAATACATTCAAGATATAGCTACTGTCTTATCAACCTATTAAGGTTACCACGCTACTCCAGCGTCCTCTACCATGTATGTTATACTGTTGACATACATATCAATATAAGATCATAAAAGGAATACAGAGAATTCAGATTTCATACTTAACATATGCCAACACCTACATTACACTGTCAGTATTTGTTGAAGGGCAACCAATGCTAGTAATGTTTACAGGCAAGATCTGCATACCCTCCCCTGCATAATGTTGTCATTATAATGTGTATTAAGATACTTGTTAGATTTGATTAAATTAATACATAATGCTGCACAGGGACAGTTATTTGTACTTATTTCTTAATCGCTCATATTTGAATTTTAGTACAATTTATGTATTAATTTTATGGAGATATAATAAAAGTTTCATTTTATTTTACCCTTTGCTTGGTCCTTTGGTTTATTCAAATTAATTGAATGCTGTACTTTAGAATTACTCAGATGAGACTAAAAGGTGTACTTTTTAAGGTATCTTTTACTTATTTTTCTCATATCTATCTACACAAGTAGCCACGCCTAGACTCTTCAAGAGCTATTGGTCTATCTTTTGCTAGCATAGGTGGTACAGAACTTCTGCTGGGTAGTTTTGAACTAGGTACTTGCTAAGCCCAATTGAAGAAGCAGATAGTAACAGCTGGTATTATTATTCAATGTTTAGATGACTGAAAGCTGTCAGCACAGTTAAAAGACCATTGAAGGTGGAGAAAAACTGCATGTTTGTGAGTATCTTTGTGTGTGTAAACATTGTTTGTTTTACCATCATCTTTGGGCTGCATCTCGGACTATCTTTTTCAATCTGTGTCAAAGCCTGCAATAGGCTTCACAGAAATTGCGTATTTACTATACTGCGGTAAAGAGTCTGGGGTGAAGTGCTGGAAAACAAGAACTTCTCTCTGAAATCTTTCTTAAAAAACACTATTTTAAATCAAAATAAAATGCTTTTGAAAACAATGTAGGGATGTGCTGTGTTGTTTAGGGCTGTGTGGGTGTTGCTAGGATTTTTGAATAGTATACTTGAGGAAATTAAGTGCTAATGTAGAGACTGGGCTGAGGCAGCAGATGATGAGCGTTGGGTGAGGTGGATCGGTCTGTTGGGGGATTCAGGATAGCATAAGATATAACTTACATAGTGATAATTTTTTTAAACATTAGGAGCCTCACTGAATTCGAAGCCCGGATCTCGTGGTGTATATAGGCTGTATGTCTGTGGGCCTGCTGCGGGCTCGCGGTCTGCTACAATTCCGATGCTATTCAATTGAACAAGCCCCCAAGTTATGGGGGATAAGCGTAAACCATGTACTTGTAAGTAGCATTTCAGAGCGTGATCATGATCTATTAAGCAAGGCTGTGACTACCCATTTGGAAACAGCCAAAAGAATATGAGACCGTCATTGTTAGGTCAGTAAAATATGGAGGTAACATGTCAATCAATTTGCATTTGGAGGTCCAATATGTGATCGGGCTTGCAAAACCGCGAACACCAAAAAAATAAAAATAAAGTTGGTACTGTTCTAGTCCATGTGGGTGGTCTGATATGCATTAACTCAGTGATTCCTGAGATCGAAATAACCCTGAAATGAAACATAATATAAAATTATTTTTGATTGCCGATCTGCGAGCTTGAGCTATCTTTCATTGCTTTCCCCATCATTTACAGTGCAGTATTGATTTTGTATTTACTTTTACAGTGCTACGGATATGTATTTGACCCCTTTGCGGGTCCTCTCTAGCTCTCCTGGATTTTCTTCTACATTTGCCATTTACAGGTGTGAAAACATTTGCGGGCATGAAGAATTGTAGCAATTGAATAGCGATTTGCGATTGTTAACTCTTGCGGACATGAAAGATCAAAGTCTTAGATAAGGTGTAAGTTATGGTTGTAACAACCGAAAGGATTTCAAGCCCGTAACCATGTAGACCATTTGCGGCTCGTAAAAAACTCTAATTGAATAGCAAATTAACTTATGGCCTCCATTACGAACTGATGTAATGTCCTTTATACGTGTATAATAAATGCACTTTATTATATATTAATGTTTTATGTAAATCTCTAATGTTGACTACGGCAATAGTGTGTTTGCTTATGCCTTTCAAGACATCCCTGTACTCTCCTCTCATCGTGGCTCACACACGGCACCCTCTCAACTAACCAACAACACCCAATCTACTCCCCTCCTAATTCCCACAGCCACTTTGAACTACTTTACCCTTGCAACAGAGGATGAAGTATCCTACATCCTAATATCATCCTCTAACCTCACTACCTGTCCTTTGGATCCTATTCCATCTCAGCTCATCCCTCCACTCTCTACTACATTAATCCCAGCTCTCACACACATCTTCAACCTTTCCCTTAACAATGGCACGTTTCCATCATCTCTAAAACATGCCATAATGACACCCACTCTCAAGAAACCCTCCCCCGATTCTGACGTTGCATCTAACTATCGCCGTATCTCTCTACTTCCCGTTGCTTCCAAACTGCTGGAGCGGCTCATCTATAACCGCCTTACCAGTTTCATCTCCTCTAACTCTCTTCTGGACACCTTCCAATCGGCTTTCGCCCCAACACTCCACTGAGACAGCCCTCATAAAAAAGTCACCAACGACCTGCCCACCGCCAAGTCTAAAGGCCACTTTTCCATTATGTTTCTTCTGGATCTCTCTGCCGCCTTTGACACAGTTGACCATCCGCTTCTACTCCACATTCTCTCCTCCCTGCTCTCTCATGGTTCTCATCATACCTCCAAGAACGATCATTTAGCGTCTCCTTCTCCGGCACATCTTCTCCTCACCCCCTATCTATTGCCATAACACAAGGATCAGTCCTAGGACCCCTCCTCTTCTGCATCTACACATCCTCACTTGGCACCCTAATAAACTCTTTTGGGTTCCAGTACCATCTCTATGCAGATGACACCCAAATCTACCTCTCAGCACCATATCTATCCCCATCTCTTCTAGCACACGTCTCCGACTGCCTCTCTAGTATATCCTCTTGGATGCCCCCCCACCATCTAAAACTCAACATGTCTTAGACTGAACTCTTAATATTCCCACCCTCTACTACAGTTTCAATTCCTCACATCTCTCTCTGTCTGTCAACAATGCCATCATCACTCCCACCTCCCAAGCCCGTTGTCTCTTGGTTCTACTAGACCCTGCCCTCTCTTTCATCCCACACATACAGTCTCTGACCAAATCCTGTCTTCTCCATCTAAAAAACATATCCAATATACGCCATTACCTTACACAAGACACTACTAAGATTCTAATACACTCTCTCATCATTTCTCGTCTTGACTATTGCAACTCGCTCCTTGTTGGCCTGCCCATCACTCGCCTCTCCCCGCTTCAATCCTCAATGAATGCCTCCACAAGACTCATCTTCCATACACAGCGTTCAGTGTCGGCAGCTCCTCTTTGTCAATCACTTCACTGGCTTTCCTTAGTCTGCAGAATAAAATTTAAAATCTTGTCCCTAACTTATAAAGCCCTCAACAACAGCGCACCCCCATACATCTCTGCTCTCATCTCCAAATACTCCCCCACACGCCCTCTTCATTCTGCTAACGACCTTCTTTCTACCACTCTTGTCACCACCTCTCACTCCCACCTCCAGGACTTTTCTTGTGCTGCCCCTATTCTCTGGAACTCCTTGCCTCGCTTCCCCAGACTATCCTCCTGCCTTAAATTCTTCAAAACTTCAATAAAAACGCACCTCTTTAAAGAAGCCTATAACCTTCCTGCCTAACATGCTCAACACTACTCTCTCCCTACTGTACCACATACAAACTTCAACTTTTAGATTGTAAGGCTGCAAGTTTCAATCCTGTAAGGTGCTTTAGGGAAAGCGCTATGGACACCGGATTCCAAGCTCAAAGACAGGGCCCTCCATTCATTGCAATGTGTGAATCTTGAACTTGTCATTGCCTGTAACTTAACTTATGTATAGCGCTATGGAATATGTTGGCGCATTACAAATAAATAATAATAATAATAATAATAATAATTCCTTATACAGCAGTGCACTGGACTGGCCACCACCACTGGGCCCACCCACACCACCGCCAGTTTTGCCCCAGGCTACAGCCGGGCCCCAGACTCTCCCCGCTGAAACACCACCACCTTCTCACCTGTCCACACCCCATGGACCTCCATTACCCACATCAGACGAGGCTGCGCAGGAAGAGATGCTGACCCTCATGCAACAGCAGGTGGAGTTGCTTCTCCGCCAATTATGCAGACTTCATGCGCAACCTGGCAAGGAGAGGAGGCATCATCTGATGATTGAATCCTATTTGGCCGGGCTGCTCAGGATTGGGGTGTTCCAGAGCGCATTCCAAGGAATCACCGCCTCCTCCACCCCGAAGGCATCCCCTGGCCACCCGCAGCCAGGCCAACCTCTCCTCCCACCACGCCTCCACCACCGCCGCTGCAGATGCCGCTGCATTCCAGGTGGTTGCCTCCCTCTGTGCTTTCCCACCACCAGCAGCAGGCAGAGGGCGGCCAGCCACGTGGGATGTGGACCTATGCCCAGGCGGACGAGGACATAGGGGCTGAGCATATGTTTGTGCTTTCTCAACAGCACTCCTCAACGACCATCTATTGGTCACAATGTTAACCTAATCTAGCCTGGCTATAGAGTCTTGGATCTTGGTCTATGTGATAGGGAAATTTTGTATGCAAATGGCTACCTCCCATCACATGGTCCATGATCCTCTTCTCTGTGGACACGTAGGGTTCTGTTGAACATGTCACCAATTGTTGATCACTGAGGAATGCTGTTATGAAGAGATGCTGCAGTCCTGTGACTTTTAAGGCCATATTTTGTAGGTTTTGTCTTTTTTTTTCATTTTTTGTTTTAGGTATAATTCAGGTCAATGAAGGCATCTCCTGCATCTGCAAGCATTGTGAAGGAAATGTATGAGGCTTAAGGTTTTCCCAGTGCCTCTCTGATAGACATTCCTGCAATGCCCGCCCCCTTAACATGTAGCTCCCACTATCTCAGACATCATTGTTATTAGCTGAAATGTAGACTAATATTGCTATGGCGGTAGACTTGCAAAGTCTCACAATGGCATGTTAATGACAGCCAGAATTAATATATGCACTAGTGAATCATGTGATCTTGACCTCAATATCAGTCTGAGAACAGATCCTTGGGTCTGATGTAAGTAACAGTGAATCTGGCTGCTGACCTCTTTGTCCTCTCCATATTAATGAGTATTTTCCCATATTGCTGATTATCCAGAGACTTAGCTAATAATTAGTAATGATTGCAGATGGGAATCAGCTGAGTTGGTATATTGTTACAGTTACAGTATTTGGCACTGTACTGTACAGGCATGTTGATTTTATTTTTTATCCTCCTCTGCCTTTTTTTTGTTGACCACTTTTTTTTCAGATTTTTATTTTTTTCACTACACTGTATGTGTGAAACTGGATTGGATTACACAGTCCAGAGGTTAAATAATCTGTTTCATTGAGCAGATCTAGACAAGTTGTAAGTGATGTACACATTAATGGTTTCTTCAATTAAATGGAGTGATTTGTGAGGGTCCTTTTTTCATCAGATTCCGGTTGCAGTGGTGTAGTGACCACATGTGACCCTGGTAGGCGCTATGCATCATGCTTATTCTAGAATATGACTTTACCCCTTTAGTGTCACATTTCTATATATGTAAACTAATGAGCCCTAGTTACTATGCAATAGATCAATACATATAACAATAATAATAGTCATAATATCATTAGATATCATATAATAATATATATATCATATATAATTAACATAAAGGGTATCAACATTTCCCTGAGGGCCTGATAGGAATATGACAGGTAATACTGGAGTGGGATGCTACTTCCTTCTCTAGTGGACTGTGTTTTGTCTGAACTTTCTGCTATGACATGCCCATCTACAGTGGCCCTACATGGTATAGCTCACAGCTTCATTCTGGTACACAAGCCCCTTCACCACCCCCACTTTGCAATCCACAAGTGGACCAGGGCAACATACACTACACTAATGTAAATTGGTGAATAGCAAAACATAATGGGAGGTCACTGAATGGGAAAGGGTATACATCTTGGCATATGGCCACCAGCAATGGCGTGGGACTTTCCAGGATGGGCGTAGCAAAGATTACCCCTGACAAAGGTAAGTTGGCTGTTGATCCACGTGCCTCTGCACAGCCTCCATGTGTTTTTGCGGCCCTTCCTGATGTGTTAGAGTAGATTAGTGTGGTGTATGTTCCCCTGGTCCCCTTGTGGATTGCTAAGTGGTGGTGGTAAAAGGGCTTGTGTACCTGAATGAAGCGTTGAGCAGTACCATGTAGGGCCAGTTTGGGTGGGCAGGTGATAGCAAAGAGGCCAGACAAATCACAGTCCATTCGAGGAGGAACTGGAGACCCACTCCAGTATCTGTGGCATGCAAACCTTGTGGAACAGCACAGGCAGTGACCTAGCTAAATGTGCTGCAGTCCATAGGATCACAGAGATTCGGACACTACTTAATAACAAAATGTTCCGCTGGTACTTGATCGATGTGATGTGGCGGTGTAATTTGGCCACTATTTATTTTCCTAATGTATATGTAATGAGCGAGATGTATATGCAATCATATATATATATTCCAGGGTCCACATTAGAGCCTCTGTGAGTAAGAAAGGGTTAATATGGCATCAGTTTCATGTTTTTGTGTTGCAATTTTATCAGGTAGTGTGTCTTTAATTGCTTTATGCACGTTGCAGCATGGATTTTCATATTGGCATATGCATGACCATTCCAACATATGATGAAATAAAATATTTTTTAATGCCTATTTATTATTTGGGGATTATAGTGCAAGCAATTGCAATGCATTTCCATGCTTTTTAAAGTCCACTGGTGTGTATCTATTGTCTTTTACAGTGTTGAGAAATTGTCTGTAAACCCTTTGCAAATCCTATTTGGAGCACGTAATGTTTTTGCCTTCATTTGCGGGTTATGGGCTTGAACGCCAGGACGTCTTTGGAAGTTCATTGCATTTTAATAGCATGATTGCAACAGTTACAGACTTGACAGACCACACATGATTTGCAGCCACCTAGTTAAAATTTCGACTTCCTGTAGGGTTTTTTGCCTTTAATCCGCAAGTCGTTTGCGGGTAGCTTTGAGAGGCTAATTTAATAGTTGTAAGTCTTGAATGGGAATTTAATAGGGCTGCAAGAGTTGTTGTTGAAGAGTCCAGGGAGCCTGTGTAAAATAAGTCCCTGACCTGTGAACAGAACCTTATGGAAAAGGAACTTAAAGAAATGTATATAGGTTTGTTAAATAGCAATATGGTAACATAACATATTTTGTAAAATAACATAGATTAATTTTAAGTTTTCTCCTTATAAATATCTTTTTTATACCTCTTGTTTGTTTATTTGTCTAATTCAAGTTTCATAATCTTTCTATTATGTACACAATATATATTTTTAATTACACCTTATTTGTGAGTTTAATGATTCTTTACAGAAAGGGTGCTTAAACTGTGGAATTCTCTTCCAAAGGAGGTGCTGACAGCGTATTTAATAGATAACTTTTAAAAAGTATTGGATATATTTTTGAATAAAAAGGGCATTCAGGGTTATCCTGTATAACTAGAGAAGGAGTATTGATGCAGAGAAGAATTTGATTGCCTGCATCTGGGATCAGGAAGGAATTTTATTTGAGTTGCCTTTTGAGACAATTGGCAAGGTATCAATTGTTTGTTTTGTTTTTTGTTTGCTTTCCTCAGGATCAATTAACAATTAGTTAACAATTAACAATGAATCGACATATTACTAAGATCAGAGGAGATCTAAGAAGGTTGACCTTGATTGACTAAAAAAAATAGTTCAACCTCAATTACTATGTATTTTTCAGGTATAGAAGTAGAGGAGGAAGGGGAAATTAGTAATTACTTAGTCTTGGACAGGTTGTTTTTTTGATGCGGGAGGCCATACAGGATGTGATGTGTGAAAGACATGTTGTGATATTTGTTAATAGGATGGGGGATAGGTCTGAAGAGGAGAGATAGATTTGGGTATTGCCAGCATAAAGACGGTACTGAAACCCATAGGATCTCATAAGTTTACCAAGAGAGGAAAAGGACATGAAGAGAAAAGCAATTAACCAAACTTGTGAGTCTGTTTGTTCAACTGCCCAAATGAGTCTTCTGGTACCCCAACAAAAAGTGTTAATGGAAGGGAGGAAGTGCCACATTTTGGAGAGATATAACTGCATGGAGGCCTAGTGATAGGAGTGTGTGAAGGAGTAGTGGGTGATAAATTATATCAGAGGCAGCAGCAGAGAAAGACAAGAGTTTGGATACCTCATTCTCTATAACGGGTGTCGAAAAGCAGAGTGTGACCATGGGAGGATAGCGGGGTAGATGTAAAATGTCTGTGGTGTGATGTGTAGAGATGTAATGTATATTTGTGTCTATTTTAATTTTGAAATGATTGGCAAGGCTGTGAAGGCATTTGAGATTAAATGACAGTGTTGCAATGAGCGATTGCTTGAAATAATTAAGGTCTGAGATGTAAGAGCACAGCATGAATTTATAGTGCAAGAAGTATAATTTCATACAGGACTTCCTCCAGGCATGCTCAGCAGTTCTGCAGCATTTTTAAAGAGATCTTGTTTGCTTTGAATACCATGACTGAGGGTGAGGAGCATGATAAATGGTGGTGGCAGACTTGTCTAGGGTTGTAGGCAGTGACTGGTGGTAGTGTGCAGCAGTCTGGGCAGAAGAACTTGGTAAAGTTACTTAGGGTGTTGAAGTAATATGACAAGTTCCTGTGTGTCAATGTTGTGGAGATTTCTGTAGGTACATGGAGTATGTGGAGGAGGGAGATGCCTGCAAATTAAGGTATGGCTACAGGTTAAGAGATGATGGATGGAAAGAGGGAAGGGTATATTTCCGAGCAGAGCAACATCAAAGAAACTTGACCAAACTTGGTTAATGGAGTGGACCTCACAACGAGTTGCAGAGGTAGTCAACTGTGAGAGATCAAATGAGAAGGTTAGTGAGAGAAGCAAGGTTGAGGCAGAGATCTCTGGTTTGTTAAGTGGTATATTAAATCCACCCAATATGATGATGGGAATGCTAGGGGAGACGAAGTAGGGGAACCTGGAAGCAAAGCTGGTCCGGGGTGGCAATAGATAACAGCAACACATAAAAACATGAGTAGAGTGTAATGGAGTAAACTTAAAAAAGGGGAAGAACATAGAAGGGAAAGAAGGAATGATCTGGAATGTACATTTGGGAAGGGAATAAGTTCCACATAACTGCCCAAACTGTTGCCTCTTGAGGTGTGACTAAAGTGCAGACTACCATAGAACAGATCAGCAGGGGAGGCAGTGTCAGATTAAGAGTCAGGTTTCAGTGGTGGCTAGTAGGCTAAAAAACTTGGAGATGAAAAGATCATGTACAGTAGTAATATTATTATTATCTCTTTTTTATAGTAGTGCCTGACCTTGTGCTAGCAAAAATACGTATGACTGACAGCTCTCAAGCTTGTAGAATAAAGAATTAATTAAACAGGTGAAGTAATTAAAAGGAAGAAACAAGGGGTTGTTATGTAAGTAGAGGGTTAATTGGTGATTAGGTCTATGGGTGCATCAGTTGTGAAAAATGGAGGTGACAGTGCTAAATCTGCAGATTTCAGAGGCAGAAGGCTCTAGATCTAGTGGAAAAAGAAAGTAAGGTGAATGTAAATGAGATATGTCAGTTGGTCAATGTTTCTGCCCAGGTGGATGGTATGAAGCCAAGTGTTATTGGCTGAGCCACTACAGAAGTGAATTCAGTGCTGATGACGAATGGAAGTAGTATTTTTTTACATGCTATACAAATTCTAGGTCACAGGATGAAAAGTAGGATGTAGTGCAGTGTACAAACATTTTAAAGAAGTGGTTTCAGACCAAAAGAACAGGTTTGGGGAGGGCAGAGACTAGGCTGCAGACTGAAAAGGGTGCAGAGCAGTGTAGGATCTGTTTAAATCAGTGATTTCATACCTGGGAGGAGAAGAGCATAAGTCAGTACATGGCTTAGCTGGAAATAGTTGATTGTGATGAGTCTAGCTCTAGTACCATACTTAAACAGTTCACTTAAAACAGAGAACATACAAGCAACATTCCACTACCCACTGTAACTCCATTTGGTATGCATTTTTCCTTTTATATAATTTATCCTCCAAGTCCATACCTTAACACTCAATAATCACTATCTCGAATCTATTCACTTCTCCAAATATATTCTTGCCCAGTGACTCAATTATCATTATCATTATTTCATTAGAAACATAGATCTGATTGCAGATAATAACAAAGGTCAATCAGATCTGCCCATTCTATCTATCTAAAAGTTTAGCTTAAATAAGTCTCAGGACAGCCTTATGTTTACTTTGGCATACTAAAATTCCTTAAGTGTGTTTCACTCAACTGGAAGGCTATTTTACTACCCAATACTCTTTCTGTAAAGTAGTATTCTTTTGCATTGTCTCTAAATCTTCCACCTTTCAAATCGTGACTTCTTGCCTTCCTCTTGAAATTAAATAGACAGTATAGAAAAAAACACACAACTAATTATTGAAATAAACAACTCATGTTGGTATACTTCTAGAGTTTTGTTTTGAACCCCAAATACCCACTTTGATAAATGTACATGAATCTCTTATTAACCAAGATTTGCACTAAACTTCAAATAATACAGAAAAAAAGTACCAAAATATATCCACAGAAAACTATAATACTTAGAGAAAAAGAGATTGGTGGCTCTAGGTCCAGTCACTAGGATATTAAGAAAAATAGGGTGCTGCTAGGGATCTGAAATATAATACAAACTAAGACAAAGGGTCTCTATTACAGTGTACACCTATTAATTTACTAATCTCATGAATGAGACAAATACATTCTTAAATCGCAAGGTGTCTCAACCGCGATACACACAAAATTCTGCTGCTCTGAAAAAAGAGATACCTAATAGTAAAAAAACGCTGTTAGAAACAGACATCGACAATTAAATAACACTGTAGCAGGAATACCAGGATAGTGGCTCAGCATTAGACTAAGCAACAAGAGCTTTAAGATATACAGCCTTATTAAATTGCTATTAGGCCAATTGAATAGGGCTCTATATAAGCATATTGTTTTTACTGAAGTTTTTAGTTAGTTAAGTCCTTGCTTTTGGATAGAAATTCACTAACTAAAAACTTCTGTAAATAAAATATGCTATGTGCTTATATAGAGTCCTATTCAATTGGCCGAATCGCAATTAAACAAGGCTGAGAATCCGAATAGAGGGGAAGGTAGTAATAGGCACTGTCAGCAAGCACAGAGCTACCAGCTATCACTATTATAATAGGTTCCAGTAACACTATGAAAGTCAGATTGAGTTCTGACAATTCCTAAAACACTTTAAGTTCTTATGAGCACTTGCACTTTTAATATTGCACTAGTAATTTTTTCAGTGTCCTGTATATATTACCTACACCTCGAACAGTATTAGTCTATACAACTATCCTGATATGGTACCTGCAGTGTTTTTAAACACCGATTTATAATTAATAAAAGTAAAGTTTTAAGAATGTATTTGTCTCATACATGAAATTAGCAAATGAATAGGTGTGCACTGTATTAGGGACCCTTCGTCTTAGTTTGGGATTCTACAGAAGCACTGAATCATAATGTTTGGGGGGGGGGGGGGGGGGTTCTGTAGAGTGTTATAGAAGCAGTAATTAATGAAGTTCCTGAAGAATAAATAAAAAAAACTTCTTTCATTATACCTGATTCCACACAATTAAATGCATTGTACAATAGGAGTTGCCTCAACAGTATTATTTCATCCTACATTAGATCATTGTTTAGATTCAAATAATATTAATTTTATTATCACACTTGCATCACATACCATCCTACCTAGCACTTTTTGTCATGTGCAAATATTTAACATTTTATTTCTGTTATTTTTTTAATTATGTTGTTTGCAATTAATACTGTACATTGCAATCTCTTATTTGGATGTGATTTATTAGACATTACTATTGTGATACTGGATAATCTGAAATGTCTCAATATTAAATTGCAGGAGCATTTTTCTTACACTCTCTAGAAATTATCGTCAGTCATAAATCATCATCTCATTTTAATATTTCAAGAAATACCTATTTTATAGAGAAATCTTATTGCTATGAAAATTGTATTTGTGCACATGGTCATTTATGATTAACTTTTTTTTTCATGACATCTGAAAACAAACCCAGATCCCATGTCAGGGGACTGTTTTCTTAATGCCTTCAATATTATACAGTAGCATTATAGGTAGTATAACCTTAAAGTACAACTATAATGACCAGCCTATAACAATGTGGTCACTTCAGCTATTAAAGAGAAGATTCCATCTAAACAGAATTTACACTTATATGAAAGAGAATGCATGTAAAGCCCAACAATCTATGTAAAAGTTATAGAACTTGCCTTTTTATTGCTGCAAGACTTCTTCTGGGTTGGGGTATGAGAAAAAAGGGCTTATAATAATTTGCTGTATGAATGTTTTAAAGTTGCATAACAGTGTTTGTATATGGAAGAATTAAAAATACAGAATATCATTATGTTAAGATCCCAGAGTACTGTAGTTTTATTGTATAACAATTAGTATAATGCCACAATATGATCTCTAAAATTATTTTTATTGTTATCCTTGCGTTTGTACTTCATTCAATCATTGATATAGCAGATGCCAGTAATGCATTTCAAAATGCTATGTATTACAATAAATATGTTTTTCCTAAATAAAAGTTTTGACTTTATGTGGGTTGAGAGGTTTTATGTCAAACATTTATTCCTGGCCTTCGTGACAGTCACAGAAGTGGGATAGGAGAACAAAGATTGCTGTGTTTTCTCAATATGGAACAGCTGGTATTTTTTATTTTTCAGAGACATGCCAAGAAATGAAACACATTGGGACTGATGTTGCAAAAGACATAGAAATCTGTTTAGGCATCTGTCACAGCATTGTGCATTCTGAAAATATATAAAATAATGCTTTATGTGCCAAACCTTTCATTAGCACTGGCAAGCTATAGTTGCCATGATAGATAATTTTGAACGTGGTCACCACATAGTGGGAATGCTCTTTGTAGAGACATTCAAAGCATTTGTAACACTCTTCTTCTGTTGTGTTACAAAACTCAAACGTTCAGCTAATGATTCAAATCCCTTCACACTTACAAGATAAAAATAAAATACATAGATGAAACTAAAGCAAGATAATTAATTTCTAAGGGTTGGTCTGTTTTAGGTCCTGGATAAAAAAAATGTTTTTACGCTCAATAAAAAAAGATTGCTAAAGAGGAGTGAACATATTTAATTACACTCAAGATAAATGATGCTCTATCTACAATAACGAGTATTCCCGAGGAGATACTCTGAACTATGGACTCCATTCCATTGCTTACTTGGGAAAAATAACGAGTAAATCATTAATCAGCTGTCAACAATCACTTCACACACCATGAAAAAACCTATGAGAAAGACTGGTAAAGTACCTATAACCATATCCTACCGGTCTGTAGAAGTCACCATGGTATAGGAGTTAATGTTAAGTGCCATGGAGATCTATTGGGACCCCCATGGTTATACTTTAGATGGGGATACCCGGCTTATAGCATGTGGGAAGGGGGAAACTTCTGGGATGTCCCAGCTCATATCATGTATTGAGGGGTATCCTGGAGATCCACAGGCTCATAGGGGGTAGCGGTTCATAGGTAGAGGGATCATAAACCTCCTGCATTCTTTTCTATTGTTATTTAACCCATTCCCTTTCAGGGCGGATGTTAGAGCTAGTGTAGTGTGTTCACTTAGTGGGTACCATTTAGCAGCTTTACTATGGAGACTATTGAACTTCAGACTCAGAGTCTCCCGCAAGCAGACTGCCTGCATGTTAAGATTAGAGAGCAACGAGAAACCCTCCTTAGAGCGTATCCCTTAGTTTTATGGGAATGGCTCAGTGGCTAGCAAAAAAAGCTCCCACAGTAACGAGGAAGACTTTTCTCACTGCTACGTGTCCACATGGAATGGAGGCCTATGTTGGGAAATCAGGCAGTGATAATCTAATTTAGAATCTGTTTCTTTCATCATTCTCAGTTTTGTTTATTAAAGTACATGCAGTGTTTGACATAAACCAAGATATAGGTACAAAGAATGTTACACTTCACATAATTAAATAGCCCCAGATTTTTTTATAAATAATCTAGAAATTGCAAAGCATTTCACATCAAAATTGTTAATAACATCCAGAAAATGTCTTAAGGCGTAACATAACAGATTGTTTATTGATTTAGGTAAACTTTCAATCAGGGAATTTTTTGCAGGGTGTAAGTGTACAACATATAGTGGACAGGTTTTATATGACAGGATATGAATGGACTTTTAATACCATGACAATAACAATATGTGCAAAGTGCAATAGTAATTATTCAGCATCTGGATGTCATATACAAATTGGATTTCAATAGTACATATGTAAGGATGAAAAGCCATGACTTAAACTGCAGCGGTTTCCAACTGTACAAGAAGTGTTAATAAAATAATATTGTCCAGGTATCAATTAATTATGGTAAAGAAAGATATAAATAATGATGAACTGGGAATAGATATAATTGTACAAAACACTACGGAAAAAAAAAGAGAGCAAAGAGACGAAGAGACCATAACATTATTATCAATACAGCAATACAGCAATCGTTAATAATTTTTTTTGAAAAGTGCAAACTTTTTCATTTCAGTGATCTAGAAATATCAGCTATAACACAGAGTTGATGTGGGTATCCAAACTTGAATAGTATCTTTCAGTGCTTGGACTACATTTAGTGTGACTCTATCAAAATCCCATATTTAGCCACAATGTGCACTTGAAGGCATCTACAAATGAAGGTCCATAATATTTGTAGATGTGTATATACATGTGTATGTATTTATATGGAACATAAGTTTGTGATGTATCTGGTATCAATGTGTGGGATTATTTATGTGGTTGATATAACCAAAAAGTGAAAATATACTGTGATTATAACTCCATATAAATTAATAAGACATTCTATTAGTCAGTTATAATTCCTAATAATAGATGCACCGTAATCTAGCATGGGGCAAATCATAAATGAATGTGTATTACACAGTTAACACACACAGTTAGCATCACACAGTTAGCATCTCTTAAAAAAGAGACCAAGGGATCTGTGGGAGATACTGTATGTACCAACCAAACTTGTCCTCAAGACACAGCACAAGTCTGTGTTTTATGGATATTTATTCTTGAAGTTAAGTTTGCTAATGAGTAGCCCAGTCCGATTATTGAGAGAACTGTGTTCAAGCAGGGATATTTACGAAACCTAACCTGTTTTGAGAAAACATATACAACCATTAATGTATACTTCCAATACCTGTTAAGCCTAATACAGTTTATCACATTGCCTATTTTCTTAGATAAAGTTAAAAATGCATAGAGCATGGGAAAGTAAAAGGACATAGTGACACAGCCATACATATGTGACATCTGAAGGGGTGCAGAATAAAAAGCAGTGTGAGAACACAATAGCTAAGGTAGGTGAATGGAATGCCAATTACATGTTTGCATACCTGAAGGCAAAAAAATGAAGTTAAAAAAAAAAAAGGCTAGAATTTACTTAACTGTTACATTTGCATAATGTTAAATGTCAAATCTGTTGTTCAGTGGGTGTAAATAAAACATTAAAACTACCATCATTAAAACAGTTGAAACTGGAAGTATTAAGAATAGTAACCTACGAAAGTGATAAGAAAAAGGGAAGTTAAGAGGCAAATAAGTTATTGTGTGCCATTTACTTTCACAAAGATAAGGTGCTACACAGTTGGACACCAGTCATATTTTATCACTATACCAGCATATCAAAAAACTACAAGTTATTTTGTTTGAACATATCTGGAAATGTTCACTTGAAAAAGTGAAATGTGACTATGTTTTCCTCTTCTTTTTGCTGTTGTTTAAAAATATGAAAAGAAGGCACTGAACAAAGGCCTCCATTACATTTCTCTCATGGGAAAAATAAAGAGAAAAGTTTACTCATTATTCAGTTACCAGCAATCACATAACACACCTTAAAAAAAAAACATACAATAAATGCCTTCTGGATATGAGGTACCTGCATTACTTTTATTGTTAGATTGAAAGGAATATTTGAGGATGCTAGTGATAGTGTAGTGTGTTCACATAGTGGGTACCATTCCACGGAATTTCTATGGAGATTACTGAGCTTCAGACTCAGAGAGCCTCATTCAATTCGGAGGCCATAACTTCTGGGATGTAGGTCCTATGTCTGCGGGTCTCCTGCAGGCCCAAAGCGTGCTTGAGTTATGGTGCTTTTCAATTCGGCAAAACCGCAAGTTTTGGCCGATAGCGAAATTCAGAAACCATTGATTGGCGGGATCGATATAACATGGATATTAAACATGAAGTAAAGTATTTTTCTGGTCCGATTTGCGAGCTTGGGAATGTTGTGCTATTGATTCTAAGACCTAACATCACTTTCACTTTTAATAAAAGTACAGTATTGTGTGTATATGCGCATTTAAAGTGCTCCAGACATGTCATTAAGCCCTTTGTGAGTCCTCCTTGGTACCCGTGACTTATGGTTCAACTTTTGCCATTTGCAATTGAATATCGATTTGCGATTTTAGCATTCTGAAGTCTTGCGGCCATGAAAGATCAAAGGCTTGGAGGGGCATTAACTTGAGATGTTAACCATGGCATCGAATCAGAGGCCGGAGCCCGTAACTCGATAGGAACCAGCAAAAGGACGCTAATTGATTAACGAAATAACTTGCGGGCTACATTTCCAAAGCCCGGATTTCCCGAAAGCTCAATTGAATGAGGCTCAGATTGTCCTGCAAGCAGATTGACTGCACATTAGGAAAACAGAAAAAAAGCAACCACAATGAAAAATTGGTATCCTGAAGAGTCTGCAATATATAAATTGATATTGATTAAATAACTGACTGGGGAAAATGTTGAACAAATAAAGAGATGCGTGAAAACTTTCCTTGGTTAACCACTAGTGATCTGTAACCTTCATTCAGGTATGGAATTATAAACAATATTCTTAAAAATCTGTAAAATGTATTAAAATGTATTAGAAATGTATTTTTAAGTGCCTGCATAATGGGGTTAATTGGTTATACCCCAATAAATCATTGTCCATTATAATTGTTAAACAACAGGCAGAAAAATCATTGTACAGTCTACTAAGACCCAAAGTGATGAATCAGAACCCTTAGCAAATTTGTAATTGTCATTTATAGAAATGGTTGGGAAACGCTACCCTAGATAGACTTTTACAAAACTAAGATATGCTATATCAAAACTAACTAAATTGTTGTTTAGCTCATATTGTGCATGCCATATATAGGCTATGGGGAACATGTTGTAAATATAATCTGTTATGTATTATACATAGCAAGTATTTTTTAAACCTATAATATTGACTAAAGTACTCAAAATATTTAAGACAGCTGACTTTATTTGGAGATTTGTGTACTGCAAAAAATATGGCACAAAGTGCAACTGAAATCAAGGTTAAACTAGTTGTGACAGTGGTAAAGGGGAAATCCAAATTAGCAACACTGCAGGGGATCAATTGACAGTTTTTTTACATATGCTAAATTATCCTAATAAAGCCTATGTGCAAAGTTCTTAATTAGCTTTCTTTTTCACATAATTTGTTAGCAGATTGATTAATTGATGTGACAAATTTGAAGACAGTTTTTGCTCTTTAATAGTCAGTTTAATAGTTTTGGAAGGAATGTTTATTTCAGAATGGAAGCATTAATATTGGTAGATGTCTTGCTTCAGTTAGGAGCTAATAAATATTAATTCCATGGTGTAGCCAACCATACAATATCTATATCCATGTATTGTTGCTTTATTTTATTTTAATATTGCATTAATTAACATCATAACTACTATGAATAAGCAGATTTTTTTTTATTATTCTATATGCGTGACACATTAGAAACTATTTATCTTTTTGGTTTGGCTATCAGTTTTTCTAAATTTATTTCTGTTAGGTCTGGAAAACTATTTTATAGCTCTTGCTGTGTCATAGTCAAAATGAATCTTTTCCAATGAACTATTTCAATTTATGTCAAAATTTGCAAAATAGTGTTGGGATTGCAGTTTGGATTGCCTAATTGTGCATTAATAGAAAACCTTAACTATACTGATAAGCATTATTAGAGATTTTCATCTCATGCTGACTTACGCACCTACATATGAATGGATATTTCTTTCTCAAGGTATTATTTGTTGTACTCCCAGGAGGCAGTGCAAGTAAGATGGACACATTTCTGAAATATTCTCTCCTCTCTCACATACTAAACTAGAAACTCAAATTACTTCACAGAAGACTGGATGAAGTAGGTGAAAGGATTTGCATAGTGGAAGATTGCAAAACAGGAAAATAAATGACACTGCTCTTTACAAATACAGTGCCATGAAAATATATTTTTATCCATTTATGACATCCTCCCAAGCTTTTTGGGAAAATGATCTAAGGATGGGATGAGTCAAATTACCAGAACTCCATCAAGAACATCATCCTAGTGTGTGCTTCCACCAAGGGGTGTAGTAACTGGGAGCATAAATCCCCCCCCCCCCCCTGAATATATGGAAAGGGGACACATAAGATAGCAAAATTAAGCTTAATTATGCATTACCAGAATTTGCCACAAGAGACGCTATGGAGCAGTATGTCTCTCCCAGGAAATCTTTGGCCCAGCCTTTGACTGCTTACTATTTGAAACTGTACCCTGGAGAATGCAATGGGTGGCAAGAACAGGAACTGTATTTGCACAAAGCTACACACGACATTATAATTAAAAGATGTCTAGTATACCTTTTCAAAAATGCATTTTTGCCTGAATTTTGGGTTTATTTTTTTACTCTTGCAGTAGATACGGTTGATTCATACTTTCCAACTCATTTCTACTCTTGTTCTTTATTCTGTTTTTTTCCATTCTTCAGTTTTCCTCATCTCACTTTCATTCTTCCTTCTCAGCCTTCCGCTCCTTGCTCTTCACTAATTCCTCTTCCCTTTCCCATCTTTAACCTCATCATCCATATCCCACCTACCCTCACACTATTTCCTCCTGGTAAAGTATCATGTAGCAATTCATTTAGAGGGAACTGAGGAGGGGAAAGTCTGAGTTATGCAGTGATATGATAGTAGTACATTTGAAAAACATGAGCAGTAGATTTCAACCATACATGACCACAGCACAAATACAGTTCTGTGTTTCCTTCTTCCTTCTTTCTCTCCCTTGTTTGTCTATTTCTCTCTCTTTTTTCTTGCCACCTCCCCTAAATATAGAAACAATGATTTGATGACAGATAATAACAAAAAAGACTAGCTTGCCCATTCTATCAATCCAAAAGTCTGGCTTATTAAGCCTGAAGGTGACCTTCTGCTTATCCCAGACATGCTTTACTACCTTAACTGTGACTGACGCTATTGCAGTTATCGATTCCTCTTTCTGTTAAAGTACTACTTTCTTTTCTTTATCTCTCTCCGTTTATACCTTTCTCTCCCTACTCTTAATTTTCCTATCTGTTCCTTATATTATCTCAGCTCTCTACAGATTCTCAACACAATATATGAGTGAAAAACGGGAAAAATTGCAAAAATGTTTGGTGAAGTAAGTTTGGGTTATTTTAATACACATATGAAAGAGTGTACTTACAAAACATAAAAAAACTGCAGAAACATGCCTGCAATCTCAGATGGTATACACAAATGACTTGAGAAGGTATAAAATGAAAAAAAAAGTCAATTAACTGACATAATACATATTTTGAACCTATTTTTAAAAATAAATGCTCACAAAGGTGTAAATAATCTGACATAATATATACTGTACATAAAAAAATTAATCAATGTGTTTTATTCCAAATAGTTGACTTTATCTAGTATGGAGTATATAAACAGATTTTTAGGTTTTGCAAGTTTAATATTTATGCTTGTATTAAAATAATGACAAAAAAAAAGGAATTTTATTATGTTACCTAAAACTAAAAATAACACCACAATAAGATACAGTATATATAAATTGATGTTTATAGTGATTAAAATTTTGCTGTATATAATGGTTATAAATTATAGCCAAATTTAATTTGTATATATCTGGAATAATTAAAGAAATACATGATTTCCTATTCATAAACAGTCTAAATATTGGAGAGATGGTAACCATGCCAGTGCATAGTCCATAAAGTGCATAGGTACATGTGCTTAATCGAAATAACTAAATATTGATTTAAAAAAATAAATCATAAAGCAGGTGCATAAACAACAAGGTGCATATATAAAGGTGCAAGGTGCATACAGTATATGAATGTATGAATGTGCATATTCAAGATTTCTAATAACCACTATAAAGTATATGTATGTCATAGCGATAGTTGCTAAATGCTAATGTTTACATAGAGGTAACTTTTTTAACCCTCACTCTGCTATAAATTAATAAATTGAAAGTGATAGAAAATGTTATTAGCTTAGATCTATTAGTATATATTGGTACATAAGAGATATTCACATACTGAACTAAAGTTCAGTTATACTGGTCTACCAGACAATACAAATGAGCAGTAGGCAATCCTCATATACCATATCGTGTGGATAATGAAAATCATAGGATAGCCTTTAAGATAAATTTGGGATGTGCTCTGTTAAAAAGCTCTTTGCTTTAGAGCTGCATTGACTATGATATATGTATTCCGGTTTGTTCTGGTGTGCACATCTTTGTTATATCGATCACAGGCTGCAATACCTCCCTTCGGGCGTTTTAGGAAAACTCTAAATCAGCTGGGAGGACAACCTCTTGGGTACCTCGCGGCATCATGTAACAATGTGGCACATACTGTACTGGATCCAGAAGGTAAGTCTCTTGTGCAGCTCGTGATAGCAGGAGAAGTGCTCAATTCATAACTCGTTTCGTTGACCCTGTCTGCTTTATCAAAGATTGTGGGGGCTCCTTGCCTCCCTGAGTTTACCAGACTTATTTATAAGGGGAGTGCTTTCCCCTAATTCCTAATTGGTTAGTTGGTAACCAGTGTGTCAGAGTTCAACTGGCAAGCCACAAGTAGTGGATATGGATTTTCTGGTAGATCTTATCGGTAAATAGTGACTTTTAAATATTTCTATTGCTGCCATTTTACACTAAAAGAGTGAAGTACACCAAATAAAAGGATGTTCTCAACATGTCAGAAGTTAGTTTAATTAAAGGTTATATTTGCTGGTGTTTTTAAACTGTCAGATAATTGATCTCTTATTCATATATGTATCCTCCAGCCAGGTGCGGAGCTAGTGCATGCGTGGCCCCGTTGCAAAAAGAAAAGTTGCCCCGTCAGGAGGGGCAGGCACAATTTACCAACAAATTTGCCAGATTGAGTGAAGCTGTTGGGGATGTCCATTCAGGAATGGCAATGCCAGATAGAACTATTCCCTATAACAGCTGGGAGAACAGCTACTGGAGGAGTGGGGGCAGATTAGGCAGAGCAACAGACAGGATTTGGGGGTAGGGGATTCTATTATTAGGACGGTAGACAGGGTGATTTGTCACCCAGATCCCAGCAAGCAAACAGTTTGCTGTCTCCCTGGTGCTCGGGTTCAGCATATTGTGGATAAACTTACTTATAGGAACTTAAATGTCCCCAAAAAAGTGCGTAACATTAAGAGACAAATCTATCACAAACTAATTTGGGAAAGAAAATTAAATAAACCTATACTTTAATTATTCTTAGAATGACAAAGGCCCAAATAAAATCCAGTAAAAAACAATTATTCGCCACAATGTGTGACTTAGTGTGGATCTCTATATGTGATCCAGTCCTATGTCTGAACACTATTCCTCCTATTGGATTTAAACTTATTTCCTATCCATAAAATCCTGTGCCCCACATAAACTATCTAGATACCAGGATTTCTATGTTCCTAATCGGTCAATTCCTAATATGGTTGAAAAATTGCTTTCTTATGGGAGCTGAGTGTTATCCTGCCAAGAATTGTTATACTGGGATAGCTGTATGTATTTAGGTAGTTTATCCTAAAGGCTAAATGTTTCCTTCTTACTTCCGGAGACTGTTATATAGCTTGATGTCTAGTTAAAAATTCCTAATGTTGCTAAAGCTAGCTTTCTTCTAGAAGCTGAACGCTTCTCTAATGTTGCCAAATGTTTTTGTGTTCCTACAAGCTCACTAATGGACTCTGGCGTCTTACGTCAGAACCAGAAGTCCAATATTGCCCTGACGTACGTTCCCATGCCCTAAAGGCGTCTTTTACAAAGGGGAGGTTGATTGGCACCTTAGCTAACCACCTATTTATCACATTTTGGTTCCCATAGTAACCTCAGGATTATGAGTTGGTTAACTCTTTATCATCTGACAATTTATAGATGCTTTAGAGAGATCGAAGTCTTTATTCAGGTATAGATCAAAGATTGGAAGTAGATGATTGACTGGAATTATTGCCTTTATATACAATGAAGTGGGTCCTATATACAGTTCCTATGTACACTAGTTACAATATTTACAGTAGATAGCATGTAATGTATATACACTAGAGTTGTATTCTAACTATAATGGAAAACCAATTTATACAAGGCGAAAACATTTATATTTCAGGTTCTATGAAGAATCAGTATACTTTTTATTTAATTTTCCATTTTTGCTCATAATCAGAGATAAGTATCAGATTGAAATTCCACACACTAATATATTTTGTGTTATGGATTGTATATTACTTATAATCAGAGGTAAGTGTCCAATTGGAGTTACATCCTTAATAGAGTGGAGGGTAACTATATTACCATTGATGACAAGTTGTTCAGTATAACATATGTATTATATCATTGATTGATTTATTTTATATTAAATGACCATCATGTCACTAACAAACACTAAATAAGGTAGGTATTTTTATATTACCTATGTGTAAAATTTCATTGGTTTTGTTCTATAATAATCAAAGGTGAATACCTAAAAAAACTAATATATGGTGAATATCCCTATATATATAATACTTTGTGAGTTGTGTGAAAAGACATCATATATCTCACTTCATAAATTTCATTTTAAGATATTCTAGATTGTCATGTATCACATATAGTTGTCAAACTACGCAAATGCGGACCCTCGCTAAGCGAATGTGGAGGCTCTACGGCGCCTCACAAGCGGTTACAAACACCCACAGAAGCGGGACTTAGAAAAAAAAAAAGCTCTAACACGCAATGACCAAATACGGACATACACAATAAAATACGAGCTACG